>OY725339.1:34945152-35545152 GCA_963243735.1 Neocrepidodera transversa
AAAAAAAAATCGAAGTCCAAAGGAAAACACCTATAAAATAAGGGGAGAAAAAATAAATCTTTAATAAGCGACACAAACAATATAAAAGTCAATTATTTGACTGAATAGGCAAAGAGAGGAACATTAATAACATGGGAAAGACATTTTACAGGATTACCAAGAGAAGAGAGGGACATGACGCGAGGAAATAAGAGTATGAAATTAAAATATATTAGAGAGTTATTGCACGACACCAAATTTTCATACCGTATACCTTATACCTTAGCACTATTTGGCTTAGTGCATGCATATAAATATGAATTATTGCAAGGATCTTAAACGTTATGTTAGGTTAGACGCTAGATTTGTCATTTATCAAATATTTTCGTTTGTGTCACGTTTGGCCACGTTTTATGTTAAAAGTTAAAAGTAACTCGAGTTTTTATATTATTTAATTTTTTTTCGCGAGACATGGAAGAAATTTTAGATGTGCTGATTATTGGTGAACATATGAAGATGTGGAATAAATACTTTTAATTGCATCAAACCCTGTTAATCCCTTTTTAAATATACCTGAATTTTAAATGGTTAGGTTAAATGTCAGTTATTAACCATAAAACATTTTATTTATCAGCAAAACACATCGACAGAAAAAAATTCCCATAACGTATAAGGTTTAACGTTTAACCTTATCCCTAACAAAAAGTGCATGATCTTATACCTTATAAAAAATTGTTAAGGTCTGCGCATGGTTAGATGTCAACGTAAGGTATACGGTCTGTTTCAGATATCGTGCAGTAACTCTCTATTGAGTAGAGGAATAATGGCACAAAAAAACTTAACACAATTTATAGTCTGTTACTAAAAGATAGAAAAGGCATTTGAGAAAAAAAAAAGAATAATAGCAAAAAATATGACGTTAACATACTTTGAACCTAATAAAACTATCATTTTAGTAACAGATGCATCAAAAGATGGTTTAGCAATTTGATTATAAAAGCACGGAAAAGAAGAAAGACCTATATCATGTGCATCAAGCACAATAATGCCAAGTGAAAAATCACATGCAGTAATCCATTTAGAAGCAGCAGCTATCATATTTTGACTTAAACATTTTAATCATTATGTACAGGGTAGGAAATTCATTATTAGAGTAGATCATAAACCTTTAATCGGGTTATATTGTGAAAATAATTGCATTCTACAACGACCTAGGGATAAATTACAGGGACAGAATCAAAATAAAGGAAGCTTTTCGCAGATTTTGGTTTGCCGGATACAGTAGTATTAGATAACGGTAGAGCTTTTATCTCAGAAAAAATAGAAAACTTCTTTAAGAAAAATGGCGTACATCTAATCACTACATCACCATTTAGTCCTGCATCTGGATTTAAATTCAACCTTAAAGCAGTAATAGAAGACCCAAAGACAAAAGATATAAATCTAGAGGTTTTTATTTCAAGGAATGCTGAACATAACACAGCGAAAAATAAAACCCGCATTTTTTATGTTTGGGCGTAATCTAAAAACTATATTAGATCTGGTAAGGCAAAACCAAGCAACAAATAGAGAAGAGATAGAGAGCGAGGTAAAAGCACAAGAAGGGTAAATATTTCAAGGGGAAAGAGAGAGAAAATTGGTATACAGTGAGACCGTGTGGGTGGGAGACTGCAGATAAATTAACAAAAAACGGACAGAAGCCATAATAAAACAATGGCTGGGCAGAAGCGTGTATTTATGTCAGATAACTGATGGTGGGTTATGGAAAAGTTATATAAATCATATTAGAACAAGTCTAGTGAATCAACATAACGAAAACAATAGTACATCCATACGTCAAAAGGCCATTTCGACAGATAGGACAAGTTATCTGCTGGTAAAAATAAAATAGTTCCACATCGTACATACGCAGGGGATGTTGCAAATTATGATACTTCCGACAATGTTAATTCCAATGAATCTAACATTGTAACTAATATATGTGACGCAATGTTACGTTTTTGTACCACCCTGTGTTTTTATTATTCCTTTACTCGGTCTATCTGATTTGAGCTCGCTTCATATCCCTTCTCTAGATCTCCCTCTCTTTTAGGTATTACTATAAAATGTCTTTCCCATGTTACCAACTCTCTCCCTTTGCCTCTTCAGTCAAAACAATTGACTCATATATCGTCTGTGCAGTAAATTGAAAATTTTCTTTCTTCCTCTCTTTATATAGGGTAAGTTTTTATTATATTATATTATATTATATTATATATTTACCAAAATCCCTTGTCTTCGTTATTAATTATTTCGACGCTTTGAACTTTTATTTACTCTTATTTTTAATTCTTTTTATTTCCGGTATATTTTTTTTGCTATATTTACTCAAAAGTTTATGTCTTATCTTTTATAACAATATAAATTATCTGATGTCTGTGTCTCGTTTTACAAAAAGAGAATCTATTTTTTAATTTGTTTTTACAGATTGTCTTAAAATTTAATTCATTTTAATTATTTCTATATTTCATATTTTGATCTAAAATTCATGTATTTTATTTTAATACTATCATTGCTTTATATTTTTTTTCAAAACAGAGACCACGAAATCTGGTAATTTATAAGTTTTTTGTCTTATATTTACTTTATGTGAACTTTTAGTTTGTACTCTCCACCTTTCGTTTAATGTATATTTTACCTTTTTTCTTTATTTTGTTGCGGAACATCGCATAATACTGTAAGGTCAAATTTATATAGGTTATATCTGAATTCAAGGAAACATTATAATAATATAAAACTCCTATCTAACTGAAAATTAATTAAAAATAAATTATCTTCTTCCGAAATATATTCTCTCCCTTTGTACTTTTTTTCTCTTCCTTCTTATATCTATAAATATTATCTTTTTATCTTTAACTAATGTGACATCCTTTAATATCTTTAAAATCTTTATTAATGAATATTTACAAATCTTTTTAATTAGCTTCCTTAAGAAGGGTTAATTGAATTTAGTTCATCAGTATCGTAATGAAACGAATTTCTTGTAAAGCTAATCGGTTTTCTTTCATTATTAGTCTTCTGAACTATGTCTTTTTACGACCCCTTATGGTTAAAAAATTATCTTTATCTTTTAAGACGTAATCTATTACGTTATATCTTAGTGTTTGTATTTGCGTAATCCAAACAACCTTTTTGTCCAGTAACAAAGTTGTTGCTATTTATCGTATTCTTTCAAAAACAGAGACCACGAAATCTGGTAATTTATAAGATTTTTGTCTTATATTTACTTTATGTAAACTTTTAGGGTTTTTCCTTTGGACTACATTTTTTCCCTTGTACTACATTTTTTTCCCTTGGACTACATTTGATCCTTTGGGCTACGTTCTTTTTGGACCAAGCTGGTGTTTCTTTGACTACATTTTTTCCTTTGGACTACGTTTTTCCTTTGGAACAGTTTTTCTTCGACTACATTTTCGAAAAAGAATATAAAACAAGGATAATATTAAAATGAAATACATGAATTTTAGGTCGAAATATGAAATATACAAATAATTAAAATGAATTAAATTTTAAGACAATCTGTAAAAACTAATTAAAAAATATTCTCATTTTGTAAAACTAGACACAGACATCAGATAATTTATATTGATATAAAAGATAAAATATAAACTTTTGAGTAAATATAGCAAAAAAATTATATACCGGCATTAAAAAAAATTAAAAATAACAGTAAATAAAAGTTAAAAGCATCGAAATGATTAACAACGAAGGCAAGGCATTTTGGTGAATATATAATATAATATAATATAATAAAAACTTACCTATATAAAGAGGGCAAGAAAAAAAATTTTCAATTTACAACACAGACGATATATAAGTCAATTGTTTTGACTGAAGAGGTAAAGAGAGAGAGTTATTAACATGGGAAAGACATTTTATAGTAATACCTGAAAGAGAGGAATATCTAGAGAAGGGATATGAAGCGAACTGAAATCAGATAGACCGAGTAAAGGAATAATAAAAATACAGGGTGGCACAAAAAACGTAACAGCAAGCGGTAGTAGTTCAGGTATAAATAATGATTTTGTTAAGTCAAGAAATGTAGAACATGTCTATCCCAATTAATCTAATATTGTAAATAATGCAGGTGACACAAGCGGTTGTAGTTCAGTTATAAATAAGTATGTTGTTAAGCGTCTCATAATCCTAAACGGTTAAACATAAAACTTCTTTAATTTAAAGATTATGAATTGTTTTAAAGGTGGAAGTATTGTCATATATTTGAATTTTCCCGCGCACACGCGTGTGTGGGAGATGACGAAAACGGGGGGGACACTTGCTAGTTAACATCATGATCACTAGGCATTCGTAAAAGTTGTATTTTTATGTTCGTTAGTGATTATAATTATTAAAGTCATTATTGTTATAATAATAATAAAACTCGCCCTACATTTCACCCCCTTACGAGTGAACCCCAGAAGCCAATGGCTTGTGTGGGGAAGGGACGGCTATTATTATTATTTGCCGTGGCGCTCCAGGGCGACTTACTGAGGATTGATGGCGCCATTTGGCTACAGGCACAGTTACACAGGGGGATTGAAAATCTAGGCTCCGCATTAGATATTAATTAAATTAATATCCAATGTGGTTTACCTATTCGAGCCAAGTATCTAACACTAAAATTTTTAAATTAAAATTTCACCGTCAGACACGAGGCACGAACCCACGTTGGCTCTAGAAAGACTTATTTTATTAACCGTCCAAACTTGAAACTTAGTTTACAAAAATAGTTCAATACCATCTTAACATTTTTTAAAGGTAAATTATATGCAGGTTGTTTCCAAATGACGCTTACAACATTTGTCTGAAGATACCTCTCGTAAAATTAGACAAAATGATACCAGGAATGCTGGGTCCAACATATTTACTTTTTGAAATACCGTGTGTTAAAGTTAGGTTAGGTGCATTTGGAAGAATATGTCGCCTTTCCCTTCCATTTTTTACGCCTCTGGAGTTGGAAGCTATATATTTTTTTGTATTGCTCAATGATTTTCATGTAAAAAACGCATAACCTTTACATATCAAGAAATTTAAAGGTTTAGAGATATTTAATATTTTTATGATGTCTGCAAGACCATTTGTTAATGAAATATTTTTCTTCAACTAGCATACTAATGGTTAGAATTTGTAACAGGAACTAATTTTTAAGACAGTACTGCATCTAAAAATGGAAAGAAGATTATTAAAATTATTTTTCCAAAATTGTGATTTTATTAACAAAAGAATTTTTTTTTTTTTTTTTTTTTTTTTTTTTTTTTTTTTTTTTTTTTTTTTTTTTTTTTTTTTTAATTTAAATTAACGTGTCTCAACAGCGCGGTTTTTGACACAGCTACTATGTTTTACAATACTAAAATTAGTAACAGATACAGAGATTGGTAAACATATGATAATTTATAAAGTATTTTGTATCACTATAATATATTATATGGTATTATATAGGGCGGTATCCTTCAGGAAATTGATGAGATCAGTAAGTTGTCCTGTTGTATTGAGGATCCCTTGTAGATTTCCAGTCAGATGATGATGTTTCCTTTCATTATGATAACGTATGCATTCATTGAGTATGTGCCTGACTGATAGTACACTGGAGCAGTTTTGACATAAAGGTGGAGCTTCAGAGGTCATTAAATATTTATGTGTGAGGCGGGTGTGTCCTATACACAACCTTCGGATTACGACATTTGTTCTTCTAGAAAAGAAGGGCAGCTTTAACGGAAGAATACTAGGGTGGATTTCATGGAGTTTTGATGAGTTTTCATTCCATTGATTTTGCCAGGAATAGTTAATAAACTCTTTAAAATGATTTTGCAGGTCTTTGTGGTAATATATAGTTTCTTCGTCTAGATTTAAAGATAAGGCTTCTTTAGCGGCCCGATCGGCTAACTCGTTACCAGTAATGCCTACATGTGAAGGGATCCAGATCAATGTTAAAGTTGTTCCTTGCTGCGTTAGTTTCTTTAAAGAGTCATGTATTGCTTCTACTAAGGGGTGTTGAGTGAAGATGTTATTAATGGAGTGTATAGATGAGAGTGAATCAGAGCATATAGCGGCCATTTTTGTATCTGCTGTTAAATAGTTTATGGCTTGTAGAATCGCAAATAATTCACCTGTATGTATACTTACAAAATGTGGCAATTTACTTGTTTTGACTATGGTACTATTGGTAGTGACTGAGCAGCTAACACCAGATTTGCTTTTAGATGCATCGGTATAGAGGATAGTGTCGTAGGGAAAGGAGTTGATCTTGTTTAGGAAAGCTTGTCTAAGAAAACAGTTTGGTGTTTCATGCTTCTTGTAGTTGGAGAGAGAGAGAGATCGACTTTTGGAAGAGATTTAGTCCATGGGGCATCGGACGGGGTTGGATTAGCTGTTGTTTTTGAAAGGTCAATATTATGAAGTAGAGGAAGGAGAATTTGGGGTAAAGGTTGTAGATATCTGGATAAGTCTGGATTTGGGCGAATAGAGGTTATTAATGAGTATACGGGATTTTGGGGATTAGCTGATATTCTAGCAGAATATGTCATAAGAAGTTGGTGGCGTCTCAACCATAAAGGGAGTTCATTGGCTTCGATGTACATACTTTCAGCTGGGCTCGATCTAAAAGCTCCAAGGCAGATTCGTAGTGCAGTGTTGTGTACTGTATTGAGTGTTTTTAAGATAGACTTTGTGGCTGTCATATACATGAAACTTCCGTAATCCAGCCTGGATCGGATAAGGAATCTATACATTCTTAACAAGATCTCTTCTTCGGCTCCCCAATGGTGATGGGATAACGTTTTAATGATATTAAGCCTATGCATGCAGTTCGTTTTGGTGTCTCTGATATGTTGTTTCCAGCTTAGCTTGGTGTCAAAGGTAAGCCCGAGAATTTTATGTTGTTCCACTACAGGTAAGCATGTTCCGTTTGGAGTTATTTTAGGGTCAGAATTGCTAGTTCTTCTAGTAAATTTGATAACTTTTGATTTTGTGCAGGAAAATTGGAAGCCAGTATCAGTGGACCACTGGTTCAATTGGTTTACCGCCTCTTGGATTAGATTAGAAGTACTTATGGTATTTTTTCCGTGGCAATATATGACTAGATCATCAACGTATAATCCAAATTTTACCGGAGAGTGTATGAATTTGCAGATGTCGTTTATAGCAAGTATGAAAAGAGTTGGACTCAAAACTGAACCTTGAGGAACGCCATTATCTTGTATCATCTCGTTAGATATTTTCCCATTAGCTGATACTTTAAAGGTTCGATTAGTCATGAAATTTTGGATAAAGGAATATATGTGGCCTTTGAAGTAACACTCTCTGAGTTTTCTAAGAATGACAGATCTATATAATGTATCAAACGCACTTTCGATATCAAACATAGCTGCTATTACATCTTGTTTCTTAGAAAAAGCATTTGTAATATCTGTTTGGAGTACTACTAAATTGTCCATCGTACTGCGATTTGGTCTAAATCCTGATTGGGCAATGGAGATAATATTGTATTTTTCAAGGTACCAAAGAATTCTTTTGTTGATCATTTTTTCCATCAGTTTACACATTGTACATGTCAACGAAATTGGCCTATACGAATTAGGATCGTCTGTAGGTTTGTCGTGTTTCTTTACTGGAAGGATTATCGACTTGCACCACAATTTTCCTCTGAGTCCAAACGTTATTGTACAATTTTAATAATTGGATATAGGTGTGGTGGGATAGGTTTTTAAGAAAAATGAAGGGTATGTCATCTGGTCCTGCAGCTGTGTTTTTACAGGTAGATAGAGCATATGTCAGTTCTTGCATGGAAAAGGGAAGGTTTAGAGAGTTAAGGTCATGTGTTTGGGGAAGTGAAGTACTAGGAGGAATATCGTTTTGGGAAGGTAAGTTAAGATTATCCATAACCTTGTTTTTGGACTTTTCTTGGAAATGTTCAGCTATAGTATTTGCAATTTGTTGACTATCATTGATGAGATTACCTTGGTGTGTTAATGCAGGAATATTCATTTGAGTTTTATTACCTTTCATTTGTCTGATCTTCGTCCAAATTTGAGTGGGTGGAGAATCACACGTAATGGAGGAGACATAATTTTGCCAAGAGTCTTTTTTACTTTGTTTTATTGTGCGCCTTGCTTTAGCTTTCAATTTTTTAAAGTTTATCAAGTTGATTTCATTTCTGACTCTACGGTATTTGTGTAGTGCGGTTTTACATTCACGGACAGCAGTGTTGCAATTTTCATTCCACCAAGGGACGGCTTTGTGTGTGCTAAATATACAGCTTTTGCCTATATATCTCTCCGCAGCATTTATTATGCACTCATTAAATTCTGTTAAAGCCTTGTCGACATTTTTTGATAGTTCGAGTTGGTACATTTCATTTTCGATTTGAGATTTAAAACCGTTCCAGTCAGCTTTTGCGATTTTCCATTTGAGTATGTTTTTCGTTGGTTTGCATACTTTATCGGTGATGAGGATTGGGAAATGATTACTATCGTATAAGCTGTTCAGTGTTTTCCATGTAAGCAGTGGAATTGATCTAGGATCACAGAGGCTAAGATCTATTGAAGAGAAGGTTCCAGATGAAAAGTTAAAGTAAGTGTTAGAGCCAGTATTTAGGAGGCTTATGTCAGAATTATTTAGTACCTTTTCCACGGTTTTACCTCTACCAAAGGTACGTTCTGAACCCCACATTGTATTATGGGCGTTAAAATCTCCTACAATTACGAAGGGGGTAGGGAGTTGATTAACAAGTTCGACTAGTTCGACCTCGGGTAAGTTATAATTTGGTGGAATGTAGACAGAGCAGATAGTAATTTTATTTGGGCACCAGACAGATATAGCAACTGCTTCTAAGTTTGTAGTTAAAGGCAGATTTTTGGAATACAGATCACTGGAAGCATATATAGAAGTGCCTCCACTGGCTCTTAGGCATGCGGTTCTAAGGTGATGATATCCTTCGAAGCTCTTAAGTAAGTGGGTTTGATTATCTTTAAAGTTGGTCTCTTGTAGGCACAAGATGTCAGCATTAGTATCAGAAATTAATTGTTGGATACGCTCTAGTCGTGGGTAAAACCCATCACAGTTCCATTGTATGAGAGTGAAATTTAAATTAATAGGAAGATTTATGTGAGATCTGAGAGCAATCAGAGAGATATTCGTCTTCAACTGGATCTTGTGATGATTCTGATAATAAGCTTTCCATTTCTGCATTTGTAATACTTAGTTGTGTTTTAAGTTTTTTACTTAACCTCGTAAATCTATTTTTTAGTGATCGTTCTTTTAAGGATGGGTAGATGGTATACATATCGGAAAGTAGTGATTTGACATCATCTGCGAATTTTTGGGCCTCTTCTAATGGATCACTGCTGCCGAATGAATTTTCAAGGAAGGCTAAGAAATTTTCCACTGGTAGAGTAAAGTCATCTGGAGACTTGTTGAAGAGATCTACTATTATTTCTTTCGAGCTTTCGGAAATTTTCGTATCTTCTGATATATCTCTTTTGACTTTTTTCTTAATTGGCCGGATATTTTTCTGTTTATTTGAAGACTGCAGAGGAGGCATTGTAGGCATATTGAAAGTTGCAGAGATAGACGACTCTTCCTCAGAGGGAGAAGGAAGGCTACTGGACTCTTGTGAACTAGGGAAGGCTCTTTTTTGGAAAAGGTTTTGTGGAAGGGGTGATTGCGGTTGTGTTGGTTGGGGGTTTGTCGAGAGGGAGGCTGAGTGGACAGGACTTAGGTGCGGATTTGATGTTTGAGAGGGTGTGCTTGTATGCGTATTTGGGCAGTTGGTAGCAATGTGCCCAGGTTGTTTGCACACATAGCATTCCATTTTATCGGTGGATAAAAATATTCTGTGTCCATTATTTTCGAAATGGATGACTAAGGAAGTTTGCAGTTCATAATTGTCAGAGGGTGGAATAATGTAGACCTGTCTACGGAAAGACAAAATATGGCTGTAATCATCTCCCTGTATACCAGCTCTTAGAAAAGAAATTGGGGACGCTAGCTGAAGACCTAAGTCTAACAGGGCTGTTTGAAGTATGTCATGAGGAATGGATGGACATATATTAGAAATAAGGACTCTTTTAGCTGGTGTTACTAATCGTCTAATGTGAAGGTCTTGATCTCCTACATGAACGATTGGATTATTTGTAATGAGTTGGTCGACAAGTTCAATTTTGTTCAGATAAATACGTATTCTATTGTTAGAAATTCTTGAAGCGAAACTGATGTTTTTGGGGCCAATTATATCTCCAACGGATTTGACGTAATCGAATAATTTGAGATTTTCAACAGAGTGAAAAAGAATTGCTTGCTCCTTTTTTGGGAACGTAGGTTTCGGTGAAGATTTTGCAGCTGCAACGTATGAGATTTTATTTCCTTTAGACGTATTACTATTGTTTTCAGACATTATGGGATCTATTACTGTAGGAGAACTATTTATTTTATCATTGCCCTTGTAGTCAAAGGCAACACCCTGTGTATTGCTAATGGTAGTTGCTTGAAATTAGCGACCAATCATACAGCATAGTGTAATATTGGTTGCCTATGCCAGGTTTGAAATGGCGTAGGACTCTGGGCTGGTCGACTTCTTATCTTATCAGTAACAAAAGAACAGTTTATTGTTTACCGTTGATAAATAGTCAAAACAATTTTGCCGATTTACAGTTATATGTGTCTCATAACACTAAAAATGGCACAAGTATTCGGTGTAATACATCAAGTAATTTCAAAAGGTCCACGAAAACGAAATTAAATGTTTATCACTTTCGTTAAAATGTCTCGGAACCTCGCACTTTACACAGATCGAACTTAACACGTTCAGGTTCAATCGATCTATATGAACAAAAGAATTAATGACAATAAAAATATAAATACATTAAATATCTTGAAAACTACAAATTTTTCGATATCTAAAGATTATGCGTTTTTTTACGAGAAAATCATTGAGAAATAAAAAAAACTTAAATAGTTTGAAATGCCAAAGGCGTAAAAAATGAGAGAGGAAAGGAGGCTTATTCTTCCAAATGGACACCACTGGTTCAAAAAATAAAAACGCTTTTTTGCATTAAAATATGCTTTTTATATTTTTATATTCATCCATTGTAAAATTGTCAAATGAAATCATTTATTTTTTTATAACTTTAACACCCTGTATTTCAAAAAATAAATATGGTGGTCCCCTCATTCCTCATCCCTCATGGCCAATTTTACGAGAGGTACAAATGTTGTAACCGTCATTTGGGAACATCCTGTATAATGTGTATTATGCACATTACACGTATAAAAATATATCAGAACATAATTTAACTATCGCGAAAAATGTACGTTTCGTGACTACTTGGTATTTATATAAATTGATCAGTTCTAATTAATTTAAACAATGTAGAAAATGAGCATTAGATGATACATATGGTATTTAATTCGTTTTAAATCAATCGGTTGTTTTTAATTTTAAGCCACATTTGTCGAATTTAATAATATTTGTTGGAAACCAAAATTAGCCTTTAAATGTTTGAAAAACAAAAATGAAATATATGTGCTTTATAAAACACTAATAAATAATAACACCCAACTTTGAGTAAATGCTGCCCACGTGTTTCTACTTAATACAAAAACTCTTAACGAACTAAAATATAACTTTTTGTTTAAGGTAAATCAAGTTATGTAACAAAATAGTATTCTCCATTACAAAAATCTGTGGTAATGAAAACACGTCCATGTCAGACTTCCCGTATTAGATACATACAGACATACATTAGCCTTATACAAAACTCCTTAATATTTCAGGATTCAAAATATAATTTTGTTACAAATTTGGAGTTTGTTATGTAGTAATTATTATTGATTCTAGATTGATTTGGTGAAAACACGGCTAATTGACTGTAGGCCGAGCGAGGCACACGTGGATTCTGTAAGAAGAGATCGCGAGACAGAAGTAATTTAAAGTCGCAAGCACAGAGAGTTTCTATATCAAGTACAAAAATCTTGCACCTACCTTTTCTGACGAATAATCTTCAACTCGTAGTCATGGTGAAGGAGGTCGAAGCCACTATTTTTCATACATTTTAGGTTACGGGAGTATAATTATTTTCATTGATTGAAAGACGAGATAAATACTAATTAATTTAATTGGCGAGAGATGTCTATATGCATGACCATAAGTTGGTGCAAATTACTAAATAAACAATTAAGAGAGAATTAGTTATTGGAAAATGATGTTAATTAATCGTTAAAGAGCAACAGCTACCCAGTTCCCTATCAAGCGGATCCTCATTAATAGCTAGGCGCGTAAGAAACTATTATTTGCTTAAACAGCCCCGTAACCGTAAAACCCGAATTTCAGTTGAGAAACTTTAAATAATAATATCTAAAACAACTGCTTATTGGAAGAAGAACCGATCCCGAGCGAAGTTGGAAATTAACTAATTCAAATTTGAAAATAATTTTCAAAGTTACAAACGAAATTAGTGTCACACATCGAAAGGTTTCTGGATTGGTTCGAACCCCGTAAGCTTCCCGGTACCACCCTTAATCTTACTGGAATCTAGCAAATCAGAAATGAGAGAATTTTACTAAGCGAACTAAGAAGGACTTATCCCTTTTTATTACAAATTTGACTTCCTCTGGGCAAATTTGAAATAGTTTACTTGAATTTAATTATGCGACTATACAATTAAGTCTGATCTCTCTAGACAAGTACAATCCGGTTACAAATCATCAACTTTGGACTTTACAGGGATGGAAAAACCCGCTAAAAAACATCATCCAAAGCCATATCCTGTCTTCCAATTTCTAATCTAATAACAGAATTATTGGACTAAATTTAGTATGTTTTATATTTTTGAACGGGTAATTAAATTTCTGGTTGGAAAGGTTTTATGTACTACATATGTTGTGAGCCCGTTGGCTTTTTCTTTGCGGACCCTTCTGAGATGGACAGCCTTTGTCCTATTGATTTATATATCCTGGTAATATTTCTAAAGTGAATATTTACAATGTATTGAATTCTAACGAAACAGTATTTTTCTGAAGTGCTTGATAATTTATTACTTCCTTTATATCAAATATAATTTACGAAGACCCCCGAATAAGGTCAATTTTCTTGCACCATTAATGCAAATTATAATACAAAATGCAGGTATAAATGTGTGTGAAATTCGTGTTCCGTTAAAAAGTTTCAAATAAATAACATAATTTTAAACCCATCAAAGTATTATACGAAACTTAGTGAGTAATTACCAATTTTTAGTAGTAGAATTAAAATTGTAAAAATAAGTGGTAAATATCTAAAGTTAGGACGATTAAAGCTACGGTTCCATTGGATGTGTACTCTGACAACCGTGCAGTCAGACATAAACGGACGACTTTGGTCGTACGACTGGTGGTTAGATTGCATGAGTTTAATCGAAACTAGCTTCAGTTCAGACAATATGGCCGATTCATCCCTATGTCCCTATGAAAACAATGCGAATAGGTTATACGCAAATAGAGTACATGCGATCTATCAACCAAGAAAATCTTACTTACTTTTTTCTAGCGAAACGAGATATTTTTTAAGATTGAAGGTGGAGCGGGAGGAACCGAGCGAAACTTTAGGGGTGAAGTGAAGTGGGGGAATTCGAGCGTAGACCAGTTTTTAGCTTTATTCAATTTAATATTTTAACGAATTATGAATTTTTTATATTTTTTTATTTGGGGTGAAGTAGTGTGTTTTCTTTTTACCGTATTTTTCCCACTCCTTTTTTTGTCCAAGTTTTCTCACCTTTTTTCCCACTCCTTGTTTTTCCCTGGTTTTTTCACCCCCTTTTTACTCACTCCATTTTCCCCCTCTTTTTTCACTCTTGATTTTTGGCCTATTTTTTCCTCCTTATTACCTACTCTTGTCTTTTGCCAATGCTTCACTTCTTTTTTTCCCACTCTTGTTTTTTGCCCCGTGTTTCCCTCCTTTTTTCACTCCTGGTTTTATCTCATTTTTCTCTCCTTTTTTCCACTTTCTTTTCCTTCCTTTTTACCCACTTTTTCACCCCATTTTTTACACTTTTTCCCACTCTTGTTAGTTGCCCCACTCCTTCTCCCCCTTTTTGTTTCCGGTTTTGTTTTTGCTCATTTTTTCCATGATTTTTTATTGCACTCTTGTAATTTGCCACAATATTTTTCCTCTTTTGTATTTTGTCCCATTTTTTCCCTTTTTTCTACTCTTGGTTTTTGCCTTATTTTTTTTGCACAATTTTTTCCCACTCTTGTTTTTTGTCCTACTTCTTTCTTTTTATTTCACTTTTAATTTTTTTCCTAATTTTTTTTTCACACATTTTTTCCTACTATTATTCCTCTTTTCGCTTCTTTTTATCTCACTTTATTTTCCTACTTTTTTTCAGTTTTTTTCCTAATTTTTCTCGAGAAATTTTTGATAATTCAGAAATAATACTGGGAAAAAAAACACTATTTTGGACAAAAAACATTTACAGGGACTTTCGTCATTCTCGAGTTATATAGGGAAAACTAAAAATGATATTTTTAGTTTTTACGCATATAATTATATAATTTTTACTTAAAAAAATATGAGAAAATAGAATAGGAAAGTTTTATTGTATCTCAAATTTGCTATGAAAATGTACTAATATATCTTTGATACGACGTTTCATGTCTTAACGATCCTCATCAATACGGGCCTATCTTTTTTATTACAAAAATTGATAGACCGCTAAAATTTAAATTCAGTGATATTTCACGCTTGTCACTTTAACAACTTTTTCTCTGAAATAACTAATATCATCAGTGACAATAATTTTTAATTACGGTGCTGTCGTAGTTCTTTTGTAAATTCGTGTTAATTTTGTCAAAATATTACCTAAGAATTTCGATAAAAAGATGCATTATCAGTAAAATAAAAAAAAAATATAAAAATAGTAGAAATTAAACAAGCAGAAAATAATTGACCTGCGTCGTGATTAAAGACAAAGTCAGTTGCAAAACTAGTTTAAGTGTAATTAATTATTAATAGATAAATTATTCGTTACTCTAACTATTTTCATCTTTTTTTGCATAAGATAATATCCAGGTCCGTATTAATAGATTATTAACAATGATGATTATTTGTCGTACAAAACGTCGTAGAAAATGTAATGTATGATACATCGCTGACTTTTTCTTTAAATTCTATATCAATATTTTTTAATTACGACGCAGGTCGATGATTTTTCTGCTTGTTTAATTTTTACGGTTTTGATACATTTTTTTAGTTAGATGTTAGTTATTTCAGATAAAATGCCGTTAAATGTTAACGGTCTATCAATTGTAGTAATAAAAAAGGTCCGTATTAAAGAAAAATTAACTTGATTGGGGGCCGTTAATATATGAAACATCGTATCAAAAATTCATTTGTACAAATTCGTAGAACATATCATATACAATAAAACTTTCCTTTTCTATTTTATGAATAAAAATTTTATGGGTAAAAAACTAAAAATACCATTTTTAATTTTCCCTGCATAACTAGAAAAGGAAGAAAATCCTTGTAAATATTTTTTGGTCAACGTAATGCTCTCCAATTTTTAACATTTTTCCCATTTAACCGCCTCTTTATCTCTTAAAGTTTCCGATATGGCAATGTTATTCCTTCCAATTTTAAACATCCTGTATAATGTAGATTAAATTTTTTTTATTATCGTTTAAATGCAAGTTAAAAAAATTACATATAATTTCATGATGTATACAAACGGGAAAACAATATTGTGATTCACAATTTCAATACCGGATTATTCACCGAATACTTAATTTCTTGGGTATTCCATTCTCGTACCTAATAAAGCAGTATTATGCAAACACGTTAATTAAAGTAGGAATTAAATTGTTATTTTAGCACTTGTTCAAAATAATAATAAAATATATTAATATATTTTATTGTTTATTAAGAGGCGCCAATATGTTATCTTGCCTGAAATAATTTTTGGACGGGCGCTCCGTTAATATTAAAGATAGGATCCATTCAGTAGTTAATTCTTTAGAGCCAGTTTGTAGCAATTTTTTTAAATTAATTTTAGTAAAAGTGATACGACTGTCAACTTTTTTCTCTAGATAAATTTATAAAAAGTAACACAGACGCGCTCTTTTAATAAATATTTTAAATATCAAGAAAAAACCGAATATTTTTAGTTTCTGTATTAGGCAAGATCTCGTCTAAAAAGGAATAATTATGTTTAATGGCGCTCTACCCTGTTCTGCATAGAAAAAAATTGACTAGAGGGTAGGATTACTTAACATTAACCCAATTTGTTTGAATTCAAGAACATTTTCCTTGGGTAATTCTCTAACTGGCAACCACAAAAGTGACGTGGTGTGCGAGTATATTAAATTTAATAAAATAATTTTGTCCTATTTTTGTTTTTATAAATTTTTACTTTCCCGGTCCCATCCAAGGGAAAGAATAGTGAACGAGCAAAAAAAATTCGAGATATCGATGGAAATATTCATTTTGAGGTCCCCCAAGACGATTGAAACCATTTTCAGAGAAAGGTCTGTCTGCGTGTCTGTGTGTCTGTGTGTAATCTTTCACGGTATCTGCTGAACGGTTTGACCAATTAAGCTGAAATTTGGTATGATGGGTTGGTGTGTGCCTTGAATATGACCATTGGTTTTTGGTTCAAATTGGTACAGTAGAAGGTTCTCAAGATCGACATTGATTGAATAAACATGTAAGATTTTTTCCTTTTTTTAAATTTTAAGGACAAACAATACACTTTAGTGGAAAATGTTGTAATGCCAAGTTTTAGAGAATAAAATTTTCTACAATTTTTGTATTAAACTTTTCGCAGAATTTTTAATAGCTGCGCCAGTAGAGGGCGTGCAAAAAATGTACATGTAGTTTTCCGTAGTTTTTACAAATTTTTATGACAAACAATGCCTTTTAATGCAAAATTTTCAAGTGCAAAGTTATAGAGGACCAAATTTCTTTTAACATTTTTTTTTAACTTTTTTTCGAATTCTCTATAATTTCGCCGCTAGAGGGCCAAAAATGTACACATTTTTTTTTTATTTTGAAGACAAACAATGCGCTTTAGTGCAGAATGTTCTAGTGCAAAGTGGTAGAGCAAAAAATTCCTTACAACTTTTGTACCAAACTTTTTACCGAAGTCACAATAGTTTTCACCCATGATTTTAGGATATCCTAATTGTAGCTGTATAATGTGCTCCTTCTTGTACTATTTTTGTTTTATTTGCCATGTTCTTGGCTTTGTTTTACCTTTTTTATCTCTTTTTTTGCCGGTTTTCTTGCTTTTTTAATTTTTTGGTCATTTTTGGGCTTTGCCTTTTTTTCTTTATTTGACTCTATTTTGCCTTTTTTGACGTTTTTACCACTTTTTTGGCTTTTGTTTTACTTCTTGAAACTTATTTTAATAGTTTTTAATTTATTTGGACTTTTTTGTTCTTTTCTCACCCTTTTTGCCTTTTTTGGCGATTTTTGCTTTTTTCCTTTTACTATGTCTTATTTGGCTTTTTTTTGACTTTTATTTGATTTTTATCCTTTTTAAAGTTTTCGAAGAAAATAAATTCTTATAAGATGGTTTTGTTCGTCCGTCCGTCTGTTAGCCTGATTCAACTCGAGAACGGTAAGAGAGAGAGAGAGAGAGACAAACGGACAACGGCAAATGATTCAGCATCGTTAAAACCCCCAAAAATGATATTAATCTTAGACCTATTTTTACTTTCTCGCTACTTATACCATATATACTATAGGTATATCCCTATATAGAAATTTATTTTCGTAATTTTAAATTTTCAAAAACTCGAAATTACGGCAAAGATGTCGTTTTTCACTTGTTTTAGCCTCTTTTCACTTTTTTTATTATAGTTTTAATTTAGCAATTCTTTGTCATTTTTAACAATTTTTTGGAAATAATAGGTTTTTCATTTTAATCAGTTTTTGCTCATTTTTGCAATATTTACCCATTTTTTTTCATCAATTTACTTCATTTTTATATTATTTTACTTTCCCATTCAGGAATTTTGTATTTTTTGATTAAAATAATCCTATTCCCCACAGAAAAGCCGGGAAAGTTCTGGGGTGACACAGCGGATTTTTTTTGTTACACTATTAAAAGTAGGTCTTTTACTTTAGTGCCAAAAGTGACGTCTTATCATTAGGGCTAAGTCATAAAACGTGACTTTCTGATTTTTCCATAAAAATTTGTTTAACGACCTGAAACAAAACGTCTTTTAACTGTTTTTTTTTTCAGCGTTTTAACAGTATTTTTTTAAATTTTAAAAACACCTTGTATAAAATTAATGTTAACATATTAACAGAAGTAAACAGTGACACAATTATAATGGTATTTCAAAACATTCAATCACGATTTAATCTTCTAGAACATACCCGCATGGTAACATTCCCATTAGCAAATATCATCTTTTGGATTATTTATAATAAGTACCACTTTCCTTAACATTCGTGCAATATACGTCATATTTTGGAGTGGATGCTAGTTATGTGCAGTATTTACGTCTTGTATAAATATAAAGCAGGCATGTTAAAGTGTGTAGAACTGTCAGGTGAACAAAGCGATATAAGTGCAAATTTTTGATATAAGATTATCTAGAAAATGAGTCTGAAATTTTATGTTCTTACGATCCTTTTTATTGTAACTTTGGATGTGGTTAGAAGTAAATCGGCTAAAGGTAAGTTTTTAAATTTTTAATATTCTCTTGTTTTTTTAGTTATTATTAATTTATTTTTATTAAAAAGTTTAAATAACTTTTACTTATGGATTCCTCAAATATGAATAATCTAACAAGAATTATATATAATTAAAAAATTACGTAAATATTTTTGACATAAGCATATAATTTGTCATGTAAAATGGAGTAATTTACTTGAGTGAGTATAGTCTATACGAAGTTAATTCGAACAGCATAAAAACTAAATATCTACCCACTGTCGGCGTCTTCCTTGTAAAGCATGGGCGGCGTGATATAATTTATTTTATTAATCAATTTTATTTTTCATATACCTATCCGAATATTTTTTTATTAGTAATAAAGATTAATGCCAAAAAACACCAGTTTGTCCTGCTATGAGACTTTAATAAGAAATTAAGATTCATTATCTGAATATTCAGAGCTTGAATCTGAATTTGGGGTTATAATAATGGGGACAATAGAAGGTAAAATACAATATTTATTCTTCTTTTCTATGACATTCTGGACACATTTTATCCATTTACCACTGTCAATAGAGACTTTTAGCACCGCACCCACTAACGTTAACGATATCGCTAATCCTCATTTCGAGCAGACTGCGCATGCTCACGTAAAAATAAAAATAGCTTTATACGGTAAATTTTCTGAAATAGCGGGATGTTTTGCGGGTCTACTTAACCCATAAACAATGGGGAGTTCAACTTGAAATATTAGTCCATCTTTTTTTGCATTATTTGAGAAAAAAATGAATTTCTTTTTATGAAAAAATGGTTTTTTCTGTTTTTTCTTTAATTTAACATGAAAAAATTGATATTTAAAAGTTACTGCATCTATGCAACTTGTAGTGCACCTACGTCACTTATGTGCAATAACTGCAGCATAATATTAACGTGGGGACGCTTTCAAATATAGATGACGTTTGCTTATAAAGTAGTCGTTTGATCAATATGTTTTTAATTGTGTTTACTTTTACCTTTGTTTACGTATCTTTACAAATAGAAATAAACACGGAAAATTATCAAAATCAACCAGCTCTACAGAGTACAAACTACAATAGTGACAGTGAACTATGCAGTAAGCAGACGCGGACGCGATCTTTCACTTAATCAGGAACGCTTGTGCCCAGCACTTATGTATCAAACAGCAAATTATTACCTGATCTTCATTGCACATAAGTGACGTCACGATCGTAATGGCGGCATATTCAAATAATTGGAAATTTAAGTTTTTAAATTAATTTATTCAAAAATCTAGCTCAAATTACGGTAGATAATTAAACTCAATGGGTTTTATTTGATTAATTTTAACTGTTAGTAAAGAAAAAAACGTGAGGTTATATTTTTGTTGAATTCCCCATTGTCATAACCTAAAATGCAGAAAAACGCAATTGCTTTGCTAAAACTCTATTTTTTACATTTATTTATTTATATCCAAACAGGCAAATAGGCCTAATTACATATATAAATACATACAGAAAAACATTATGCACTTATGCTTAAACAAGAATCGCAGATTACATAAAACACTGGTCATTATAGTATAACTTATTAAGTAAACAGAAGCTAGAAGGATAGATTAAAAATTTGGTTTAGTACAATTGTTCTAAATTCTTTTTGCGTGGTTGCCAATCAAGGTCTATCAGCGAATTATAATAATTTGCTAGTCGATACATGGTAGCAAGGGGAGCTTAGTGGATACATGAGATACAGGGATATTGAACATAACATAAGTACGCGTTCTTTTTGGAGGCACGTTAAATCACAATAGGGAAAGCAGACCAGGTGTATTAACTTTATTATTAAGTTAAATATCTTCTACGAACAAAATTTTAAATTTACACCTTAGATCGCCAGTTCCAGTTCCATTGGAGTCAAGATACACATGGTACTTCTTATAGTAAAGATATCTCAGAAATTTGTTTTGAGTTTTTCCACCAAAGATAACGTAGTGCAATATTCTCAATGCTAAATATTAGCACCTAATTTTAATTTTGATCTTACCAGACCATAATAAAAGATTTTGAGTGAATGTTAATTAGTAAAAGAGTATGACTATCTTATTATATAACCCAGTAATCGGTTTGCAGACTTAGCTATATTTTGAACGTGCGTTGAAAAAGATAGTTGATGGTCATAAGTAATTCCTGGATCCTTTACCTCAAAATACCGATTTAGGGTCTCCTCACTGATTCTATACTCAAACATACAGGTTCTTTTATACGTGTAACAGTTAAAATATAACAATTTTTTACGTTAAAATATAATTTGTTTTGTCTTTCTGCCATATGACACAGTCTCTAACCGTTCGTACTGTCATAAATATTTTTAAGTCATCAGCAATTTGAAGACACTTCGTATAATTTAGTTTGCTAAGTCGTTGATGAAGATTATGAATAGTAGAGGACCCAAATTAGAGCCTTGATGCACGCCAGAGTTAGCCTTAAATTTACCGGATGTATTACCATTATATTTTACTATTTGATACCTATAACTTTTCATTAATTCGAGAAAATTATATGATAGCAAAAATCTACTCAATTTCAACAAGAGCATATCTTGATCCACTGTGTCAATTTATTTTCTAAAGTTTCATATGCATAATTTGTTAACAGCGAATAGGTTGGTAGTAATAGGTTTATTTAATACAAAGCCATGTTGCTGGGCTATAATATATTTTTCAACATAGTGATATAAATGTGGTAGAATTATTCAACGAATAATTAAAACTCAAAGTCATACTACATAATTTATTACTGGTTTAGGAAGATATCAAACTGGCGACAGGTTTCGGCCAAACGATGGCCATCATCAGGCCTACAATATAAATTAAAATTGGAATACAACAATACCAAATTTTAACATCATGTGTAACTTCGTCGTTAATTTTGTAAGTAACCTTTTTAAGTATGTATTGTTGTATTCCAATTTTAATTTGTATTGTAGACCTGATGATGGCCATTGTTTGGCCGAAACATGTCGCCATTTTGATATCTTCCTAAACCAGTAATAAATTATGTGGTATGACTTTGAGTTTTAATTATTAGTTGAATAGTGATATAAAATGTTAAAAATAATTTGTTTAATTAGTTTGGATGGTGCACACATGATAGATATTGGTCTGTAGTTTTCTACATCTATTTTATTACCTGACTTGAAAATTGGCACAACTATTGCTGTTTTCCAGACTGTCGGAAAGGTGTTAGTAGCAATTATCAAATTGAAAATATGAATTAATGGTTTCGCTAACCAGTCACTATACGCTTTGAGTACATAAGGTGGAATTTCATCACTACCGGCAGCTTTCTTAGGTTTTAGTTTTTTTTGCGTCATCTTCAAAATCTTTCCCAGTTATAGGATTTATAGATAAAATGTCATTACAAATACTGTTATCAGGTTTTAAATTTAAATTATAAGATGCGCTCACTGATGAGTATACTGACGAAAAAAAATTAGCAAAAGAATTCGCAATTTTGTCCTCATTGATATGTTAATAATTAAAATTACTAGAACTCTCAAAGTTGCTTCGTTTACTATTTACGTGGTTCCAAAAAAATTTCATATTACAAGTTACTTTCTGTTACAATTTTTTTATATAATTTTTTTCTTCCGTTTTAATTAAAGTTTTTAATTTTTTTCTTATTTAAGTAAACTAAGTTATCCATTCTCAAATGTGGTATAGTGTATCAAAGAATAAAAAAATAGCACAATTTAATAAAACAAAATGATAATTGGCATTTTCAAACAAATGAAAAGGTACCAATTAAGTCGATTCGCGACATGTTTCGGCCTTAGGTCATCTTCAGGCACTACAAATTACAATAGTATAAGAAATGGGGAAAACATTTTTTAGAATTAAAAAACTTACAATGTTCGAACAGAGTGATAATTTGTAATGTAATGATTCAGCTTTTTCAAAAATACATCTTGCTACATTAAAAGACACTTAAGGCTCTACCGTCCGCTGATTTATTGGACTGATTTAGGGGTCCAGCTCGTGCTGGATTATAGCAACATATTTAATTTTCTACTTTATTTCTAAATATTCTTGGCATTACAAAACATAAAACTAGGATTGTATGCAAGTCAAATTAAAAAAAAAATAAAAAAGAAAAAACTACGACAATTTAAAAACTATAAAAATACTACAATTTCCTGGTAACTTTTACGGGTTCTGAAAAATTATAATAACATTTTACATGCATACAATCCCAAAGTTAACCTTTATCTTTAATCTAAAAAAACAAAATTGTATTTTTTTAAAAGATAACCGAGTAATCGTGCACGAGCGGAAGGTATACAAACCAAAATTTCGTATTTATTCATTTCCGTTCAGTACTGCCTCACACGGACCGCGTGGAATATTGGTTTATATTTCTCAATGCGGCATGCAGAGCCTTAAACTTATTATATATTGTAATGATATTTACAATTTATCTCAGAAATTTGGCTGGGTCCTAGTACAAAAAATAATAAACATTACACACCAAAAAAAAAATAAAAAAAATAATAATTTAGGTGCCTGAAAAAATTTCTTTCTTCGGTTCTTCCTTATTTTTTTAATTCTATATTTTTACTTTTTCTTCTTAATAGTCCTCCAACAAATCCAACTTTAACCCTTGCAACTGTATTCCATCTTCTAATCAGCTTCGTCTCTTTATTTCTTATATCTTTATCCTATGTAAAATCCTTTTCTGATACTATTATAACTTGTTTTTCTTAAGCTCTTTCTGTCTTGTCTTACTTTTTATGACGCTTTCAGTTTATGTTTTGGTTCTTGCTCGGTCTTTTTCTAATCTTTTAATATTGGTAAAATAAGATTTCCTTCACTTGGCACTGTTTATTTATTTTTATTTAACTTTTTATTTTTATATTTTCATTAACAAAGCTTATTCTCAATACATTTTTTTTTAATTCTAATCTAATGACAATTATTAAAAATTATTTTTCTGACAATTCAAAAAATTATATCCCAATAATCTTTTTTTTTGTTTATTATTTTCTTTACCACTAGATTTTTTTTTAAAAACTACCTCAGCCTTATTTTAGATTATTAACCTTATATTCCCTTTTTACTATCTGACTTAAATTTCATGTATTACAATTCCAAAATTTCGATTTTATTATAACATCTTTCATTATTTTAATAACTTTTAAGATTCTTTCACTTTTCTTCAATTTATTGCCAATCTATCTATAATACCTTTCTTTTCCTATTCTTCACCTGCATATCAACTCTCCTATCTTATTTAATAAACATAACAATTAACTTTGAATAATCTTTTAATAAATTAACTTTTAAAAAAAAATATTGATTTCAAAAATTCCCTATACAGGGTAAACAATTTCATAACAATATACACAATTTCGAAGTGGTATGGATTAAAATTAAAATTAAAATTTTGCATCCAAATGATAAAATTAAATTGGAATGAACAACAAAATATAAAATATACAAAAGTAGCTCATGTTCAACATGGAAGCTTACTTACTTATACATCGTAAAGATGCTGGTAAAAAATTAATTCACAAGAAAAGTTTTACAAAAGCTGATGGCTGTTTCGTTGTACCATACGATGTAAAATGGTGGGCCCGGAGGCCGAAATTACCCAAATTTAAATGACACTGACAAGTTACAAGCGTCGTAAAATTCAAAATTATTATTAATTCTAAAAAGTCAGTAATCCTGAAAAGAGACACAAGCGCGTGGGTAACAGACCATCTGATTGTAGGACGCAAAAAGAAGAGGAAAGAAGAAATGACAGGGAGCATAAGGTAAGGAGAATAATAGGAATGTCAAGGTACGACAATAAACATAACATGTGTAAACCAACAAAAAACAAATAGCAATTATATGTGTCATTTGTAAGAAAGTTAGAAAGGAATATAATGTAAATTTATTATAAATATAATAAAGAGGTGGTGTCGATGACAGGTAAAAATTATAAACGTATATTTAGAAAAAAGATGTTCTCTGAAGGTCTTAGTTGATCGTTAGCACAAACTACAATTTTATCTGAAAAGGCATTATTATTTTCGAACATTTCTAGGTGATTAAGCTTGATGTCTTTGTAATAACTATGTATGAGGGAGAAGTTGATGTTGCTATGTGAATGTTTCGTGTCCAGAATGTGGTTCGGATACGACGAGGAAGAATTGACAATGTCTGCGTATTAAAAATTTTTTGATTTCTCTCAAGTGTTCTTCAACTCGTGTGTTTAGGAGTCTCCCGGACTGACCGATGTCATATTTCTTGAAAATCTTAGCAATGTTATAAGATATCGGGCAGAGGAAAGGAAGATACCCTAAATAGTTATGGTTGGCAATTTGTGAATCGTGATGAGATGAAATCGGTGCTGAGACAGTGTTAAAGTATAATTTGCGTTTTTAAAAGTATTTGAAATATATTTTATTTAGTAAATCTAATGGAAAGTTATTATTAAAGGCAAACTGTTTTCAACGTTGATTTCGTTCTCGAATGCAAACTCTTTAAGAGGAATGGAGTAAGTTCTGTGTAGAAAACTGTTAAAAGAAGCTATTTTATGCGAAAAATAATGATTAGAGTTATAATTAATAATTGTATCTGTAGTAGTGGGTTTTCTATAAATTTCAAATTGGAAACGGCCAACCATTTTCCATCGTATGGTACACCGAAACAGCTATCAGCTTTTGTAAAACTTTTCTTGTGAATTAACTTTTTATCTGCGACTTAATTTAACAATAAGTAAGCTTCCATGTTGAACATGAGCTACTTTTGTATATTTTATATTTTGTTGTTCATTCCAATTTAATTTGATACCAAGTTTATATTTTAATTTTAATCCATACCACTTCGAAATTGTGCATATATAATAAGTGTCTTTTAATCTAACGAGATGTATTTTTAAAAAAGCTCAATCGTTACATTACAAATTATCACTCTGTAAGTTTCATAATTTAAAAAAATGTTTTTCCTATTTCTTATACTATTGTAATTTGTAGTGCCTAAAGATAGCCTAAGGCCGAAAGATGTCGCGAATCGAGACTTAATTGGTATCCTTTTATTTGTTTCAAAGTGCCAATTATCACTTTATTTTATTAAATTGTGCTATCGACTTTGAGTTTCTTTATCCTTTGTCTTTCTTATTTTTTTACACTTTATATCATAAAAATCAGATATTAATCTTAATCTTATATATTTCGATTTTTCTTTTAATAAGTCTTGTTATATTTTCGTAAACCATACCGGAAATCTTTTCGAGTTTTAATATACAATAAGTTTAGGTACACAAGTATTTACTATATTATGCCAAATATCATTAAATTCGCATAAGGCCTCATTTACATCAGCTTTCTCATCTAAAACTCTTCTCCAATCTTCCTTCCTAACTAATTCACAAACTGAAATATCTATTCGCCTCTTTCTAGACATATCTTCCGCTTACGACAGTCTGAATATATCATTACTTTACTCCAAATTACTAGATGCACAAGTACCCATCGAATTAGCCAACCTTATCCATGCCTTTTTAAACCAAAGAGCGCTTTTCATCAAAGACAATACCGGCCAAATATATGGCCCACAATACACAAGTAAAGGTCTCCCCAAGGGTCTCCTATTAGCCCTGATTTATTTAATTTATATACCGCTTCTTTTCATAGAACCTTACCAAATAACATAAAACTGATTGTCTCTTTCTGATTAAGAGAACCATTATCCACCAAATGGTCAATGATTTAATCTCTTATCTAACAAAATTAGAGATCTGGCTTGAGAAACATGAACTCAAACTCTCTCAAAATAATTCCTTCACTATGGTCTTTACAAAAGGCCTCTTGAAACAACCTTCACCTTTAGTCACGTTCAAGTCTGAGGTTATCCAGTGGACTGACAAAATAAAATATCTTGGAATGATGATTCAAAAAAATCTGAAGTGAAATACTCATGTCAATCATATAGAATTAAAAATCAATCATAGCTTGAATGTTATGCGTGCTCTCTGTGGGACACGGTGGAGATATGACCATCACACTCTGCTCATCTTACATAAAGCCATAATTCTAAGTCATCTTGACTATGGTTGCTAAATCATTACTCCTTCCTCCAAATATCTACTAAAAAAACTAGATAGACTTCAATTTTAAAGTCTCCATCTAGTAACTGATTGCATGAAGTCTACTCCGACCATGGCATTATTGGCAGAAACAGAACTTTCTTTAAAATATAGATGGGAATGGCTTGGGTCAAAATATCTTCTAAAAAACGCATCTCTTAATAATAACCCTATCATCAGGGCCCTAACATCTTTGGAAATTAAAAGTAGAGAAAAAAGAAATTATTGGAAAAACAGAACAAGACCATTATTAGTTCAACTACTTCATCCCTTACAATCCTTCTTACTAAATATATACATCGGTAACTTATTTCATACTCAATGGATTTCCATTTCATATAAGGTTGTACACTGATGGAGGATCAGTCGATATGTTAGGAGAAGCTGGTTTTGGAGTAACAAGTCCTGAACTTGCCTATTCATATGACTGCAAGTTACCCCCACTTGCCCAGATAGATACTGCTGAAATTATTGCTATTAATCACGCTCTCCAAATAATTTTAAGAGAAACCATTCCCCTCTCAATCATCTTTTCTAAATCGAAAGTAGCCCTACAAAAATAAGCAAAAAAGCTTTTTCCAAGGAGACAGAAAATTGTTCATTCATGACTAAAAGAGTCATCCTAGAGGCTAAACTAAATAACATACATATCACTCTAGCGTGGATCCCTGGCCATGTAGCTATCAAAGGCAATCAAAAAACTGATCATCTTGCCAACGTTGGTCGTACCCTCAATGTGCCAGCTGATGTAAAATTAAATTATTCCAACTAATTACCTAAGATAGAGAATCAAATCTAGCATAAATGGTCCATAGAATGGAAATCATGTAGGCGAAACAATAAATCGTTTCATTGCAAGGTGGCTCCAAACCTGCCTAAATCTCCATGGTTTAAGAAATTCCCGTACATGAATAGGAGACATATTACAACACTGATTAGGATAAAAACAGGACATTGCCTAACTCCCTTTCATCTCTATTGAATAGGAGTGAAAGACAATCCACACTGTGAATGCGGACAAATTGGATCCTTAAACCACATTATATTAGAATGCCCTATCAATCGGATACAAAATTTTAACATCTACAGTGAACTATCCAAAACTAATTTACAAATCCTATTTGACATCTACTAAATGATATGAATAGCTCAAGGCTCACAATACTGGTAAAATTTCTTGACAAATTTAAATTACAACTATAAACCTAACTTTTTTCCTTTTTGCTTTCTTTATAGTCCTGGGTGCTACTACTGTCTCCATCGGCAGCATTTCTAACTGTGTCAGCTTGACGGCTGCCCCTAAGTGAAAAAAGTCTATATGTTTTAACAACCTCAACCCCCACACGAAAAAGTCAACCATTTCGACTATTTTAAAAATAAAAATTACCCGAATACCGAGGAATGCTCAATTGCTGAGAGCAAGACCAGAGTATTCCTATAGTTTACACTTTGTAAATTGATCCATAGATCAAAGCCCAATAAAAAAGTGAAGAAGAAGAACTAATTTACTGAACCTAAGAAAGTCAGCTTTTTTGAAGTTAAATATTGGCTCTTTACAAGTTGCTAATCTAAAGTTTTTCCCTGAAAATTTTTGTCATTATAAAGTTGGAATCCATTCAAATCAATAAAATTTTAAAGTGTTTCATTAATTTCATTAGAAATATTAATATGACAGTCAATGCCTGTTACGCTGGGTATATTGAAATCACCAAAAATATATGTGTTCCGTTATTCTCTACGCTAACCAAATTTAGCGTTAACGTTAGCGTTAGCTGATAAGGTGCTAAAACTCTCTGTTTAATTCATTAATCACCGTTAAAAACATCAAGAAAAATTCTCCACATCGAAAACTTGATTAAATAATAATAACAAGAAACGAAGAAAAAAAACGCAGAATAAACTAATTTTAAAAATCCTAATCCAAGCCGCAGCACTGACAATTCACTAGAAAATGCGAACGTAGGTGTTCACAGTGCATCCGATATTTTTTGACCTTCATATTTTGCTTGTGTATCCACGCAATACTATTTGTTTGACTAGATGCGGCCGGCATATAGCTGGCCGACTTTAACCCTTCGGCGGGCGCGCCTAAAATTTCACATAAACAGGTGCGCGGCCGTACTCCGTACCGCTATACATTTTTCATTTGAGACATGAAATAAAATACAAATCCCGTTTTAAAAAAATATAATTAAACATATTTCAAACATAAAACACGACAAGGAAATCTAAAAACAAATAAAAATCAAACATGCTATAAACATAAATTAGGGCAAGGAACATTATGAAAAGACCAATAAAAAAGAAAACCAACTAAATATTTGACATATCTAATAGAAAATTAAACATCACTTTCATCAGTCTCTAAATTATTACACATGTTACAATAAACTTTATGCTCACTATGTTTTATACAAACAAACTTGTTACACGAAATACAGGAAATAGTAGTTTTGTTATTTAGTTTTATACCACACAAGTGACAGGCTCTAACTCTTCTTTTAGGAGGAGGTGACTCTCTCTCAGAACTGCGATATTTTAAAAGAAAATGGTATACATCTTTAGGAAGTGACTTTTATTGGGTTCTTTTTTCAAATGATCTTCCATAAGACTAAAAGCCGAAATATTAAGAAAAACTCTTCTTCTTGGTTATTTCTCTGATGCTTTGTTTGCCAAATTTATAATGTGTGAGTTTATGCCTGCAATGGCCAATATTCTGAAAAATGCAGCCAATGGCCATCTTCTTGTGACTCTTTGCGTTGAGTAAGAAGCTCAAAACTGGTCTACAGTATCAACGCCCCCTTTGTTACTGTATAGTCCAGTATTATTTTCGGTTACCGCTGATTTCATCGATTTCACCAGTATAGTGCATAGTTGATAGCAGTTTATTATCCTGAAATCCGAAAAGTGTTGATCCAATTTCACGATTCTTGATGTTATAAATTGTGGAGGGATTACTGCCTTATTCTTTTTTTGAGTTTCGGTAAAAGTTATTTTATTTTTTAATAAACGCTCAGCTAATGGGTAGCTTGTATAATAATTATCGGTTGTTAAATGTTAGTTACTACTTTTTAGTGGATGTACTAATCTATCTATTATGTCCAGCGGTTTATTAGAACTTTTATAAGGTCCGACCTTTTGTTCCCCATAGTATAATTCTAAATTCCAGGTGTAGTATGTTTTACTATCACACAATGCGTAAAATTTTAAGCCATACTTGGCAGGTCTATTGGGCATGTACTGTGCAAACTCACAACGTCCTCGGAATTTGTGTAACATTTCGTCGATGGTCACATATTCACCAATGGCATAATTTTTTTGGCAGTTTTCAATAAATCTAGTATATATATCTCGAATCGCTGCAAGCTTATCTGTGGCCTCACGGTCTTTTCTTGTTAATATATTATCAAACCTGATAGAACGATGTAAAAACAGAAATCTTTTATAAATAAAAGTAGCTCTAAGTATTATCATACCAGTCACATCTTTAGACCATAATTCCGTAACATTAGTTCTATTACCTTTTTTCACTCCTAGAAGAAATAACACTCCAAACAGAGCCAAAATGTTACTCTTACTTGTTAGTTTACAGTCACTCTCTCTCTACTGTATTGTACATCTTTTTGCCTTTTTCGAATATATATGTTTGTATTGCTAATGATATTATCTATTATTTCGGGAGATATAAATTTTAAAATGCTTCTAATTCTTTTTCAGTATTTGTGGCTTCTCTGACAGGATCAGGTAATATTTTCACTTAGTTTTGCTTGCAGTAGCCAAAGAATTACTAATCCATAGCGTTTCACTGTCCTTCCCTATATAAAATTGATAATCAGATGCTTTTTCGACAAATTCTTCATCACCACTTTCTTCGGATTATTCTGAAACCATATCACTTATTTCTTCAATTATAACTTTTTCCTCGCTTTCACTATCATCTATCAGGTCTGGTATGTCTTTCATATCTGACAAATGATTTTCCAGCTAGAGAAGCTCGTGTGGATTAAGGTATTTTAGACCCCACATTTGTTTCCTAAAATAACACCTGATGTAAATTAACAAATAAGAATGAGATAAAAATAAAATAATAACAAAAGTGATAAATAGTTATACATAGAATAAAAAAATCGCCATAAAAATACTTACATTATAAGGGTGCAACGGTACGCTGTGCCGAAAACTGAACTCTTTGTGTTTGACGTTGAACTGAGACTGAATAAGTGTACATAAAGTAACTCTGGCTTCAGCAGTCACTAACGGATACAGGCAACATAGTCTACTTAGGTCTTTCAGGTAACAGGAGACGGGTGACGTTCAAAACAGCAAAACTTCGGTAGACAGTGCCATAGCGCGCCAGCCGAAGGGGTGAGTGATAAGAAATTCATACGAGGTCTAATCATATATTTTATATAGGAGGTTTTTTATTCCAATAACTAATAAATTTATCAAACCCAGTACATGAGTATTTTATTTAGGTGTTCGGATTGACTTCGTATAGATTATAACATAAGCAAAAAATTGGTTAATAATATTTTAAAAAATCAGACCATCAGTCATGGTCGGATTTTGTCGGATTATTTACAATAATTTTTTATTGTTTTATTTAAATTAACGTGGCTCAACAGCATAGATACTATTTTTTAGAGTAAATACAATACTTAGCAGATACAATGATTGGTAAACCTTTATAGACTATTTTGTAATACGATATATTATATAGTATTATCTACAGCGCTAAGTATATTTTAGGAAATTGATGAGGTCACTGAGATGTTCAGTTGTATTGACGATTCCTTGTAAATTTTCAGTCAGATCTTAGTGTTGTTTTTCAGCACAATAATGTATATATTCAATAAGTATGTACTTATTAGATAGTGTACTGGAGCAGTTTTGACATTAAATATTGGGTTGTATTTAACTGAGCACCAAGATAATTGATATTATCTCCAAAAATTTATTTTGCGCCATCAAAAATCATACTTAAGCACCAAAATATAATTACCAAATTATTTATTTTTGAACCCCAAAGCACTGAGTTTTGAAATTTATTTATCTATTTCAGCGGCAACTATTTATTGTTGACACGACAAATCTTACTTGATTTGAGTTGGAAAATGAACAAGAATCGGCATTATAATAATATATTTGAACCCCAAGAACACAAGCTTAAAAATTATACATTTGAGCACTAAAACTAAAAAAATTATTTTTAATACTATATCCCCAAAGTAATACGTATAAATCAATATTACCAAATGAACGTAAAATTAAAAATATTTTCTAACTTCTAACGATACAAAATAACATAGAAAACAACAGCATAATTATATTACTGGACTATAAGAGCTGCTTTTGCTCTCGTCGGTCGTCTTCTCCTTCTTTCCATTCTTAGGGCATTTTTTTTGCTTCAGGAGGTGATACAGCGTATTTAAGAACATGTTTGCAGATATATTTTTTCATGAACATTACACAATTACAAGTTCTCATCTATTTTTCGGCGAAGACACTTCGCATTCACTAAAACACTGTTTTTTGCAATCGTCAAATTTTGTCCATGGCTCATCAAACGATTGCAGTTCTAATGCAAAACAACTCGGAATCTAAACTGAGTTTTATCTTCGTAATCAAGTTTTGTTGGGCATAATTTTAGGTGTTTTAGGCGCAAGTCCATTGTTTTAAAGTTCACAGTTGGTTGGTTTGTTTGTATATTTGATTTAATCATTATTAAATTATTATTATTATTTTTCCCACTTGACAACTTTTTCAGTTTCCCCTGTATTGGCAAACGTTTTAACATACATGAATGTATATTTTATTCTATTTTCGACGTTTTTCTGGCCACGAGTTTGGATCGGACTCCATTTCTGACTCAGAATTAATTAAAAATTGGAGCATCTTTATCAAGATTACTGGCGTTGTCTGGGCTAGGAGGCACACCCATTTGTTGTTCAGGTATCGCACTACTTAATTTTGGTCTTCTACTACTTTCCAATTGGCATATACACTAAAATAAAAAAAGTTTTAAAATCGACATTGATACGCCACTGCTATTAGTACAGTTTATCTTATTGTAGCCTATAAGGCCCTCTCGTATTCTTTCGAAACAAACGATCTCGTTAATAATATTATATGTACTGTACCGCTATTTGCATCGTCAAGCGGTATTCTGGCGCGTGAGTCCTGGTTTAGGATTGTCTCGGGTGCCACCTTCCGTTTATAGAGTGAAGGCCACTTGCACGGGCAGTTTCAGTGAATAAATAAAATACTCCAGAGGTCGTATGGCATCGAAAAGACCCTTAGCAGCCATAAGGGCGGTCTTTACTTGCCCTGCTGGGTTGATACCTGGGTATTAGCTGTATGAATAGAATAAAAATAATATTCAATAAATAAAACTTTTATTCATACCAAAATTCCAGTGAAGAAGAAACAGGTGTTGTAACGCTCTTTATTGGTGATGTCGAACGGTACTGGTACGTCTCCTAGGTTGGTGTGGTTGAATTGACGGTTGACCTATGTTCAGAGATCCAGAGACTGTCACTGCTATTCCAATTGGAACTGCCACAGCAACTCTTACTTCGGGGTGCTACTGCAGCTTACCAATCGACTCCGGCTGCCATATACTATAAGGTCGGTTGGGTATGCGAAACAAGTACTCGAGTGACTCCATCTTTCAGTGGAGGTCACAACTGGTATGGCTGGCCTCTCATATAATTTCAAAATAATTGTAAATTCAGTGCCGTAAGCGATTTAATTTAAATATTTTAATTATCACTGAAAGTAACTTTGTTACAGTACTAGTATTATATTTTCCCAAAATAATGTATTTTGGACACTGTATAATGTTATGCTGACATTGTGTTCACATATTCACAGCAAGCAACTGAATTGAGAGTAAATAACTACCATATTGGGAACAACGCTATATGCCTTCTCAGTGATTACAAAAACGCAACTCTGCTGTTTCTGGGAGCTAACGTGCACAGGTTGACAACCCGTTCTTATTGGTTGTTGCTCATATGTATTATTCCTTATTCCTAACTAATATTTTGAGGTTTATAATATACTATATTTGATGTGCACTGATATTTTTTGAGCAACATTACTTAGTTTGGGTTTTCATTTAACTTTCAGCTCATAGACCTTTACTTTATTGGATATTACACATTAATTTTAGCGATTATTTAATATTTTTGGTGGTCATGTATTACTTTAAGTATGGCTTTAATACCTATGCCAACTTTGTTAACATTTAATGTGCTAATAAAATCTATTTCTGGTTGAGCATTTTTGGTACTCGTTTATTACTTTTGCTGGCCAAATATTATTTTGGAGATAATAATTATTTTGGTGCTTAATTATATAACCGTCTTATTATGACATTTGCCTTCCAGTCAAGAAAGGCAGCGTTAATGGAAGAATACTAGGGTGGATTTATTTTTGTTTGGGGAGCATTGATTCGGCCATGAATAGTTAACAAATCCTAGGTCTGTAGGTCTTTGTGAAAATATATTATTTCTTCGTGTATATTTGAAGATAAAGCATTTTTTAGCGGCCCGGTCGGCTAAATCATTACCAGTGATGCCACGATGTGAGGGAATCCAGATCAATGCTAATGTTGTTCCTTTATACATACATTTCTTGAATAAGTGATAGATTGCTTCAATTAGAGAGTGTTCAGTGAACATGTTTTTAATGTTGGTGTATAGAAGAGATAAACTATTTTGATAGACTGATGAATTCTTGAATTCCTCTAGAAATATACTTGAAGAATATAGGTGTCATTTTCAATATTATGTCGTTTATTTTTATTTCTTTTATTACCTCCAAGTACTAGGTATCAGTTTAAAGCAATTAATTATCATCGAATGAAATCTAAGCTCCATAATTAATATTCTAATATGATTTAAAAAATACTTTAAATTTAAATAGACAACAATAATCATTATTAGATATTTTTCTCTTATATAAAAATCGAATCATGATATTTTGTATTAAAAATTTGGTTAACTTCAGAATTTTTTATCTAATATAAAATTTTATGTACAGTCACCGATATATGTAAATTACCGCAAGAAAGAGGACGTTGCAGAGCTTTAATTCCAAAATGGCGATACGACCATGGTACCGGAAAATGTCTTGAATTTAAATATGGTGGTTGTGGAGGAAACGCGAATAACTTTTCATCTGAAAAAGATTGTCTAGAAAAATGTGCAGGTAAACTTAAATTAGTATTATATATTTTCTAATTGACATACGTACATGTTCATTGATAAAGCAAAATCTCGTAATAAATAGGCTGATTTTTGATAAGGTTACAATAGAAAAACTGATAATTCTCTATGTCAGGACTTAAGGAATTGAATATTTTAACATACTAAAAACTAGACTTTATGTTAATTTTATTTAAACACTGTATTAATTGTATTTTTTTTTGTTTTAGGGCACTAACCATAATCAATCCCTTTCAGAACTGATAATTGCATTAAACACATTTATTATAAACTTTTTGTTAAACTAGATTTGTTTCTTATTATATATTTTTTAATAAAACTAATAGTATTTTTTTATATTATTACGATCAAATTTTATATAATTTAAAACTACGCACAGATTTTAAAATAATAAAATACAAAATATACAGGAAAATATTGGTAAAAGATGGATGAAAAATTGGTTATAATCAAGAAAAAAACTGCAGAATACGGGAGAAAATAAAACAAAATAGAGAAAAGTAATTTAAAATATTGAATACTTAAAAATGTGTAATGACAATAAAATAGAAGAAACAAAAAAGAACTCCGAATATAAATACAAAGAAACCAAAGTGCGTGTGTGCGTGTGTGCGTGTGTGTATTTGTGTGTGTGTTAGGATAGATGTTGATTGGATTTAGACCTCAACACTACAGATGGGTTCGTCTTGGTAGATTCCCATTTTGTGTATGTATTCCCTAAGATGGCAGTGTCCAGTTATTAGTCCCGTGACATGCCTTATTGTTTTCTGCTTAGATGCAGAATATCGTTGGTCAGTGATTTTGATGGCTTTTTGACCATCAGTTTACTGTCTTTCTGACCTGGCACGAGATTCCAGCTTGTCTGATGTTCTTTTGCAGCCCATCTAGTCAGCCAGAGTCGTACTGAGGATTTCGGATTGCCAAACACGGGCTCGGGGCCCGTAAATTTGGTCGCTGAGGCTTTTCATGCCAGAGCGTCAGCTTCCTCGTTGCCTGTTATCCCCTTGTGTTCGGGAACCCATTTAAGTGTTACCTTGTTTTGGTTTGCCAGAACCAGTAGAGTTTGTAGACAGTTTAAGACCAGTTTCGATCTGATTTTTTTACATGCTAAAGCTTGTAAGTCTGCCTGACTATCGGAGTGAATGAGGATTGCTTTCCCTCTGTAACCCTTTTCAATGTTCTCCCTTAGACATAGCTCTATAGCATGTGCCTCCGCTTGGAATACTGATGCTTAATTCCCCAGTGACGCATAGTTTTTGCATCTGGGTTTGTCGCCATATATTCCAGCACCTGTTCCACTGTCGGTTTTGGATCCATCAGTATACCATACCAGTGTTCCTTCTCGACAGTTTGACGTGTCTTCACTTTTCTAACTTAACTGAATGTTGAATGGCTTCGTAAAGTTATTTTTTGGTATCATTTCATCACTTCTCACTGCTAATAATGAGCTTGTGATGAATTTTGTTACACTGGTATGTCCTTGTTCAGTTGGACACCAGTTTCCGCTGCACTCCAATCTGAATGCTCCCATTCTTGCCTCTGCTTTGATATGAATATCAAGTGGCGGGAGGTTTAGTATGGTTTCCATAACTGCGGTTGGAGTGCTCCTAATGGCACCTGTAATAAAAATGCAGGCTAGTCTTTGGAGTTTAGAAAGCTCCAGTATAGTCCATTTTTGATTTACTTTGGTGCCCACTGCTCTTTTGGTAGCCATTAATGCCATTTTTCCCTTGTTAATAGTTTTTTGCAAGTGCTTATTCCAGGTTAGTTTTGCATCTAGGGTTATGCCTAAATACTTCACTTCCTGGTTTACTTGTAGTTGCATGTTGAAGAGCTTTGGTAACCTGAGGTTGTTCAGCTTTTTCTTTTTCATGAAGGGGATTAGTGCTGTTTTGCCAGGATTGACTTTAAGATCTTCCTTGAGACACCACCTCTCCACGATGTTTAGCGCCTGTTGCATCAGGTCTGAGACAATATTTGTAAAATTCAGCACTTCAAGTATGAGTACGTCATCTGCATACGCCTGGGTATAGAAACCGCTATTGTTGAGCTGCACCAGGAGCTCGTCAATTACCAAATCCCACAGTAGAGGGGATAAAACCCCTCCCTGTTGGCATCCCTTGGATATTGACACCTCCATGGTCTCACCCAACAATGATGCTTCAGCTGTCCTATGGTTTAGCATGTTTTGTATCCACCTACACGCGGTGTCGTCTACTCCACACCTTGCCACAGCTGCTGTCATCGATCTGAAGGAGGTGTGATCAAATGCGCCCTTTATATCCAGAAATACTGCTAGAGCAATTTTTTGTTTCTGTGTACAGCCTCTATCTTTGAAACAGGTTGCTGGATTGCTGTTTCACAGGATTTTTCATTTTGGTACGCATGTTGGCTTTTATGTAGTAGCCTTTCTGTTAGAAAGTTTTCCCTTACATATATTTCAACCAGTTTTTCCAATCGCTTTATCATAAAGGATGATAAAGTTATCGGTCTGAATGCTTTTGCCTGAGAGTAGTCTTTCCCAGGTTTTGGAATGAAGGCAACTCTGGATTTTTTCCAGCTTAATGGAATGTAGCCTGTAGCCAGACTTGCCCTATGTAATTTACAAATCACCGGTACCAGCAGTGTTTTGCCCTGCTGTAGGAAGGCTGGGTATATGCCGTCCGGTCCAGGTGATTTGTACGGTTCCAACGAGTCTATTCCCCAGCTGACTTTGCTCTGAGTTACGACTTTGTTTGCCAGTTTCCAATCCCTTTTTAAGGCCCTGTGTCTTTGTTTTTGTGGGTTAGTGATTGTTTGATTTTCTTTAGTTTCATTTGAATCTGGCAGATGTGTCTGTAGTAGTGGATGTTGTATCACGATAACTCAAAAACTACTGAATAAAACAATTTTAAATTTTGCATACGAGGTTCTGAAACACTAGATTAGATCTGATTAGATTTTGTTTTCAATCGGACAACCGTAAGTGGCAGTTGCTAAGAGTGATAACGCCATTACTAAACAAAATGGGAATAAGTTTTACACACATATTTTGGCCACATCAGATTTTTTATTTACAAAAAAAAAACAAAATTAAATTAACTCAGTATAATATATGCTCTCTATAACTAAAACTGAATTCGCGGAATTTCAACATTCCAACTGTATTAGTGCTCTTAAAATGATGTTCAAAATATTGATTTTCCTAATTCCCTAATTTCAAACGTATATCTGTAGTCGAGCATCAAATTTTATGAACCAAAATTGCATATAAATTTATATGAAAGGCAAAAATCAACCTATCCATCAAATCTATATAGGTTTCTCCGGTATTTTACCGAAAAAATATTTATTTGCAACATCTTTACGCCAGGAGAAACGGCAAGGCTAGAAGACATACCCCAATATAATTCACTATCCACTTGTAATGCAGACACCGGCCCATCCGTTACCAAACCAAATTGTAAATCCATCTTTGGGAGAAGAAGTATCCAGAGGCGTACAGAATTGAGAAGGGTAAGGTTAAGAATAAAATATGTTGAATGGGGAAAATGGAAACAAGGAAACACAGACATGACAGGCAAATTTAGATAAAACGTCATATAAAAACCAGCCAAAATTTTAAAAATTAGACAAATATAAAAATCAAATCTGTATAATGGATAAAATATGAAAAATTCGGTAGAAATTTTTAAAAAATCAGAAAAATTTCAAAAAACAGAAAAATCAAAAAAATCAAAAATACGAATAAAAAAATAAAAACAAGAATGAAATAAATAAAGGGAAACTAGAAAAAAATTAAGTCCACCTAAAATGTTCATATTCGTCAGAGGAGTCCTACAAAGTTTACATATAGGCCCTTTTTACACCATTTTCATAAATAATTAACATATTTATTGGTTATTCATTGATGGTTATATAAAATAGCTGAACATTTGTGCTAAAAATTTAACTCTAAATATGAAAAAATGTAATTTTATTGTAGAAAATGTTATACCGGATGTAAATGGATCATGGGCCACTCATATAACTTTTATTTTTTTTTATTAACATTTATTTCATCAAAGCCTGTTTTTTAATTAAAACTCAATTTTTTTAAAAGAAATCCGCCACCCGCTGTTAAAGTTGATCATTAAAATGATGTACATAATCGTTACTTTTTTTCAAATAAAGGAGGAATTTTATGTTTTTATTTCGATACAAAATTCTCCTAAAGACACACCTGTTAAAAAAATAAAGAATATTTACAACATCATTTAAGAGACAAAAATACATAAAATACTAAAAATTATAACTTTTATGTAATTTGTTTGATTATAATGAATTTAGACCAAATCATTAAATACCTAAGATGGATAAAATGAATTAAAAAATAAAATAAAAATGGCGTCTTAAGTGACATTTGACAGTCGACCGTTACGTATTTAAAGTTGTAAAATCCAAATATGTAGAAATGTACCGGTGGGGGGGGCAGATCTATTTTAATTTCTAATTTTCATGTCATTTCCGGTCAAACTGTATGTCGGCCATATTTGATTTTTGTGTAAAAAATCCAAAAATAGCTCTATTATAATCGACCAAAATGAGGTATAAATCTATTAACCCATTTAAAAACTAATAAGGGTGGCCCATGACCCATTTACAACCATATACACTATGTAAAATCTAAAAGAATGTGATTATTTACCCGGGTTGTTAAATTATTGAGACAAACCTTACTGAGAGCTCTCAACATCTAATAACTTCACACGCTTCATGAGTGACTTAGAGATTGTTTGCTTAAAAGGTCGACTTCTTGATTGTTCGCGATCAACTCGTGAAGTGATCAAATTTTAGGTTCTGAGAAATAAGTTTTGTTGATTTAAATATTAAGCAACTCGTATTATATAAAATTGTACCGGGTGGGCAAATAAGAACGGCCGTCGGCCATATCTTCGGATCGGATTGTGGTACAGCATTGGATAAAAAAAAATTGTAACAAGATTGGCCGCGAGAAAAATCAGGAAATTATTTATAGAATTGTAGGTCCACCGCTAGAGGGCGTTATTGAATAAAAAAAATTAAAAAGTCAAATTTTACAAAATTAGCCTAATTAAGAAGCGTAACAAAAACATTTACCGTATTCTTTGGTCTAACTATTCAAATAAGAGATAGGTGTGAGTGGGAACTTTGTTACGAAAAAAACGACCATAAGTTCGATTCTACTTAACCGATTTTGTAAATTTATGTGTCGAATCTGAGATTTCTCCTGTAAGCTACAGAATTTGGATACTACAGAAACTGTAACTTTCTTACTTCTGAAGTTGCAAAATCGCTATCCTGAGACTCGCACTATAAGATCCTATCTTACAGATTCTTCTTTAACCTATAAATTCATGTTTACAGAAATGTGAGATTACTTGTATCTATTTTGAGGTTATGTGACAACCGCATATTTACTGTTGATATTTTCTACTTGTTTATTTATACATAATATAAAACAGCTCTTAATAAACCATAACGTAAGGGTCTTTATTTGGAAATAAAAATAATGTGCATACAATTTTATAAGATCTAATTTTAGTATGTTAGCAAAAAAACAAGCCAAAAGCGCCAGCGCGTTAGAAGGCAAGTGATGACTTCTAAACACGCATTATCTCATGAACCATAAAAGATATCTCAAATCTCGATTCAGCGTTTTTCACGTCGGAATGCTATTTTGGAAACCCGTACTATGACTTCCGGTTCTGGTTTGTAAAACCAGTTTTGAAACCGCAAGTCACAAAAATCTGAAAATCTACTTAGGAGCTATTCTAAGTATGCTGAGTTTATTACCGTTGACTGTTTGCCTGTATTTTTTTCTGTTTTTGAGTTATAAATGCGGACAGATGGACAGACAGACAGAGCCGTATTATAAGTCTTTTCTCTAAACTAGGGTTTAGAAGTCTAAAATGAAAAGAATGAAGAATACTTTAAGCGACCAGCTTGAGATTTATTTAAAATCCATGGAAGAGATTACATATTCAGAAGCGGTACTCCACTGTAAGCCCTGACTATATTTCCAATAAATGGGAAGAACGTTAAATTCTGTTGGCGATAGGATACAACTTTCAACGAAAGAATGGAAAAAGTTACACAAGAATTTAAAATATAAGGCATTTTTTAGCGATTTTTAGATTGGAAATATGCAACCAAGGCAAAATACCAAAAAATTCAGTAAGATTTCCTGCAGACGGGATCTGGACCTCCCAGTATTTTATCTTTAAGTCCCTTGGAAAAAAGGAGCTTATCTGTTTGGGGTAGAGTAATAGTTTCAGGTGCTCCAGGTGTTACCCTGTATGAAGGGATTAAGACTGATATCACAGAATCAAATCTGAGTATAGCTGAAGAGCACGTGGAGTTTATTGAAAATATTGAAAATGATGAAGGCTTCATTCCCTTGAAAGAAGGAAGTGAAAGTCTAAAAATAGTTTATTTAGAACATGCAGAGGTACAACAAAATAATAAAATCACCGTTCATTACACAGACAGCTATGAGCCATAATTCACGATATTTGGTTATGTGTAGGTATAGTGATTAGTGACAAGTTTTTTTTTTAGTTTTGTGTTAAAAAAACGTGGTTTACAATTGACATTTAAGGCACTTCTCATAGAGTGGAAGCTCGGGGAATTTCTAGACCGCTTTAGAGGTAAGTTTTACAAATTAATCATATTACAATAGTCTCTAATTATTTTCGTCTTGGATAAACAGAATTTTTATCTTAAATACGTAGATTTAAATAGAATACATCTTTATTTTGCGATTTTTGTTTTGTCCAGACAAATTGAATCATTGGATCTTTAACATTTAATGTATCTATATTCTATATCCCACACAAAGATAATTACAGAATATCGTATTGTTAAACTACCTCTAAATTGGTCCAGAAATTTCCCGAGTCCCCATTCTATGAGAATTACTTCAAATTCCAATTTTAAGCCACGCTTTTGTAACACAAAACTAATAAAACTTGTCACCAGTCACTAAACAACTTGTTTAATTCCCCGTAATAATTTGTTTAATTGTGTTAAGTAAAATATTTAATACGCCCAATAATTTGGATTTCTAAAGTGATTAATTTTTGGTTACTAACGGTTACTGCTTTCTATTTCTTATTAAAGTGTTTAAGTACCTTAAGTTAACTAACCCTAATCATAACAATTAAATATCTTTTTATTCTGATAACTAAACATTTGTTGAGTACTAATACGTATTAAAGTTTTTATGTACTATAATTAAAATCTTAATAATGCTGAATAAACTTTTTCCTCAGTGTGGGTAGATCCAGGAAACGTGGCTGATATTAACATGACGGTAATTCGATGTTTGCCTTTTATATTTATATAAACAAATAGCCGGAAATTTTCATCGGTTTCTGGAGGTGCCAATATTTCAACGTGGGTACCGTCGATGGTACCCAATATTCCTTTTAAATTTCACTGCTCATTAAAACCGTCTTTTACAAAATTTTTTTCTTCAGGTGTTGTGATAAATTTTACCCATTGTCGCAATAAATGATTCAGAATTAGTTCGCATACATAATTAATGCTTCTACTTATAGAACTGTGCAACAGAGAGATCCATGAATTGCAGCCCTCAGGATTTTGGTAAGATCCTGCCGAAATAAAATTTAGCGTTGCGAAAACTTTTGTCCGGATAGGAATCCCTGAGAAAATAAGTCTTTCAGTGGCGTAAGGCAATAAACTGTTTATTAATTGATAAATCGATTTTTTATCAAGGCGAAACATTTACCGAAACGCATTACTTATTAAATCAAATTGGTTTAGCTCGTCCCTTAATCTTCTCCGTTGGAATCTCATAAAATTTCTACAAATAAACAAATATAATACAAAAGCACAACAATAAAGTATTAATTTTTATTAATATTAATACCAACAAATACGTTCACTTGTGGATACATTCATTTGTACATTTATCGAAATCAGTTGAAACTAGTCAAATGAATAATTTTCCATAAATAAATACCGAATTTTTAGGTTAGGTTTAATGCACCTGTAAATATTTACAAATCTATAACGAAATCTGTAGCTTATCCGTAGCGCAGAATTTCAATCCCTTTAACTTTTATAGACTTTCGCTTATATATCTTATAGATTGTCTCAGAATCGACCTATAAAGCTTGTTAAAAAGAGCTCTTCTCCACCAGTGTAAGGGTTATATTATCAACTCCACTTAATAAGTAACATGCACGTTAAAAGGCGTTATTTAAAGTTTCTTAGAATTATAGTTCTCTTTGGAAAATATTAAATATAAGCATGCAGTTTTAACATTAGAATATAAAAGTAGACCAAAATAGCACCAAATTGGCAAAAACCGCATATCGATATTTTTTTCCTATCCCGAGATATCTTAAGGCTGGGCTTTAGGCGGGAAATGTACATGTGTAACCTATAGTGTGAAACATGGTCACCTTATTACGCACAGGTCAAACAAACAGAAGCAAATATATTGAAAGTTAAATTAAAAATGTGTTTATAGAGGTTAATTCTTTGCAATAGTCTGGTTTTTAACTAAATTCTACTACAAATAAAATCACAAATAAATCTTAAAAATCGTGTAAATTATCGTACTATATCGTATCTCGATTTTTATTAAACTGAATTGAAAAATTTAAATTCTGATATGGCCAATGCAAAGAATATCAATTTTTCTTTAGTTTGGATTATCAAACTTGTCGATTATTAAAGTAATATAAATGTTCTGTGCGAAGTTAACTATAAATTAATAAATGAATCTAAATAAAATATGGCGTTTGTATATGAGCATGTGAGAAGGCGGAAATTACTAATATTATTTGTGACATTCACTAACAGATAGCGCTACTAAAAGTCAGACGATCTATTGAACTTTGAAACATAAAGTTAATCAGACAAAGCTTATATTCATTAATTAATATTGAATGTTAGGATGATATTATTTTGCTGAGTTATTGTAGAAAGATTTCGCATATACATCGTATCTCTTTATAGACTAATTTCGGAACTATATACCAGTAATTCGCAAAAGTTTTTTAAAAACGCAACTTTTTTATTTTATAAGTTACAAATTATTTTAATATTTTTATATTGAGTGTAAGTGACTTTTACTTGATGAACATCCATGTTAAAGATTAAATAACACGAGTACTGTTCAATATTCATTTTAATTTACAAACTTACATATCATATGTTTCGATATACAATATCTTCCTTCAGATATAAAATCAGAATCAGAGTACTAACCTAATATGTTAATGATTGGGGAATTCCAAAATTATGTAAAGAGATTAAGTAATTTAAGGGGAAAAGTTGGGGCCAACTTATAGGGCCAGTTAATGAAACTTGGGATTTGACAATAATTGCAAACAATCCGAAACTTGGGATTTATAGTTGATGTCAGAAAACTATAAACTATAAAAATTTGCAATTCGTTTAATCGGGAAAAATAAATAATAAAGAATAACTCCTTGGTTAAAATTTCAAAAAACGTGCAAATTGACAAAAAAGTTTAAGATTAGGTGACATGGAAAACTAAAAGTTTATGTTGTAAAAAATGAACGTAACCGTTTTATTTCAACCAACGCAGAACACGAACACTATAATTAAAACCAATAAAATGACAAAAATAATCAAACTACAAAAAATAATCCAGTATCTACTTAAGAACAAAAAGCAATATAAAAAATACACAAAGGGATCAACTTGAAAATACTAGTACGAAATCTGTTGGATAATAGGATGAATAAAAACATTAAAAACGGTGGAAAAGTCTATTCAACTAACTACTCTCTATTCAACTACATTTTATATTCTTATATTAATCTAACAACGCACTTTTAAGAAAAATAAACATTCAGGTTATAGGACGGATATGGCAGCGTCATCGTGCAATTAAAACAAACTAATAAACATATTAAATATACATACTTGCCCTTAATATTATTTCTTCTTTCAGAAGTATAGTAAACATTTATTAAATCAGTTTTTGTAAATATTCCAACAAAAACAACCAAGACTCACATAAATAAAGAATTTGTAGATAAGTCAAATTCTATGATTTAACTGTTTTGGATTCTCTGGTTACATGTATCTTTGACGGAATCTCAAAAATAACAAGTAGCGAGTTCGTCCAACTTTTTAATATGCATGATTATAACTGGATTTGTGAAGAGTAATTAGTTGGCCGAATAGAATGTCACAGAAATAAATAAGAATTAAATTTTGGTAAGAAAACTGCGATTTAAAAAATAACTTTCAATAGTGCAGCTTTTTGCCAATAGATACCATCATTTTTTGGAAAGGTGTATATATATTTTATTTGATTATCCAAGTGCTGGCTTTCCCGCCTAAATCCCAGCCTAAGAAATGTGTAAATGTTAGGAATTTTTGTCCACCTTCAATTAGACAATTTTCTATAATTATAAGTTGGTACTTATTTCAGTAGTATTCAACAGTATATTGCTGTATTTTATGTTCTTGTTAGCAAATAAATATTTTTCTTTTTCCTTTTACCCTGTGTGTTTCGATATTGTATATTATTCGTCACGCACATTTCTACGAAATACACGAAAAATACCTAAAGATTGCAGTCACAAATTTTACTCCGAACCACGAGCTCTATGTAGGCAACCCGCCTGCATTATTTACGATAAGACAGTCCTGAGTTTTCCAGCCATTGTCACAGAGCACTCGTATAAAACAATTTGCAACACTCATTTTTATCAATAATAGAGTTGCATGTAGGGCCTTAGTTCCTTCCCCGGCTTTTGTTCCAACTTCGCCAGAGGCGTTACAATCTAGAAATGTTTTTTTCTTAGTTTTCCTTCTGAGAGTAAACGTAATGATCAGTGATATTATTAAGGTTTGTACCCTAGAAAAAGACAAAAGTTATGTACCGTATTTTAAAATGTCCAATTAATTTACTAAATTTATAGACAGACGAATCTACATTTTTTATAATAATAAAAAACAGATGTCACTTTAAAAAGTTCAGCATTGTCATTGAAAGAATAACAATGGTAAAAATTATAAAACTCTAGCAAATTAAGAAATTTATGAAAAATCGGTTAGTAGAGTAGTAAATGAGAGACAATTAGGGAAATATTTATTTATGAGTAATACAACTTAATAATAATAATCTCAGGTAGTCAGGGATAATTTTAGTAAATGAGAGGCAATTAGGGAAATATTTATTTATGAGTACTACAACTTAATACCAATAACCTCAGGTAATCAGGGATAATTGTTGTAAATGAGAGGCAATTAGGAAAATATTTTTTTATGAGTAATACAACTTAATAAAATAATCTCAGGTAGTCAGGGATAATTGAAGTACATGAGACGTAATTAGGGAAATATTTATTTATGTGTAATACAACTTAATAAAATATTCTTAGGTGGTCAGGGATAATTGTAGTAAATGAGAGGCAATTAGGGAAATATTTATTTATGAGTAATACAACTTAATAACAATAATCTCAGATAATCAGCGATAATTTTAGTAAATGAGAGGCAATTAGGGAAATATTTATTTATGAGTAATACAACTTAATAATAATAATCTCAGGTAGTCAGGGATAATTTTAGTAAATGAGAGGCAATTAGGGAAATATTTATTTATGAGTACTACAACTTAATAACAATAACCTCAGGTAGTCAGGGATAATTTTAGTAAATGAGAGGTAATTAGGAAAATATTTTTTTATGAGTAATACAACTTAATAAAATAATCTCAGGTAGTCAGGGATAATTGAAGTACATGAGACGTAATTAGGGAAATATTTATTTATGAGTAATACAACTTAATAATAATAATCTCAGGTAGTCAGGGATAATTTTAGTAAATGAGAGGCAATTAGGGAAATATTTATTTATGAGTACTACAACTTAATAACAATAACCTCAGGTAGTCAGGGATAATTTTAGTAAATGAGAGGCAATCAGGGAAATATTTATTTATGAGTACTACAACTTAATAAAATAATCTCAGGTAGTCAGGGATAATTGTAGTACATGAGAGGTAATTAGGGAAATATTTATTTATGAGTAATACAACTTAATAACAACAATCTCAGATAATCAGCGATAATTTTAGTAAATGAGAGGTAATTAGGGAAATATTTTTTTATGAGTAATACAACTTAATAAAATAATCTCAGGTAGTCAGGGATAATTGTAGTACATGAGAGGTAATTAGGGAAATATTTATTTATGAGTAATACAACTTAATAACAACAATCTCAGATAATCAGCGATAATTTTAGTAAATGAGAGGCAATTAGGGAAATATTTATTTATGAGTAATACAACTTAATAATAATAATCTCAGGTAGTCAGGGATAATTGTAGTACATGAGACGTAATTAGGGAAATATTTATTTATGAGTAATACAACTTAATAAAATATTCTCAGGTGGTTAGGGATAATTGTAGTAAATGAGAGGCAATTAGGGAAATATTTATTTATGAGTAATACAACTTAATAACAATAATCTCAGATAATCAGCGATAATTTTAGTAAATGAGAGGCAATTAGGGAAATATTTATTTATGAGTAATACAACTTAATAATAATAATCTCAGGTAGTCAGGGATAATTTTAGTAAATGAGAGGCAATTAGGGAAATATTTATTTATGAGTACTACAACTTAATAACAATAACCTCAGGTAGTCAGGGATAATTTTAGTAAATGAGAGGCAATCAGGGAAATATTTATTTATGAGTACTACAACTTAATAAAATAATCTCAGGTAGTCAGGGATAATTGTAGTACATGAGAGGTAATTAGGGAAATATTTATTTATGAGTAATACAACTTAATAACAACAATCTCAGATAATCAGCGATAATTTTAGTAAATGAGAGGCAATGAGGGAAATATTTATTTATGAGTAATACAACTTAATAATAATAATCTCAGGTAGTCAGGGATAATTGTAGTACATGAGACGTAATTAGGGAAATATTTATTTATGAGTAATACAACTTAATAAAATATTCTCAGGTGGTTAGGGATAATTGTAGTAAATGAGAGGCAATTAGGGAAATATTTATTTATGAGTAATACAACTTAATAACAATAATCTCAGATAATCAGCGATAATTTTAGTAAATGAGAGGCAATTAGGGAAATATTTATTTATGAGTAATACAACTTAATAATAATAATCTCAGGTAGTCAGGGATAATTTTAGTAAATGAGAGGCAATTAGGGAAATATTTATTTATGAGTACTACAACTTAAAAACAATAACCTCAGGTAGTCAGGGATAATTTTAGTAAATGAGAGGCAATCAGGGAAATATTTATTTATGAGTACTACAACTTAATAAAATAATCTCAGGTAGTCAGGGATAATTGTAGTACATGAGAGGTAATTAGGGAAATATTTATTTATGAGTAATACAACTTAATAACAACAATCTCAGATAATCAGCGATAATTTTAGTAAATGAGAGGTAATTAGGGAAATATTTTTTTATGAGTAATACAACTTAATAAAATAATCTCAGGTAGTCAGGGATAATTGTAGTACATGAGAGGTAATTAGGGAAATATTTATTTATGAGTAATACAACTTAATAACAACAATCTCAGATAATCAGCGATAATTTTAGTAAATGAGAGGCAATTAGGGAAATATTTATTTATGAGTAATACAACTTAATAATAATAATCTCAGGTAGTCAGGGATAATTTTAGTAAATGAGAGGCAATTAGGGAAATATTTATTTATGAGTACTACAACTTAATACCAATAACCTCAGGTAATCAGGGATAATTGTTGTAAATGAGAGGCAATTAGGAAAATATTTTTTTATGAGTAATACAACTTAATAAAATAATCTCAGGTAGTCAGGGATAATTGTAGTACATGAGACGTAATTAGGGAAATATTTATTTATGAGTAATACAACTTAATAAAATATTCTCAGGTGGTTAGGGATAATTGTAGTAAATGAGAGGCAATTAGGGAAATATTTATTTATGAGTAATACAACTTAATAACAATAATCTCAGATAATCAGCGATAATTTTAGTAAATGAGAGGCAATTAGGGAAATATTTATTTATGAGTAATACAACTTAATAATAATAATCTCAGGTAGTCAGGGATAATTTTAGTAAATGAGAGGCAATTAGGGAAATATTTATTTATGAGTACTACAACTTAAAAACAATAACCTCAGGTAGTCAGGGATAATTTTAGTAAATGAGAGGCAATCAGGGAAATATTTATTTATGAGTACTACAACTTAATAAAATAATCTCAGGTAGTCAGGGATAATTGTAGTACATGAGAGGTAATTAGGGAAATATTTATTTATGAGTAATACAACTTAATAACAACAATCTCAGATAATCAGCGATAATTTTAGTAAATGAGAGGTAATTAGGGAAATATTTTTTTATGAGTAATACAACTTAATAAAATAATCTCAGGTAGTCAGGGATAATTGTAGTACATGAGAGGTAATTAGGGAAATATTTATTTATGAGTAATACAACTTAATAACAACAATCTCAGATAATCAGCGATAATTTTAGTAAATGAGAGGCAATTAGGGAAATATTTATTTATGAGTAATACAACTTAATAATAATAATCTCAGGTAGTCAGGGATAATTTTAGTAAATGAGAGGCAATTAGGGAAATATTTATTTATGAGTACTACAACTTAATACCAATAACCTCAGGTAATCAGGGATAATTGTTGTAAATGAGAGGCAATTAGGAAAATATTTTTTTATGAGTAATACAACTTAATAAAATAATCTCAGGTAGTCAGGGATAATTGTAGTACATGAGACGTAATTAGGGAAATATTTATTTATGAGTAATACAACTTAATAAAATATTCTCAGGTGGTTAGGGATAATTGTAGTAAATGAGAGGCAATTAGGGAAATATTTATTTATGAGTAATACAACTTAATAACAATAATCTCAGATAATCAGCGATAATTTTAGTAAATGAGAGGCAATTAGGGAAATATTTATTTATGAGTAATACAACTTAATAATAATAATCTCAGGTAGTCAGGGATAATTTTAGTAAATGAGAGGCAATTAGTGAAATATTTATTTATGAGTACTACAACTTAATAACAATAACCTCAGGTAGTCAGGGATAATTTTAGTAAATGAGAGGTAATTAGGGAAATATTTTTTTATGAGTAATACAACTTAATAAAATAATCTCAGGTAGTCAGGGATAATTGTAGTACATGAGAGGTAATTAGGGAAATATTTATTTATGAGTAATACAACTTAGTAACAATAATCTCAGGTAATCAGGGATAATTTCAGTAAATGAGAGGCAATTAGGGAAAGATCTATAAATGCCGCCCTGCTAAAGAAATAGTACTTAGATGATTTTAGGTGAATTGTTCTTTCGGTAAATAGTTGATCGGTGAACTGTTTTCGCTAAATTGTTTTCAGTGAACTGTCCGGACCCAATATGTATACAGGGTGGCGCAATATTAAATTGAACACTAGTGGGATTTCGTTATAGATACAAAGTTGGTTAAATGGAAAAAGGTTGCCCACTTTAAAGACAAACTGAATGGGTTTTTCAAAATTAAAATATAATAACTGGTATACCAAAATTGACGATTTTTGTTTTATTTAATTAACTCCTGAATTTTTAAAGATAGAAAAAAACTATATACGATTTTTTTTGAAGGATAAATACCTCTTCACATAGAACATACAATTTTTTAAAACAGCGGATCTTCTTTTAAGAGCCACCTTCAACTATTTTTTTTAATACATGCCTGTACTTTTTAATTCATCTTGAAAACCCTATGTTTTTTTTCTGTCCAACCATATAGAATATTTAATTTGACAATGAACTGTACTTCAGGAACATTTCCATGTACGGTCCTGTTAAATTTTTAGTGCAAATATATATAAATCTTTTTGAATAAAATTAATTGAGTATACCTTGAACTTAATGCCCTAAATATATTTAATTTCTATTAAATATATGAATTAAATTTTCTTAAATAACTACAATTAGACAACAAAATTTATGTAAACTTCAATTAAATAATAACAGATAACTGGAAATTACATTGTATTAAAATAAATAAATATCGATTGTATACTATTATTATTAAAAATGTAAGAATTGTTCAAAATTGTCCTCCATCATTTCAAAATATTTTATAATTCTTGGACTCATATTTTCAGGGTAAAAATGAACAGGACCGCACTTAAAAATATTCCTTGTCGAAATGTATTAAAAAAATTAAATGTTCTACATGATTGGATAGGGAAAAGATGTTGACATTCAATAAAAATGTTTTAAAATGTTTTTTTTTTCTATCCTTAAAAATTAAGGTGTTAATTACTTTAAAAAAATCTTCAATTTCAGTTTTTCCTATATATCTCTAAAACTGTACCTATTATTTTAATCTTGAAAAAAACAATCAATTCGTCTTTTTTTCCCATTTAACCAACTTTGTATCTATGATGGTTTACGAAGTACCAATAGTGTTTAATTAAATCTACGTCACCTGTATAGACTTTAAAAAAGTGAAAATTTAGTCGAATTTTAATTCACTCTGTATAGAAAACATTGATCTCATAATTACAGAACTATTGAATATAGATACCAAATATAGAAATTATTAATTGCAGTTAAATAAATAAGTTCTGGAGCAAAGCCAAGGTACTTATTGACTTTACAATGCCTGTCTGTGCATCTGTCACAGCGATAATTCGTGAACGGTTTCAAATTTTGATAGTTGGTTACCTTATCTTGCCAACTACTTTCAGTAACCTAATTTAAGTACAACCGTCAGTCTGTCCGTCTCTCCGTCTTTACCAGCGATAACTCGATAACTCGATAACTCGAGAATGGTTTCGAATTTTGGAACTCTGTTTCAACAATCGCCAGCTAGCCTAACTACTATTTTCTGTCCGTTTGTCGGTTGCTGAGCTATTTGGATACTGTTACGTTGCTTTTTTTATTTATTCAATTTTTATGTCCAATTAATAAAATCCAAAAAGAAGTGCAATACTAAAAAACATTTCCTCCAATATTTAACGTCTATTAATAATATTTGATATATCATCAAATCTGATTTGCTTGTTTGTTTTTGTCTCTTGTCTTAAAAATTACAAGTCAGGAAAAAAATCAGTGCGAATTATTTTTTCTTATTTCATAAAATTTTTTTCTCCACGACCATTACTGAATGTATGAATTCTGAAATCATTTTTAATAATAGAATGTAAACATTCACACTCTAGAGTCTGAATATTTATTCTATAATACTTGCCTCTTATGCATTTTGCATGTATTTTCATTCTTTATCAAGGTAAAGAATGGATTTTCTGTAATCGAAATAAACGATATGGGATTGCCCTGGATTTCAAAAGTGTCACTGTCAGATATAAAATGGCGACGGTAATAATTATTTTCAAACAAGTTTTAATTTAAACAAAATAATGAGTGAAAAATCAAGTGAAGTAGATATATAATTTAATAATATCTGAAATTGCAAATTATGAAAAAACGCCAATACACCAGATTTTAATATCGGTAAGTGTACCACAGCACTATAAATATTAATACAATGTAATACAAATATGTCAACAAATAACTTGTGTTCAGATTTAATTTTGATTTATACTTTTTGATCGTGGAGAAAATATAGTCTGTTACTCGGTCAGAATGAAAAAATTCGACACTCGTGGTTCCTCACACTCGCTTTCGCTCGCGTTCGGAATTTTCCACTCTTGTCGAATTTTTCATTCTACAGAATCTACTATTTTTGCAATCGTCCTGGAAGTACCCACTTCTCGAACGCATTTTTCCGCCTAGTTCGGAAAGAATCACATCGTTGTTATCACTGTAAATATGAAAATTTTGGTAGGTATGATAAATGCATTTGATCATTATCATAGCAGCTAAATAATGACTGAGAGCTTTTTGATATGAAATTGGTTAGTTTTGATTTTTGAAAGTTTGTATAGTTTTTGGTAGCAATTATCGCAATAAATATAATAAAGAAATGTGTCTTATTGATTTGTTTTTCTACACGGTTGCCGAAAAAATAGTGTACGCAATATGTCCGAAAACAGTTTTTTGGACTTGCAGACTTGCAGGCCTCGCCTACGGCTTGTCCTAGAATTTTATTTACTCGTTCACGTAAAATACTTGTTCTTGCATAACTTATGAAATAAAATTTTAACGAATAAACTTGGAAGGCAGAGTACTATTTTGAGTAAAAGTAACATAGATTTTAATAAGATTCAGCTTAGCGCTTTCAGTTAACGACCATCTTCAGAGCCTTCCTAAAAGTTTGTTACATGTAATATTATTGTAAATTATAAAAGAAGGTAAACTTACGTCACAAAGAGAGGATACTTCCCAATAACAAACAAATATCTTAAAAATTAATTAAAACGTTGAAATGGTTAACAATTCCAAGACTTCAACCATGATAAACAATTTTTAAATAACAATAATTATTGTTTTAAGCCGAAAGTTACTTAAATAGGTTAGAAAACCCTCATGGTGAAATCATGGTTGAAGTATATCAGGTTAGACATTGCGCAGGATATGTGACGTCACCTGGTGCCCATCAAACATTTTTAATGTGTCATTATATGAGGTTATCGTCTTTTTTGACATATTTTTATTTAATTTTACCTATAAACTGATTAAAAATATATCGCGCTGTGTTTGGTGTAAAAGTGATACTCGCTCTAAAAACAGTACAAAATTTTTTCGATTTCCGAAGTGCCCTTTATTACAAAAACAGTAGGTTATTATATGAATAAACATGTTTAACATTTTTAGACTATATTTTAAATAATACAAAAGAAGTTCTGTAAAATGTATTGTGTAATAGCTTTAAGTAGTTACGTATTCATTTATTAATTAGCATTTTATTCAATAATAACAATAAAGCACTGCACAACTTATGAAAAACATTTATTTTACATACCAACTTGTATGACTGTAGATCTAAGTTATACTCGTATTTACATTGGCCATATTCGTTCTTTGAGTATAAAATAAGCACTAGGTATATAAAAGCCTAAGTAACATAAATCTGCAATAACAATATGCATCAAAAAGTTCCACTGATAATATAAGCCATTTCAAATCACTTTTTTTATAAAAATTATTTTTTTGATAAAACATTTGCAAAATCACTCTAAAGTTAATCTAAAGTATTTTATTTGTTATATATGTGACAGTTAGTTTAACGATAAAATGAGCCATAACATAATTGAGAATTTTCTGGTTTTTACATCTAGCAATTAAATAGTTTTTATACTATAAAGCACATCGGAATCGTAAAAAAAGTTTATACCCTACAATACATTTTTATTAAATATATAGCCGTAAAAAAATAAAAACCACCCGAAAGACACAATAACCCTATGCAATCCAATGTTAAATTATTTCGTTTGGACTCCAGCTGACGTCATGCGCAAACTTGGACGAATTTGGGACGTCTGAGTGTCTAACCTGTGTAATTTTTAAATCATGTGGTGAAATGATTTAAGAACGACAGTTGACTGTAAAAGAAAAAGTGGCTAAAGTGTAAACATCTGTAAAACAACTCGTAGCTAATAGCCAGGAGACGTGAAAATTAGACTGCCGGCAATTTTGTAAGTATAGATGAGGATGATAATGCTAGATGTTGGGATCCAGTGGTATGATCCATACATAGTTGACTAGACCGCAAACCCTAGTTGGCTAGGAAACTATTAAACAACGAAATTTATTTAGAGTGAGAGTGAAGGGCTTCAAAGCTAACCCGTTTTGGTTGCAGAGAAGTTGCTGGTATCTATCATTGTGGAAATGCGACTTCACAACATGTAAACAAATAAGGGCAATCAGTACTAGTGGTCGCATTCGTCTCACACACCAACCCTCTGTACCAAATTTCAGCTTGATTGGTAAAACGGTTCGGCAGCTATCGTAGAAGATTACACATAGACAGACCTGACTCTGGAAATGGTTTCTATCTTCTAGGGGAACCTCAAAATGGACAATTTTGTTTGCTCGTTAGATATACTTTCCGTTTGTTGAGACCGGGAAAGTAAAATTTACTTGTATATGAAAATTCGCAATTTGCTTTGTTAACAATACTGTCACGCTATACATGGGGCAGTAAATATATAATTACTGATAAAATACACAACAACAATGAAATAACAAACCAAACACTCAAATAAATAGCTAACTAATATATGACAATACAACAAAATTTAACCATATTTTCGTCCGTGTCTCAAAATTCAATTGCGTAAATTAGAAAATTCATCTATCTGTTATTTAAGTCACAAAATGACTTTTCCTATATAATTTAGTCTAAAAAAAAACGAAATTTGCTATCGATAATGTGAAATAGATGACGACTGGACCGAAAGCGATCGATTTTTCGGTACTCGGACGGATATATTGACCGTACCAGGCGAAACAATTTCTGACTACACTAATCGTTTTTTTTAGGCCTTTCCCTCCCACACTGAATATCGTATTTTTTTGATTTGAATACTTGTCTTAAAAATGGCATAATATAGTATATTTTTGTTTATTTTCGTCACTTAATAATTCAGCAGTTTCCTTATAGAATACAGATTTCTAGGCTTGAAAGGTGAAAGGAGCTTTGAAGCCTTTGAACACTTAAACCAGTTTAATCTTTTATGAATAATTATTATCATCCCATAATACCAAAACATCTTTCAAAGGTGGCTACTTTTTTAAAGGCTATTTGCATTACCATAAGAGTGTTTGGACCTTTGACAAACCAAAAATTTTTGGATTTATGTTGTTGCAAACTATACGGATTTCTGTGTCCGTTTTGCTCATCTATTTAAAATGATACCTTAGAAAACTAAGAAGGCCTATTACTATCCTTAAAGTCGTTATTCGTCAAGTTATGAAGTAGTCTTTCGTTCTGAGTAACCTATAAAGATATTGTTCCGGACAACGACCCTTTCCTCTTTTATGCTGAACTTAAAAATAACACAAAAGGCTTTAACTCAACGAACCGTACCACTGCTTCTTTTTTTGCAAGGGTATGAGCTATTTCATTTCCTTATATTCCTTTACGCTCTGGTGGCCACATGAGGCTCCATTGATTTCGTTTCCATGATCTTTTAAGCTCAAGAAGACTTGTACATACATGTACAAGCACATAGAACTAATGTGGAAACAACAGAATGCTTAGATATTTTGGGTACAGAACAACCGTATTCGGTAAGATTTGAATAGCTACTGATAAATTTAATGGCTAAAATCTGGTGCTGCATTAACCTATATTATTCTGTGTTTTATTTCTTCATTATTAGACCACTATTAGAGATAAATAACCTTTTAAATATACTTTTATTTTATTCCAACTGATTTGACACTGCAAACGAAATATGTTAGTTTATTGAGTTTCTTATCTTGTTTCTAATCCTCAACCACTTCCTACTTGATATTTTTATCCGTTTTTTAACCTCTCGAAATTATACATAAATTTAATAGTTTAATTTTTCCTGTACTACTGATATATTATAAATATAATTCAATTATATAATCATTATTTTTTAACATCCTTTATAATTAATAAATCTTACACAATATAAACAGTGGTTATTCTTTGAACAGCAATAAAGTTGTAAAATCAGTAGGTAGCGAATTTACAAAATATCAGCTTAAAACTTTTAATAAAACAAAACCACCTGTTCGCTATTTTCCACCGCATCCCCATTACAAAAGACATCATTACAGTAGGCTTTTCAGGTATACGAAGTATATCGAATGTTTTAGGAGTTGCGGTGTAAAGACCGGAAGCAGCATCGGAGGTGGCTGTGGCTGAGATAGTGGCGGCGTTGATGAGGCGTCTGCAGGCGGCCGGATATGCCGCCCCCCGACGGCCCCGAGCGCTACCGTCACCGTCTCCACCGTTTGTTGACGTGTTTATTGTTGATACGTTGATCAGATAGTGCGAAACAAACGTACCTGTTACACTGGAACATCAGTGGCGGAACTGTCAATATTTTTCAGCATTGATTTTCTACGTCTTAATGCCATTTTCTAGTTGTTAATTTCCATATTAAAAATAGGACTGGTTTACTTTCCTTAAATTCAGTAAAACTTCGTGTAATTTAGAATAGATTTCAATCAAATTAAAACTATTTAACAAACTAAAAATAGTTGTAATGCCATAATTTTATATTTTTACTATAGCGAGTTTATGCATTTATTAAGCTGCAATAGTAAAAGCCAGATTTAGAATGTAGGCAGCATAGCCCAGTGCATTTTAAACGAAGGAAAGCTTGGCAACGATGCTAGCTTGATACGGTCCTGGTGTGCTCAACCTTCCGTTTTCTAACGTGACCGACTACTTGACAACGGCGGTAACCCTGAGCTCCATAAGGCCCACACTGCATTCTAAATCTGGCTTTGGCTATAGAAAAAAGTTGTCTTTTTAACTAACAATAGATGTGTAAACTTACAATAAAGTATTTAAAATCTTATGTTAAAAAAGAGTATGAAATAGTTTAAAAATTTATCTTGTAACGTTAAATTCTTGCTTTTAACCTTTTGAGATTATCGTGTTACGTAGAAGATATCCAATGTTGTTGGATCATTATTTTTCCTTATGCGAATTTCTTCATTTTATTTTTTTCTTACGAAGCCGTTTTTACCAGTGGATTTTTAATTTACTGTGGCCTCGGTCAAGTAAAATACTTTTTTATGCATAACATATGATATGACATATATTTAATGATACCGGGTGTTTCCATATTTTACATAAAAAAATATACTTGTCTCCTATTTGTTTGATTTTCAAGCTTAAGCAATTTTAACAAAGCTTATTACATTGTATTAATAAAGTATAAAATGAAACTGGTTAACTACCTAGAATAATTTTTTATTTTCCATAAGGTAGCAAATATATCAAAGAATCCGCTTGTAAGTAACGATAGGCTCAAAGTTCAAAAATCAAAATTACTCTAACATATTTGTTAGAGAATTGTATGTAAATCATTCACCAAGTCTGTCTGAGCTGCAACAGCTTATGTTTGAACGTAAGTGGCGATTCGGCCTATGTTTGAATAAAAAAGGCGATTCGGCCTCTGCGGAGTTCAGGGGTCTTTTCACGTTACAGACTATAACGCGGTGGAAAAAATTACAAGACTTGCACACAGAATCTCTTTCTGGATGGAAAAATTAAATACAATGATGCGGATTTTTGAAAAATATACAGTATTAAAAATTTAACTGAATAAATAGATATATGAAAGACAAAAATTTGGAATTTAATAATAAAATTGGTGCTATTTATCTAACTGCCATCTATGAGGTTTAATTTCGCGAATAGATTGATCTCCAGTATTTCTATAAAAGTCTAGTAAAATAAGCTGGAAAAAGGCTGAATCCATAATTTTTACCCACAAAGACACACACAGACAGACAGACATCCGTTTTTATCTCTAAAAATTTTTTTAACTCGTTTACAATACTTTCTGGATAAATTTCACTGGAATATTATGCAGAAAATACAAACTAATTCATATCTCTTTTAAAAATAATAATAATAATCTTCCAGTTCCTATTAATGTCTATTATTGTATATTTTAATATTTTATAATCTAAAAATAGATTTAAAATCAACACAATACTATTTCGTCTTTCTCTCAGACTTTTTTTTGTCCACTTGCAAAATACTGTTAACAAAAATAAAATACATAAGCGACTGTTGCTATGCAAGCTTATCTTTCTCTCATATTATCCCATCATTATAAGAGACAAAAAATATAGATGTTTCTTTCCACTACGATGCTTAATTCAAAGCTATTTACATACCACGTCACAAGTCTCCTACCAATAAAAAAATACCAACCCTCCTCTCCGTTAAAATTCAGAGCACACACGATCTCTCGCACCTAGACAGTGAACCAATTCAGTCATGTATTTAATAGAGCAAAAAAGTTTCTTCAAATAAGTAAAATGGTGCGTAATTAACAGCACCCAAAAAGTTTTCTGAGTTTTCATAAAAAAAATGTAAATAGTTTTTACAGTAAGTGAAGTGATTGAGTACAATTTAAATATTCATGTTTCGGTTTCATATTTTAACTTAATGTGCCGCTTTATGATTTTTCTATTCATGTTCGTACTTGGAAAAAATGGAATAAAAATTACATTCGAATTTCAAATACTATTTTTATTTTAATATTCATATTGGTTTAACTTCTACCTAAGAAGTTTGGTCCTTTGATATCCTGGAATTTGTTTTATCACTTCGTAGTCTAGTATTCTTTCAACAGTTATGAATACTAATATTCATAATTCGTTCACTTCCCTTCTTGTTGAATGGTGGATCGGATGAAAAGCAACTCGAAGTTCATTTTGCTAAAAATAAAATGTTTTATATTCAGAACTAACATGTCACATCGGCTTTTTTTCATAAAGAAGCTTCCTATTCATTGTTAGATAAGATTCAATGTTTTTATTTTTTAATGCCGTGTATTGTTAGTTTACAAATAATATAAACGTTATTTTTTGATCTATTGGCAATTCAGTTCAATAATTATTTAGTAGGATGATTTAAGAAAACTTTTAGTAGTTCAAGTTAATTAAATTTTACACGAAAAATTCGTAATTAAGTTCTATAAGTGACATATTAAAACGTTATTGCTAGTATAATTTAATATAATTGCACATTTATTTTTTTATCAGTACTACTAGGTACTATTCATTTTTAATTAATTACATTTTAATTACATCATAAATTGTTCGATTAAATTTTTACATTATTGACAATAATATACAGTGTCATCCCCAAAGTATGCACCATATGGGAAATTTATTTAATAAGGGCTTTTCGGAAAAAAGTTATTCTGGGTAAAAGTTTGTGCATCCCTTAAAACCAAACATGAACCAACAAAATGTATTAAAACATACGTAATATACGAGGAGCCTTCAAATTTTAAGACAAGAGTAAATTACGCTTATGTTGAAAAATTTCGGGAATTGTTATTTAGAAAAGTGTTCAACATTAAAAAATAAATTTAGGTGTGAAGTTATGACCATCTATGTGAAGGTTTATTTTTGTAACCTTTTTTTTTTAATGGGAACTAAGACAAAAACTTTAACTGTGTAAATTCTGACACTCCTCCGCTCTCGCATTACGCTTAAAATGTGGTCCGTTGTGTATTAATATATAGATTATTAAGGTGAGCTATGAATTCAGCGTCGGAAGCACCCACATAGTTCGAAAAGAGGTAGGTATTTAGGTTCAATGTGAGTGGGACGTTTGCTCGCCCCTCCACTGCGATCAGCAGAACCCTATTGTGGCTTACATCTATGGGCTATAATTCTCCATATAATCCACACCTTCTCCAGAAGTCTATGGTTGATTTATATGAAGCTTTCTTGAAGTTGGTAGGCTCTAGCTGTACAAAACCAAACGTACGAAGCCTATTCATTTCCAAGGCAGGGCAGGAGCATATAATATACTCCGCCGTTTCGTCTTCCATACTGCAGAAGCGACAGTCCGATGTTTGACTCAGACCTAGCTTCTTCAGATGGTGCCGCAGACGACAGTGCCCTGTAAGTAGTCCAATGAGGATGCGTAGATCACTTCTACTCCATTCTAGGATCTGCGATAGGGTGCCACCTGAGGGTTTGACTATAAACGTCTTAGAGTCAGCTAACCCAGGAATATCTTTCCAGTGGTGAAGAGTTTTCCTCTAGGCCCATTTCCAGATAGTGTCTTTGGCACTGCTTTTGGCTATGCCAAAGAATGGTTCCGGTCCAATGAATTCGGATCATGCACCTCTTCTCGCAAGAGTGTCGGCTTTCTCATTGCCCTCTACCCATTCATGCCCAGGTACCCAGAGTAGGGTTACTCTATTACTGGTAGCAATGCGATCCAAGGATTCGATGCAGTTCCACACCAGCGTCGAGTCCAACCGGTTGGAGCTCAGTGCTATTAAAGCTTCCTGGCTGTCCGATAAAATATAAATACTCTTGTTGACAAGATGATGGTTTACCAACTCTTGTACACAATTCGATAGCAAAAACCTCCGCCTGAAAGATGGTAGTATACTTGCCGAGGCTTACTGTGATGTCAACTCTTGGTTTTCTGCTGTATCCGGCTCCAACACCACTTGGGGTCTTTAAACCTTCTGTGTACAGTACATAAGCCGTCACTGGAAAGAGGATCTCCCCCATTTCCCATTTGTCTTTTCTCGGAAGAAGGACGTTAAAGGACTTCTGTATGTGAGTTCTGGGGGAGAACAAATCCGAAACCATTCCGAGAGTGTGGTATCTCGCAGCAGTCCAGAGTGGTCCCATAGCCTCTCCCCCTCAATTTGACTAGCCACCGACATGGCTCTGTAGGAGGTCATTCTGGCCTCCTGCTCCAATATAATATGGAGCTGGGTAAGACCCAGAGATCTTTCCATTGCCGCTGTCAGGATAGTTGACATGGCGCCTGTAATAGCCACACAAGCTAATCTCTGGAGTCCGGATAATATAGACGCCGCAATAGACTGGATCCCTTTCGTCCACCAGGCTACTGCACCATATGTGACCATTTGTTTTATCCGCGTTTGATAAATTCAGTAAATTTCGAAAAGAGATAAACTGCGGCCTTTGTAATGCTGACGTAGATTAAAAACTATCACTTGTAATAAGACGTGTTCGATACGCCAATTACGAGCGCATTACACCAAGAGTCAGCACTTAACGAGGTGTTTTAGCCATTAATTTTGGAAAATTTTAAAAAATCATTAAAAAGACATTAAGAGCTCAAATTTGGCTATTATATTCAAAATAGTGCTATTGATGGATTCATGCATTTTCATTATGAAATTTTGAAATTTTGAGCTCCTTGATTTTTTCTCGAAAACTGAGAGGAATTAAAATTTAAGAAGGCAAGAATCCCTAGAATATTACGTAATTTATTTTGCCAAAATTTTAATTTTTTAACAAAATTGCTTTTTGAGATGTCCTTGTCCGAAAATTACAAAGGGTGATTAATAGAGAACATATAAGATACATTGATAAGTTTAAAAATACGGATATTACCAACACTCCCTCCTCTTTTGCTAACCATATTATCTCCGCTAATCACTCTTTTTTTGATTACTGATTCTGAATTACTTCGTCATTTAGGTAAGAGCTCTAAACGAAATCTTCTTGAAATCTTCGAGGTTAATTCTAGCTTACATAATAACTCGGTGAATTGCCGGTGAATTGCCTGAATGATCAAATTGGACTGAAAGACAATCACCTCTTTCTACTCGAACATTTCAGAGACATAATCTAACAATTCTGGCTTCCATCTTTCCTGACTTTTCTTCCACATCCCATATTTTACTTCACAACCTTTTGTTTCTCCCTTTTTCCAATTTAGTTTTGGACTTTCCCTATTTTCGTTAGTAAATAAATCTTTTATCCTAACCTTAATTCGAATGTCTCTTTCTTCTTTTTCCCTCCGTTCACCTTTTCGTATTGCTTTATTCTATTCTTGTTTTTTCTATTTCTGTCAACCTTCAATTTAATGTCATTTCTTCTTTACCTATACTTGCACTCCATCACCATTTGTATCAATCGACACGTTGTTGGTTAGTTTAGTCGCGCCGCAATGATTGCAACCTTTCTTCAGATTACTGTTTTTATTAATGTAATTTGGCCGCCTGTAGGGCCGCCAAATATTTCTAAGAGTAGCGCAGCTACCTTACGTCATATTAGTTACTCTGACCTTTCTTGGAATACCACTATTTTGCTACAGAAGTTCAGTCCTTCACCTTTTATCATAACCACTACCTGGTTCCTTCATTTGGTTCATTCTATTATGTTGTCCTACCTCCTATTATGTTTTTCACAATCATATCACTGGGGTTCCACCCAAATTTTACCCTTCCCTAATCGGTTGTGGTTAATTCCTACCCTTTTTTAATTTTTTTAATAAATTGTAACTAATTTTATCTACAACGTTACTTTCATGTACCACAATTCCCTAGTTTAAGTTTTTTACTTGTTCGCGGTTTAAATCTGTCAAGATTACTTAATATTATTTTTTTAAATGTTTAAAATTACCCCTTTGATGTGATAAATATTTGGTAAGTTTCATACTGTTACCCTTAACTTTTATGTTACTCATTTTGAACGGGAGTAGTCGAGTTCTGCCACAATTATATCAGGTAGAAAAATCATAGCCGAGTTCTGCCACGGCGTTTTATCTTAAGAGGATTAGGGATATTAGGATTATAAAAATTCGGCTATATATTTTCAAGGAATTTATTTTAAAATACAAACTACTGTTACCTATTAATTATTATTACAGATTTTTAAAAGAAACATTTTTAACAAAAGTCCATCTATATAGAAATTACTTTTGCCTCATAGTCGGCTATATTTTTACGAATAAATTCCATTTAATAACATTTTTTCTAGATTTTTTAATATACAAATTTGCTGTCATAATTTTAACAAAAATTTCAATTTGAAATTTTAGCAACGTACGGGTAAAAATAACTATATTTGGTTTACTATTGTAAAACGAATTGTTAAATTTCGCATGAAAAGATTCACATTAATTTGTTGTCCTACCTTCAAAATTCGTATTACATGCCCACAGTATTGGAGGAAATTTAGCTTCACTACTTATATAATTAGAAAATAAATAATTTCGAAATTTTTTAATGCCAGAATAGTTTTCGGGCATTAAATGATGCAATTCAGTGTTAGAAAAATCTAATACTTCTGAGGGATTTAAATAAATCATGCCAAAATACATTTTTAAATACTCACCTACTTTTGAATTTTTATTTGTATACTCTGGAACAAGCCCTAATGTTTGAATTTTTCGGAACCAGGCCTGACTCAAATGAAATCGACAACCACTTCTGTAGGATTCAAAATCAATCCGTTTTCTATGCATTTATTTGTAATAGTTTTGAAACAATTAAGCTATGAAATGGTGCTTTTATTAGGCAACAGAGCAAATATTACTGGCACATAATGGCTATTTTTAAATGCATGTATAGTGAAAATTTGATAAAAAAAATTACTACAGAATTAAAAAGTGCCGTCCATGTAATTAGTGTTCGCTGTGCATAAAAAATGTAAGTTACTATAGCAAGAAAAAATTATAATTTCTGTACCTATATCAGCACTCAAAAGAAAATATTCGTCCTTATTTGTATATAAATTTAAATTCTTAAGGCTTTCAAACACTTCTTCTTTACTTTTGGGTACACTAGGCATAGTTTTCCTCCGCGCACAATACATATTTTTTCTCACCCGGTGTATATCTTGCATTGTTATTTCTTATGCCAAATGACTTACTTTTAATTCCTCTCGAATGAATTTAGAAGGTCTTTCAATGATGTCCTCCACAGCTTTTCGTTTAAGACTATTATTTTGATCTTGCCTTGGTAACGTAATATCACTAGAATGATTGTGATTCTTTTTCTCCTCTGTCACAATTTCCTCTTTTTCAATATTGGTGTATATTCTGGCCAAACATTTAGCGTTACAACACTTCCACCTTATTTAGCCGGCTTTTCTTGTGTTTGCCTTCGAAAATTTATAGTTCTTATATATGAGTAACTTATTACCCTTCTTACTTAACATTGTTTTAGCACACTCCATCGTACAAGTTTACTACAAACTAACCAACTTACAACTAATAGTATTTTTTAAGAAAAATAGATATTTACTGCCATTATAAACAATCGACCAATCAAAGTATAAATTAACTACCTACTTACCTACCCAGCTACCTACCTACTTAATCCCTTAAAGTTATCGTAATGCGGTAATCCGGAGAACATTCAGTTGGGCCAAAATACCTGCTATAATCCGTTGCTGAAAATAGGTCAATATAATCCTATAGGTCTGTTGGTCCAATTTCGGAACAGGTAAAAAATAATACAGATCAACTAAACAATAATTATTTATTCCAAATAAGAAGGTAAATATTTATTCAACGAACGTTGAATAAAATTAAAACGCTACAAACAGTTGCTCTTAAATTTTATAATTGTATCATTAATCTTGCCTTTTTTGGTATATCCTTTAAGTTTGTTTTTTTAAAGGCCATATTTCTGATATATGACTAAATTTGCATATTCTTTAAAATGTCAATAAATTCAAAAATATCGGGATGTGATAAATAAAAATTTGAATTAAATTGAGATGACTCGCATGCATTTGTTGTTCTATACATGCTGATTATCATACAAGCCTATTCACACGTTCATCATTAGGCATTATTTCAAAAATTTCGTTGGCAAAAAAAACACCCACTTCATGAGGTTCCAAAAAATGAATACCAAAAAATAATGTTAAAAACCGACCGCCTGCCTACTTATTGTTTTGTCATGTTTGATGATTATGTTTAATCTTACTTTCAATGACGGTAATTTCATCTTCTAATGTATAATTTTTTTCACTACATTTGCGGTTCACGCATCTCCAACGTATCTTACCGCACTTTAATGAATTTGCTTTAGAAAATTTAAATTTATCTATAACCAATAACTTACAACCTTTCTGGGAATGAGTCCATCTTAATCAAAGAATGAATGAATGAAAACTGATTTCTAAACTAAAAATAATTATTGTTATAAATTTGATAAAACACGTAATTACCCTACATAAAATTGCATTAAAAGATTATTAAGGGTTACAGGTAGTTAATCTCTTGATTTCATATTCTAGGCCTAACTGAATGGTAGGATTAGGAACTACCTGATTTGTTGGCCTAACTGACATATTACGGGTAATCCATACGCTTGCTCCCACCCAAAATAAAAATAAATTTTTGGCAGAACTCGGTCACGTCCTTTCGAACATTGTATTATAGGCCTGATGATGGCATTTGTGTGCCGAAACTAGTTGCCAACCTCCATCTTTAATAAATTTATGTGGTACTGGACATTGAATTTTATTTCTTAATAAAAATTGTTCATTACTTAGTGGTATATTCTGATCTATTAGTTCTCAGAGGTGGTTTTGGTTTTTTTATTGAAATTTTTTCAGTACAATTTACTTGTTGCGCCTCTGTCTTGTTTAAAGTAACAAACGTCATCCTCATTTATGCCAAATTAACAGAGACGCCAATGAATCCTTGTCTATATTTTTTTTGTGTTTTGCTGAAGTAAAAGTTAATGTGTCAAAATACTGTGTAAGTTTTTTATGAAAAAAGAACCTACTACGGTGAGTGATATTTATTTTATTTAATATAAAGTTAATAATTTAAGTCCTATTATCCCAAATAGAATAAAATGAATATAATTTTTTTTAATAACCAAGGTAGTTGTTATAGTATTATTAATATTTTAAAAATAATACAATAATTTGACAAAGTATAATATGTAGCTAGTTAAAGAGCATTATTTTCTATGACCATCTCTGGCTTTTCCGACTTCCTGTTTTTCACACACCGGAAGCGTGAAAGTGAATGGATGATGAGAAACGTTGAATAATAGTTGTCTTTACGAATAATTAGAACGGCCTCGAGGCTTCAACGGCCCATCAACAACTTAACAGTAGGCTGAATTCGCTTCACTTCCATCTGCTATTCACTGTATGCTCAGATCTATCTGTGTTGTCTTCATTATGTCTATCGTAACTGATATAATATATTCTGAGTCCAGTAGGGATTTCTGGATTATTATGATCAGGACCGTCTTTAAATTCGGATTCGGTTAGTTAATTCAATCCTTTGGCGAGTTTTGTAGAAAAAAGTTTCAGAAATTGTCTCGTGAAGTAAAGGCATACCCCCAAACATGAATAAAAAAAAATGGAAAAAATTGTGAAGTATACATTTACTTATTCTATTTTAAACCAAAAAATAAATATATACACTTGAATAGGAATCCAGAACTTAAAAATTAAAAAAATGTAAAATTAACAACCAAAATATCATTATATCGTTATTGTTACATAACAAACTAATTTATTAAATTATAGAAAATAAAAATATAGAAAAGTGACCTAGACACATTAATCCACGAAATATTTATGATAAAAACTTTTGTACCTTTTTAAAATTGATACAATTTGAAAATGAAACATACCAAATAGTATACTTCAATTTGTATAGCAGTAAAATATTTTCCATTTTTACTTTCCGAACCCAACAAAATTGTATAGAAGGAAAGTATTGCGATCATGATATTTTGGCCAAAGCCAGATTTAAACAAATATTTTGAGGTCACCTGAATCCATTAATACCATTTTTAGCACGATGTCTGTCTGTGTGTGTGAACACGATAGCGCCTAAATGGTTGAACCGATTTAGATGAAATTTTATATAAATATTTAGGGTAGCAAGGAGAGGAACTGTATCGATTTTGGTGTAAATCGGACAACCGAAAGTGACCGTTGCTATAAGTGATGACGTCATTACTAAACAAAATGTCAATATGCGTATATTTTTTATACGTTATAGTTTAATTTCGGATGATTAAAATTTTCAAAAACTTTTGAAATTGTTGCCAGATTTATCAAAAAGTAATTTTTTTCATATTTTTTTGTTAAATTGGAAAAATAATGCATTTTTATGAAAATTACAGGATATGAAAGTTGTAGAACATAAAATTTTTTACAAATTTTGTCATTACTGTTTTGTTGAACTCCTAGTTTTACCGCTAGAGGGCGTGAAATAATATATATAGACATTTTTATTAAAAATTACAAAAAAACTAAATTGTAGAACATAAAATTTTCTAAAAATTTTGTCTATGTTTTTTTTCGAATTCCGATAGGGATCAAAAAGTACATTATGTATGAAACATTTCATAATTTTAAATTAATACTTGTAGAAGTTATACAAAATTATAAAAAGTTGAAATAAAAATTTACAAAAAATTTAATTTTTTTAAACTAATTTTATTAATGTATTTTGATGCAGAAAAACGAAAATAATCGATTAAACAATTACTTTTTTCTATAAGCGGAAAGTTACAACTTTCCGCACTGACTTTATAAATGCTAAAATATTAAAAATTAATTCTTACTTGGTTACTATGATTACTTTCAGCCTAGTGTTTTATTTAATAAGAAGCACTAAGAAAATTTTTGTTTAATGACAAAAAAATATTTTTGCTAAAATTTTTTTTTAATTCTAGGCGCTTGTAGAAAAAATATTGTTCCTAACACTTGCGTAATTTATCTTTTCCCCACTTAATTGCACGCTCGAACTCCGCTTTGCGTCGTTCGGGCAACTGCAATTGCGTGCGGAAAAGTATAACTTTCCGCACTTAAAAGTTGGGTGGGATTACCCCTCATTTTTTATCTTTTTGGACACACTCCACATCATTTACTGGTTCTCATTTTCTTTTCATGTAAAGAGAAGTATTTTCTCTCGATTCCTAAAAATTATGGCGAAGTCGCTAATATGGAAAATTCACAATGTTTAAAACTCAAGACCCTATAACTTTTTTGTCCTTACAGATATACAATTTTCGTCACATACATATTTTTTTTACACGATTACATGGAATTTTAATCTAAAATCAGAATACAGACAGCTAGACAGGCTTATATAACTCAGAATTTCCTTCTTGATTTTCACAGTAAAACTACCTTTACCTATCTTTAAATAACTGAAGTAATTAATTTTTTTCTACTAGCCATAGTACATTTTTCAAAAACCAAAATAATAAGTTACATTCGCTGATTAAATTTAGAGTCGCTACACATGCGACTGCCGATCAGTCGGTCCCATTGTTTCTATTGGGGTTAAGACAAGTAGAGCGCATGGTCGCTTTACTGATTGGTCCGTTGGAGCCCTAGCGGATGCGTACGGTACGCGTCAGTTCGGGACATCGGCCATCGGCGCTATGAGTCTTAAGCGAATCGAGTCAAATTCTCCTATGTCTAGAAATATCGCTAGGGCTATTTTTTAACATTACAATACTTGTTTCTTCCCAGCTTGGTATGCGAATTGGTTTTGGTATTTTAGATTGTCTAAGAAATTTTTGAAGTTTTCCTTTTTAAGTACTTTTCAGGACATAATCATTCTATACCACTTTATACATTGGTAAAGTTCTTAGGTAAAGACTAGGTATGAATAAGGTGTAATGATGGGAACTAAAAACAAATAGAAGTATGTAATAATTTCAAAGTTAATTAGTGTAGTAACCATCAAAAATAATTATGTAGTATCTTGTTAGAACTACGTCTTCGGTGTAGGACACTTGTGCTTTGTAATAGTGTTCCGAGCATTTTTTTAACTGTCCATTTTAATTCCAGTCTAATCAGGCTACTGTAGAGAATATTGATACGTGCAAACGTTACTACGACTTTTAAATCAGTTAAGATCTGCATAATCTTTTGTTTCTATCTTTCATCTAGTGGTTGAAGTCGAATATAAATGTGTTAAATTCAGAACTGATTTTGTTTGTTTCATTTGCAACACTCTATTGGCTGTATGAGAGATGTGCCATTAACGGTTTTTTTCCTGAATCGGGCGTGGAAGATCCCACCTGCACTGAGGCTTTAGGCCTATTGTACCTCGCCAGTTTTCATCCCAGTACTCTTGACAAAGTCAAGAATAGTTCTTTATGTTAGCTTTCGCTATCTCTTCGGGTTCAGGATACTGTATCTCAAATTGCCATTGCCTTTCCCTGTTCAGATACCAGCAATACATGAAGAGGAGTTTCGTCCTCTTCCTCACATTTCCTACATAGGGAATCTTCCGATACTCCTATGAGGTTCAGATATCTTTTGCAGGGTCCTGTAGTTTTGAGTTTCATTCAGTATTTCCTGTGTTTGTCCCTTAATTATTTTTCCAGCATACCCTTTACATGTTGGTAGGAAATACCACACGTGGGTTGCTGTCCAATTTTAGGTTTTTCGGATCCTTTACCACCCAGGTGATCTGCCTCTTCATTTTTTATGCCCTCTGCCCAGGCACCCATTCAAGAGTTATCTTGTTGTGTTCTGCCAGGGCATTTCGGTTTGGACTGTATTGCTTTAAGGGATGCTTGGCTATTTGTGAGTATACGGATTCTCTTATTTCTAAAATCCTCGCGCAATATCACGTTTATACTAGCATTTATCGCAGTCATTTCAGCTTGAAAGACCGTTGACGTAGATCCCAGGTTTGGAATGCACGTTCTCCCTGAATTTACCTCACTCTTTCAGGTATGTTTACCCCACTTAGACCCTACCATCCTCTTACAGGCCAAAAGGGCTCTTAGACCTTTTTCAGTAGCCCTACCTATATTACTAGAGAACGTTAATTTGGTATCTAGGATAACTCATAATATTTAACTTCTGTTGTCATTTATAGTTGTTTTCCCCACACGGATAGTCCTTTTATGTTTAGATTTCTTCTCTTTGTGTAGGTAACAACTGATATTTTCGCCGGATTCGTAAATAATCCCTCTTTCCTGCTTTCTTTCTAAAATGTTGAGTGACCATTGAATCCTTTGAGATACAACTACATCAAATGCTAGTGCGTAGATATTATCTCTCTCTAGCCATCTAAGAAGGTCATCAACCACCAGGCACCACATCAGTGGGAGAATACTCCCCCTTGAGGGCACCCCTTGGTGGCAACGACGTCGCTTCTTAAGCCAACTCCATACATGCGTTATTTGTGTACGAATAATCGACGTTCGCAGTATACAGTGAGGACCAAAAGTGTTACCCCCCCCCCCCACTGTAACTCGTCTACGAATGAATTTTCGAAAAATCGCCCAAACACGTCAATTTTAATTCATATCGGAGTAAGTTTATGAAGAAAAATTTCACCCTTAACTTAATCCCCTAGAGTAGGGAAGCTACCCCCATGAAAATTTTAAATAGCAAGGGGGGTCAAGTGGCAGCTCTTCAGAAATAGGATTCAATTCTCTATTTGGCAGTGTAAAAAAAATAAAATTTGCTTCATTAGTACAATAGAAAAGTATCTTTAAAGATAAAATAAATTAAATAAATCAAAAAACCACGGCACTGCTTTACTGTTCTTTTTGTCTACTAAAAGGAATAAAAACTGTATCTTATCATTAAGAAAAAGTAGATTTTTTTCTTTTCAATGTAAAATCAATTGTGAACCTTCATCTATTTAAAGTAAAATAATTTAAAATTTTAACTCGCATCTGTTGCCTACTAGGAATTTAAACCGAAATTCATCGATTATTTTAATTTTCAAAATGGTTTTACCGCGGAACGTAAATGAAAAGTGTGAGGCAATTATTATTTATGGTGAGGCTAATCGCAACTATCATGAGTCGGTAAGAATTTTTAACGAACGTTTTCCGGATCATCCCATTGATAGACATTTTAAATTAACGGTAGCAAAATTTTTTGACACTGGCAACAAAAAACGTACTGGTCGTTCCCAATTAACCGAAGAAAAGCAAATTCACATTTTAGGTGAAGTTGTAAATAACCCATCCTCATCTAGCAGAGCCGTTGCTGTGAATTGCGAAGTAGGAAAGAGCACCGTAATATGAGTCCTAAAAAAGTATAAATTTCACCCGTATCAATTAAGGATGGTACACCAATTGACTGAAGACGACCCGTACCGACGCCTAGAATATTGTGAAATAATAGCCAACAATACCTTAAGGAATCCCAACTACTTACACTACATCTGCTTTAGTGATGAAGCTACTTTTTTTTTGAATGGTAACGTACACAGAAACAATGTTAGATATTGGTCTGATGAGAATCCTAGGATTATTCGTGAAACTCACACACAATTCCCGCAAAAATTAATGTATGGGCAGGAATATTGGGTAACCATATCGTCGGTCTATTATTTATTCAACAAAACCTTAATGGTGTTCTTTACTTGGAATTGCTGGAGACATTAATAAATCCATTGATATTAGAAATAGTTGAAAATAACCCCGAAGAATTTAATATGGATATAATTTTCCAGCAAGATGGTGCTTCCCCTCATTACGCAGTAGTTGTCAGAAATTATTTAAATGCAGTTTATAAGGGAAGATTGATAGGGCGAAGGGGACCTGTGGAATGGCCCCCAAGGTCACCAGATTTAACTCCATTGGATTTTTTTCTTTGGGGTTATCTAAAAACTAAAGTTTACGAAACTGAGTGTGAATGCATTCAAGAGATACGTCAACGGATAACGGAAATTTGTTCAATAATCACACCAGAAACTTTACAAAACGTAAGAGAAGCCACTAAACATAGACTTTTTTTTGCCAAGAAGTAAATGGAGAACATTTCGAACATTTGCTCTAATACCTAATAATAATTAGTTTAGTTAATTGTGAGAAAAGATCAGTAAAGCAGTTTCGTGGCCGTTTGATTTATTTAATTTATTTTATTTTTAAAGATACTTTTTTCTTGTACTAATAAAGCAAATTTTATTTTTTTTACACTGCCAAATAGAGAATTGAATCCTCTTTCTGAAGAGCTGCCACTTGACCCCCTTGCTATTTAAAATTTTCATGGGGGTAGCTTCCCTACTCTAGGGGATTATGTTAAGGGTGAAATTTTTCTTCATAAACTTATTAAAATTGACGTGTTCGAGTGATTTTTCGAAAATTCATTCGTAGACGAGTTAAAGTGGGGGGGGGGGGTAACACTTTTGGTCCTCACTGTATACTGAATATGTGGAAACGAAGTTTGGCATTCGGTAACAAATGTTTGGTATTCGGAAGCGAACCCGAACGCTATCGATCGAGAGGCGGTAAATTAACACACATCAAAGTACCCAAATATTCGTTAAAAGGTAGTTCATGTTGTCATCCATAGTACGAGGCAAATATTATTGGTTCGGGCTTTTATTGTTTACGATTAAGGTATGTGAATTAAAATTCTCCTTTTGCGAGGTTTCTTTTTTTGTAATTGAAAATAATAATAACACATTAGAAAATACCCCACAGTAGCCACTATATTATTATCCATCGTTACAAATTTTTTCCCGATCAGGGATTCGCTATACTAGGGTGAAATGTATGGAAGAGTATTTTGATAAAACATTTGTACAAATTATTTGTCTGCAAATATTCGTATATATAACAAATGTTCGTGTACGTATGTGTGAAGCCAGCTTTACGTTGTAAACATTCCTATGCTGAAGCATGAAGTCTACCCATCGCATAATGCTCTGAGCGGTTCCTCGCCACCGCCTAACTCCTACTATGGATTTGTATGAGTCCGAATCGAAGGCCCCTTCTATGTCTAGAAATGCCGCCAGGGCGATTTCTTGAGAGTCCAATGATTGCTCCGCCTTGAGCGCCAGCGTGTGAATCGCAGCGTCCCTTACGTATCTGTCAATCAACTTTTCTAAAGTTGTTAGAAAGAATGGTGCCAGACTGATAGGTCTATAAGATTGATTTATGCGTAACACGTTTTACCCGGTTTCGGTATGAAGACAACTCTTTTAGAACACCATTTTGGTGGTTAAGATCCCAATACCACAGCGAGCCTTCTAGCTCCTCCTGTCCCTTCTGAAGAAGGGCCAAGAAGGACCGGGAATATCCTGTCCAGCTGTATTGTAAGACTGCAAGCTTCTCAAAGCCCATGATTATTACTATAGTATCAAAACTAGGAGCAACTTACCTTCGTCAGTTTCCATTATTTATTTGCCATATTAAACAAGCAGCTGTTATGTTGACAATCACAAACCATAACTAATAATACAGTTAGAATAGAAAGGGTACAATTACCCATTCTATGCTGAATACTGAAGATATTTACATTACAATTCACATACTTTTTTCCACTAGCCAATGTAACAAAATTCACTTGGATTCTTGGTATTTCAACAAATATTAATGTCTAATTTTAGCACTTGGATGTATCTCATTTTAACTGAAGCAGGTACTTGTATTCTGGTATTCTAAGCACTTCGTTTAATATAATTCATTATAGTCTTTGGTAAGTATTTGACACTAGCCTATTATTCAAGAAATTATTCTTGATGCTCACTATTTATCAAATATTCGGAAAAATATAAATAGGTAAAAATAGGAAATAAAAAAGTGAAACTCTAGGCTAACGCAAATGTAAAGAATGATTATATTTACCCGTGATTACACGTACTCCTTATACATATAATTTTTATTACGGGTAAAGGTTATCACTATAGACTAGGCAATGAAGCATTATGTTAGGAAATCTTTTAGGATTAGACGGATCGGAATGCGGTTTTTTGCATTCACTTCCAAAAATTATTTATACCATTAGTATCTAATTGGTACCTACTAAGAATCGGAAGTTGCATTGCTGCAGCCAAAAATGCATTATTTGAGAGGTCTTTTGGCAAATTTAATAACTTTATAAATAAGAGTCAGAATTGACCCAAGTCGGGTACCCAGAGGTTTTTGAGGTCGCTGATCTCGATTATGATGTTCAAATTGACCCCCCGAACACCTGGACCTCAGGAACGCCGACGAACGTCATCTCCGTGCGACTCTCCAGAAATTCAAGCGAGGAAAGAGAGAAACTTGGGGCTCGTGGGTTTTTTGAGTCGCTGAATTCAAATATGCCATCGGCGAATACCCCACAGACACCTGGTGCGCAATAACCTGGCCCCGAACGTCATATTTGAGAATTTTCTTGGAAATATCGACAAAATCGAACCAAAAATCGTTATGGGAGCGTTTTGTGGGACGTTGAATCTGAATTTGATGTGGAAAAAGACCCCCTAAATACTTGATGCGCCCTAACCTGGACCTGAACATCATCCCCGAGGGTTTTCCACACACAACTGAAAAAGACGAAGCGAAAATCGTTATGGGGTGTTTTTTGGGTCGCTGGAGTCAAATATGGCATCAGTGAACACCACACGGACACCTGGAGCGCCCTAACCTGGCCCCGATCGTCATCCCCGAGGGTTTGCCAGATATAATTGAAAAAGACGAAAGGAAAATCATTATACGGGGTTTTTCGGGCCCTTCATCCAAATTTCACGCTCAAAACTACCCTCCCAACACCTGGTGCACCGAAACTTTTATCTCGACATTGATGTCATTTCCATGAATGTCAACTCAATCTGATGTCTTAGAGACCGACGTCAATGTACTGCAATAACTGTATGGAATTGTTGATTCTAGTTAAAGTATGTATGAAGGAAAGGAAGAGAATGAATAGAAAGTCATGTTTATATAATTGACATTTAAAACGTTGCATTGAACTCAAATCAAATACAATCCAACCGTTACTTCACCTAACCTCATTAATCAATAACATCCATTTTCAAATACTTAACTAAATTCAAATTTTTCATCAAGTGACACATCGTTAGCCAGTTCATTTTCTTCGTCATCCACTGACGTATTCATCAGTAGTACATTTTTTTTACAGGCAAGATTGCAAGGGAGTCCATGCTTCCTGCAACTACAGGTCCTCGGATTATACTCTTCTGCGCATCCACAGAATATTAGTTCCATAATATTCGGGAGGTTTTTGTGTCAGGGACCAGTGTGTCGCCTTCATTTCTCCACCCCCATTCTATTGGGTCCATGGTCACCTGGTTTCCTGAACTTGAAAATCGACCCTATCAGATGTTGTTGAATGGCGTCTAGTGTGGGGAGAATTTTCCCTAAATTAACTTCACAGCGGTTTTTGTATGCATTTGGAACCTGTATTTCTCTAGTAACTGGTCCCATTTTAGCTTGTGCTCATCAAGAATATTCGGCTTCCTGAATGACGTTTGAGCACCGTACATTGCCAGGATTAGCTGCGCCCCATTCTCAAAAATTCGCAGCACGAGGTTCAAGGTCTGGGAATTTCTGAAAGGTCTTGAAAAATTTTGTTTTTCCCTGGTAATACGTTGCTGAAACGGTATCGCACCCCGTTATATAAGACAAGCTAAGTAAAGAGTATACTTCTTCAGGATTATTGACCTTTGGAGGTTTCTGGAGAAATATTTCATTATCTGCCGGGCAGAGTGCTCTCAATATTACGGCAACGTCTATATTTTTCTTCGTCAGCATCCATCTGATAGCAGAATCAGATTCCGTATTAAAAGTATTCTAGTAAAACAAAATACAATAATCTTGATAAATTATTTTTCTACTAGTAGTATGAGATGATATCATTATTTATGCCGTGTTGAAATCGAGACGATTTTATCTACAAGTAGTAATTTTTCATTATCTACTAGTAGAAAAGAAAAATTGAAATGTCAATGTCGATGTCAATAAATTTCTTTCCTAGTAGGAGCTAAGTTATCATTATTTACTATTAGGAGAGAAAAATTAAAATACATAAGGAAGTGTCAAATCATGTATCTCTTTTTTAATGTTTACTATACTCCTTTACTATTATTTTATCTTATACTAAATACATTAACTAAAAATAAATCCTGCTTAAAATAAATATAATAATGATGGAAGATTTTAATATCCAAAAAAAATGTATATTAAAAAACTCTTTGCAGCTACTCTAAAATTTTTATAAAGATAGTTACATTATTATAATAATTAGATGCTTTTAACTTAATTGTCAGTCATACTTTTAGATGTTTTTATCACATCGTATATAAAAGCAATGCTGTTGAAAGATTCAAAAATTATGCCGCGTTCTGTAAATCTCAAAGCGGACAAACGAATTTGTTTCAATGTTTCCATTTAGTGCCTTTATCGTTACAATTCTTTTCAGCATACAATTGTCTTTCTAATTTCCTATTTTCTATTGTTACTGTTTTGCATTCTATAATCTACCAGTAATTCCAGGAGTGATTACTATGGAAACGAAAGGAAGTATCTTTTGGCTTTTATGTGAAACTTTTGTTATATAAAATAAATCACAGATAAAAAAACAGCAGCTTAAAAGTATAATCAAAAAATTCACGAACTGTAAAATCCACACTTAATTTTAATAAATTCCACTTATACTATTTATATCATTATAAGTGCAAATTATAATAAAATTTTATATTTATGCAAAGGACAAAGCAACATGCTTATGCAAAATGGCCCCAAGTAGAAATAATTGAAACTGATGCAATCTACGCCATGGGAATCGAAATCAGCAATATTACAAATAGGTGGCGCACAATATATTTACGATAATTATTTTTTAAATTTAAAGGGGCTTAAAATTTATTTTGATCAACATCGGCATGAACTTAAGCCAAAAGTTAATTAACATATGCGCAGAGAAAATAAAAAAGGTGGGGGAATAATTTGAAAAAAAATAAAAGTTTGAAACATAAAAAAACTGTAAAAATGTGGGTGGAGTAAGGGTGGGGAAAAAGTTTAAAACATAAAGAAAACCGTAAAAAAGTAGGGCGAAAAGAGTTTGGAGAAAAAACGTAAAAAATTAGTTGAAAAATGGACAGAAAAAAGAGGTAAAAAGGGTTGGGGAAAACAGCAGAAAAAAAAGAAGTGTGGAAAATTCGGGAAAAAGGGGTATCAAGGGGTGGAAAAAACGTTGAATAAATAAAAGTTTAAAACAAAAAAATAGTTAAAAATAGAGAAAAAAAGAGGTGGGCAGAAAAAAATTTTTAAAAATTAAATTTATAAACATAAAAAACGGAGTAAAAAAATGGGGAAAAAACGGGTTGGAGAAAAATTAAATAAAATAAATAAACGTTACGAATATTAAAAAAAGGTAAAAAAGGAAGGGGAAGAAAGGGGTGGGAAGAAATAATTTGAGAAAATAAAAGTTTAAAACAAAGTAAAAAGTATGGAAAAAAAGAGGTGGAAGAAGAAAACCAAAAAAAGTGGAGTAAAAAAGGAATAAAGAAAAAAGTTGAAAAATTAAAGTTAAAAAAAAGTGGGAAAAAAAGTTGAAAAATTTGAAACAAAAAAAGCAATAAAAAATATTTAAAAAAATTAAAGCTTAAATCATAAAATAAACGGCAAAAAAGTAGGGAAAAAAATTAAAGTAAAAAAAATAAAAATTTGAAACAAAAAAAAATGAGGGGGTAATCCCACCCAACTTTCCGAACACTCATAGTAAAGTAATTGTTTAAACGATTACTTTAGTTTTTCTGCATCAAAATACATTAATAAAATTAGTTTACAAAAATAACTTTAACTTTTTATAATTTTGTATAATTTCAATAAGTATTATTTTAAAATTATGAAATATTTCACACATAATTTACTTTTTGATCCCTTTCGTATATTATTTACTTTTTTCATTTGTTTTACTATTCTCGATAAAACAAAAGAAAAAAAAATATTTTTTTTTATTTTGTTTAATAGAATTACAATGTTAAATTCGAAGAGACTAAAATATTTTCTAAATTTATAGTTTTATATTATCCATCGAATGGTATAAATCCAATTTTAAAATCTTTAATATTTTTAAAGTTATTCAATTTTTTTAAACTTATATTAAATTTCAAAAAAAAAAATTATGAATTTAAAATTTTTTGAAAAAAATCACAATTATAGAGTTTTTTACTACAAATTTAATGGTATTTTTTTTTAAATTTTTAATATAAATATTAACCTTAAAAAAAATAAAACCTATTTTTAAATAATTTGAACTCAATAAATAATTAATATCTCATTCAATTATTTTCAAAATGGGAAACAGACCTTTTTTTAAGGTTTTCTGGATCAAATGGATCAAAATCCATTAATAAAGTTAGTTTAGAAAACAAAACAAAAAATTAAATTTTTTGTCAAAAATTCATCGGTAAAATCCATTGAATTGTTTTAACTTTTCTCATTTTTTGCTGTAACTTTTACAAATACTATGTTAAAATTATGAAATAAGTTACACATATAGTACTTTTGGATTATTTTCGGATATACTATTTACTTTTTTCATTTGTTTTATACTTATTGATAAATCAAAAAATGAAAATTACAAAAAATTTAAAAAAAATTCTTAATTTTTTCTATAATATAATTGTAATCAATTCTAAATTTTAAGAAACTAAAATACATTTTAAATTTAGAGTTTTATATTATCTTTTGAATAGTGAAAATCACATTTCAATAACTTTAATATTTTAGAAGTTATTCAATTTAATTTAAAATCGTAATAAAATTTTAAATGTTTCTTACCATTTTTTAAAAAATTCCAGAATTTTTGTAATAAAATTTTGAAAAAAATTATAATTATAAAATTAATTATTACAAATTCAAAGATATTTTTTTAAAATTTTTAATATTAAAATTTAACTAAAAAATAATAATTTAATAAAGATAAAAATTAAAATAAAAACTAGCGGCGAAACTATGCGTAACTCGAGACAAAATTTGTTGAAAATTTTATGCTCTATAATTTTGATTATATGTAATTTTTCATAAAAATCCATAATTTTGTCTCAAAATCTAAATAAGTCACAAAAATGTCTATATAAATTTGTTTCACGCCCTCTTGCGGCGAAACTATGAGGAATTCAAAAAACTGGTAATGACAAAATGTGTAGAAAATTTTATATTCTACTTTGATACTTTGTAATTTTTCACAAAAATTCATTATTTTGGTTATTTAAGAAAAATATGAAAAAAAATTATTTTTGATAAAGCTCGCACTAAAGTTTTTGAAAATTTTAATCATCTGAAATTAAACTATAACGTATAAAAAATATATGTATAAAACTTTATGGCCATCTTGTTTAGTAATGACGTCATCACTTATAGCAACTGTCACTTCCGATTGTCCGATTAACACCAAAATCTATACAGGTTGTCTCCTTGCCACCTTAAATATGTGTATAAAATTTCATCTAAATCGGTTCAGCCGTTTAGACGCAATCGTGTTCACACACACACAGACACACACACACATACACACAGACAGACATCATGATAAAAATGGTATAAATGGATTCAGGTGACCCCAAAACGTAAAGATCCGTTAAAATCTGGGTATGGTCAAAATATCATGATCGCAATACTTTCCTTCTATACAACTCTGTTGTTCGGAAAGTAAAAACATTAAAAAAGGACGTGTGGGAAAAATAAATGTTTAAAAAACATAAAGAAAATAGTAAAAAAGTACTAGAAAAAAAGGGATGTAGAAAAATAGGTATAAAAATAAAAAATTATCTTGTCTACAGAGTAGACCAACTGTAATTTGTAGATTTGTTGATGGTCTTCTTAAAAGGATCATGTTTATTCAAAATGGTCCCAGGTCAAGTTCTGTAATTTTCTAATATATGACTATACTAGATTTTACGACCAAATGTCTCCATGGGACCTAAGTAGTCCTATGGCAATTTTTTCATAAACAGGTTGTTAAAGGCACGAATCATCATTTTTTTTTTAATAATACATAGGTATACTAAAATTGATCAAAACGATTTTATTGAAGAAATGTAGTTCTGAGGAACTGAATCAACTAAATCAAATATTTCTAAAGTAAATAATATACAAGAGCACAATTACGTAACAAAAGATACAAAACGATTTACAATATTAGCTTTATACTCATAAATGATTTCCTGGCCCTGCTAAATGATTTTATACAGGCTGTTCAAAAATTGAGGTCAGGGATTTTTTTGCTTTACAGACAAAACTTGTAAATATTATTATTAGATTGTGACTTCATCATACATTTAAATTATTTAATATGTTACAGATTTATACAGAGCGATATAAAAATAATTCTATTTTCATTGAGTAATTTTTTTTTTCGCCCCGTATATCAAAAACCCTTTGGTCAATTTTTTTATTATATTTATATATTATATATTGGTTTAAACGTTCTGCAAAGTTTCATTACAAACTAATGACTGTTTTTTTTAATAAAAAAATAGTAGTGTTAAAATTGTCCTAATTTAATACTGTACATTATTATTATTAGTAGTAGTGGTAGTATTTAATTTGGCAAGAAATATTTTGTAAGATTGTAAGAAATGCAAATAGCGCGCCGGCACCTGTCTAGTAACTATACAGGGTGAGTCATAAATTGGATAATATTTTCATGTTATTTTTAATATAACTTCAACTAGTTTTATAGGTTACATAAGTATAAGCGAAGAGCAGTTATTTTTTTAAAATATTTAAGTGTAACAGATTAAATAATTAACATACAAATAAACAGATATACTCATTTCGTCACCACTACAGAGTTAAAGTTTTCAAATGGTACCCCCATTACATACGTGGGAAGTACTCGAATATTAAATGTTGTACACAAGGATCGAGCTTCAGCCGAATTGACAAAGTGGTATTAATACAACCGGAAAATAACCGAAAAAAAATACGTACATTTGGGTGATAGGTATATACAAAAAACAGAAAATGAAGGCGAAAAGATTTGTTAATATTAGCAAAATATGTGTTTGTATTAAATGAAACAGCATCTTTTTATTTAAAATGAGAAAACAACATGGGAAAACGATATCCTAATTACATTTCCTTATTATATGGTCAACTGAGATTTCAGTCAATAATTTCTCTACCAATATTGTTATTTCCTCTATGTGCTGCATCAAAACTGTTATTTAAAATTATCGTTGAAGGATAATGAGAATTTGGCTGGTGCCTTGCATAACTCAGATACCAAAGTAGACTTGCAACGTGTGCGCATGCTCTAAGAGTTCAACCCTGCTTTATAAGTGCAATAGTAACCAAGAATTGGCAGTTTCTGATTTTCCCCATCGTTTGTTTCATTGAACTCACCATTCAATACAATCCATAACGTATACAGGGTGTGTCACGTAGACGGCCCATTAGCCATATATGGAAAAGTAATGGTAATTCAAATTTGAAAGTTTATTTACACAGGTTTGTAAATACGCTTTATCTAATGAAAATATTTTTAACTTTCGGTTTATACAGGGTGTTCCGAAAGTAACGATCAACTTTGTTATTTAAGATGGAACGCCCTGTAGTTTTTACATTTTTAGATTTTTCGTGGGAAGCTGATTTCAAAAACCTATTACATTTATATTATAAACTAAATAGTTTTTTCAACTTTAAGTGATTGCTCCGAAAATGTATACAGAATGATCGAAATTTTGATCACCCTGTATGAATTTTTTTCTTATGTCACAAAATAGAACTCAAAAAGTTAAGACAGGAAAATGTAAGCCGTTTTATCCGATTTAATGTCGTTTGACCGGAGCAATTACTTAAAGTTGAAAAAATGCGATTTTCAATTGTCTATAACTTCAAAACAATTCGTTTTATAATATAAGTGTTAAGGTTTTTGAAATCAGCTTTTCATGACGAATCTAAAAATGTAAAAAATGACAGGGTGTTCTATTTAAAATAACAAATTTGATCGTTACTTTCGAAACACCCTATATATATATATATATATATATATATATATATATATATATATTAGATAGACCGTATTGACAAACCTGTGTAACTAAATTTTCAAATTTGAAATAACATTACTTTTCCATATATGGCTAATGGGCCGTCTACGTGACACACCCTGTATTAGACAGAATTTTTAAATTTTAAGTAAAGTCTAAAGCTCAAAAAATGATTCATGCCTTTAACACCCTGTATATCTAGAACTAGTCATAGGATGACTTTGGCCCCATGGAGATTTTTGGTCGTAAAATTGAATAGTCATATATCAAAAAATTACACAATTTGACCTGGGGCCATTTTGAATAAGCATGGTGCATGGTTCTTTCAAGGCTACCATCAACAAATCTAGAAGTTACAGTTGGTCTACCCTGTAGACAAGTTAAATATCAATTTTTTATTTTTATAACTCTTTTCTTCATCCCTTTTTTTCCACTACTTTTTTCCCATTTTCTTTGTTTTAAACTTTTGTTTTTCCCACACCGCCTTTTTTATTGTTTTTTTTTACTTTAATTTTTTTCCCTACTTTTTGCTGCTTTTTTTATGATTTAATCTTGAATTTCTTTAATTACTTTTCATCGCTTTTTTGTTTCAAATTTTTTCATAAATTTTCATTTTTTAGCTTTTTTCGCCATTCCTTTTTTACTCGACTTTTTTTAGGTTTCTTCTTCCACCACTTTTTTTCCATGCTTTTTAACAGTGTTTAAAACTTTTAAATTCATAAATTATTTCTCCCCACCTCCTTCCTTATTTACCTTTTTTTATTTTCGTAATGTTTATTTTTTTATTTAATTTTTCTCCAACCCCTTTTTTCCCGAGTTTTTTACTCCGTTTTTTATGTTTAAAATTTTAATTTTTCCAATTTTTTTTCTGTCCACCTCTTTTTTCTCTATTTTTTACTGATTTTTTTATGATTTAAACTTTTATTTTTTCAACGTTTTTTCCACCCCCTGATACCCCTTTCTTCTATAAAGTTTCCACACTTCTTTTTTTCTGCTGTTTTCCCGCAACACTTTTTACCTCTTTTTTTCAGTTCTTTATTCAACTAATTTTTTATGTTTTCTTCTCTAAACCCTTTTCGCCCTACTTTTTTACTGTTTTCTTTATGTTTTAAACTGTTTTCGCCACCCCTTTTTCCACCCACATTTTTAATTTTTTTTTGTTTCAAACTCTAATTTATTTTTCAAATTATTCCCCCACCTTTTTTATTTTCTCTGCACATACTTTTGGCTAAATTTCATGCCGATATGGATTAAAATAAATTATAAGTCCCTTTAAATTTAAATTTAAAAAATAATTATCGTAAATATATTGGGCGCCACCTATTTGTAAAATTCCTGATTGCGATTCCGATTGCGTAGATTCCACCTATTTCGATTACTTCCAGTTTGAGTAAATTTAGTCAAAAATGCGTTTTCTTCTCCGGAAGTGCATAATAAATAGATTTCAGATATATAATAGCGGAAAAATAAAAATACGTTTTAGAAAGTTACCGCCATTTAAGTTTACATCCTTCTTTCTCATCCAGAGTTCAATTATCTTGAATATGCCTTTTCCATTAGAGAAAAGAGCATCATCCAACATTTCACATTCCGAACAGTTTTCATAATTGTTTTCCAAGAGAACCCACCGCAATGGCCATCTTTTTAATTTGAACAACCGTTGCGTTGGTTTCTGATGATGCACGGCCTACTTCAATTCACTTCCGCCATTGTCATGCATATCGTGCTCATCGCGGGTATTGTTCTTCGTTAATTGTTTTCTTTTTTCCTGGGGTTTTCCGTTTTTTTTTTTGATTTTTTGGAAGGCATTCTCGAACGCTATGCGCTATTTGCAAATATTAGAGATGGAGACTAAAATTATAAAAAAACTATTTTTTATTATCAGTATTTTAATTTAGGTTAACAAAATGAAATACAAAATGAAATCCTGAAAATTTCTGACTTTTCTCTTCACCGCTTGACTACCACTCTTATATCCACCATATCTAATTAAACTGTCCACCTACAAATTTGTTTCATTTTTTCAAATCAGTTACTCTAAAACAACCTTTACATTCTTCTCTACCACCCTGTATAAAATTCTGCACTAGACAGTGCTAAACACCCTGTACATCAAAATCCTGTATTCTACCGATTTCTTCCGACAGAGATCCATGTTCTTCAATGATTTTTGTCATAATTAATTGTTGTTTTTGCGATGGATTCGATGTTTAGTAATGCCAGATTTAGAATGCAGTATAGGCAGCATATCCCAATGCATTTTAAACGGAAGAATCCTCGGAACAGGTCCGTCTTCAGCACGGTGTCTTCAGTGAAATAATTGTGGAACAGTGTTTAGCGGTTTTCATTCACGTTATTCTAAAATTCAGAGAAGTTTCATCACATTATTTTAATAACTTTTTATTACCTTATTTTATTCGAAAAATGGAAAGAATCTACAAAAGATCATTAAGATAGTAGGTGTACCTATTTGGAATTATACACTGAAAATTTCTAATGAGTCGCTTAATTGTTTGTAAAGATAATTTACATTTCAGGTAAAACGGCTTAACGATCTCTTGTCAGTATAGATAATTGCTTTTTAATGTATTTTTGATGGTACTAATATAAAAACCGAAATGGGGTAGTAAGCACTTGAATTTTACCTGGATCTACGTATATTAGATACACTGTATTTTATTTTCAAAAACAGTTGCGTTTTCAACATGGAGTCATTGATAGTGCACGTTTTAATTTTAAACGGCGTATGACTCTTACTGTCAGTAGATAGAACGTCCTTTAACTTTAACGGTTCTGTAACTAACGACAATGACGTTTAGATTGTGACAATTGTATAAGAAATCAACTTGTTAAATTTTATTCTAAACGTCATCGCCTTTAGTTATTGAATCTTTAAAGTTAAAGGACGTTCTATCTACTGACAGCTTGTGTGCAATTGAAGCATATGGTGAACTTAAACAATGGCGAAAGTTTGTCAGAAATTTCGGTGTGTCTGTGTGCAGAGTTTTTAATATTCGTAGCAATGCTCAAAAAGGTGAATTGACAGTGCCACGGAAAACTAAAACAGGCGTTTATAAATGAAATGACATATGATGAGGGAACCAGGTCATGAATCAGAAAAATAGTGCACGATTTCTTATTCTAAAATCTTCCACCTACAGTTGACAAAATTCTAGATAGAGCGAATAAGGATGACGACTTGCCAAATTTTTCTTAAACAACTTTTCGAAGAATGCTGAGTGGCATAGGGTTTGTCTATAGTAAAAGAGGCACAGACTCTCTCTTAATGAAAAGAAATGATATTAAATCTTAGGAAAATCAAGGCTAAGGGAGAAGAATGTGAACCTCATTTACACGGATGAATCTTGGCGAACATTGGTACCTCGGTGAAAAAGGAATGGAAGGATACGATGCTTTTGTGAAGGGGCTGACCACGGGACTAAAAGCTCCAACTGAAAGGGGACCTCGTCTCGTACTATTGCATGCTAGAACTGAAGAAAACTTTGTCTATAAAGTAGAATTAGGTAGGTAGGTTCAATGTGAGTGGAGCGTTTGCTCGCTCCTCCACTGCGGCCAACAGAGGCCTATTGTGGCTCACCCCTATGAGCTATAATTCACCTTACAATCCACACCTTCTTACGAAGTCTATGGTTGATTTAGGTGAAGCTTCCTTGAAGTCGGTAGGCTCCACCTATACAAAACCAAACGTTCGAAGCCTATTCATTTCCAGGGCAGGGCAGGAGCATAAAATATGCTCCGCCGTTTCGTCTTCCACACTGCAGAAGCGACAGTCCGATATTTTGACTCAGACCTAGCTTCTTCAGATGGTACCGAAGACGACAGTGCCCTGTAAGCAGTCCAATTAGAATGCGTATATCACTTCTACTCTATTATAGGATCTGCGATAGGGTCCTACCTGAGGGTTTGACTTTAAATGCCTTAGAGTGAGCTAACCCAGGAATATCTTTCAAGTGCTGGAGAGTTTTTCTCTCGGCCCATTTCCAGATAGTGTCTTTGGCACTGCTTTTGGCTATGCTGAAAAATGGTTCCGGTCCAATGAACTCGGATTCTGCACCTTTTTTCGAAAGGGTGTCGACTCCCTCATTGCCTTCCATCCCTTCATACCCAGGTGCCCAGAATAGAGTTACTCTGTTACTGGGAGCAAAGCGATCCAGGGATTCGATGCAGTTCCACACCAGATTCAAGTCCAGCCGGTTGGAGCTCAATGCTTTTAAAGCTGCCTGGCTGTCCGATAAAATGTAAATACTTTTGTTGACAAGATGATGGTTTACCAACTGTCTTGCACACAATTCTATAGCGAAAACCTCCGCCTGAAAGATAGTAACATACTTGCTGAGGCTTACTGTGATGTCAACTCTCGGTTTTCTGCTGTACACTCCGGCTCCAACACCACTTGGGGTCTTTAAACCATCTGTGTACAGTACATAAGCCGTCCCTGGAAAGAGGATCTCCCCCTTTTCCCATTCGTCTCTTCTCGGAAGAAGAAAGCAGAATTAACTTTAATGGCTAAAAAGAGTGCGGAGGATTACAATGACGAAATGGATGGCGGCTTATAAGAATATTTAAAAAATGAGCTGATCGCTACGGGCTGCCATCATATCACTGCGACCTAAATCCAATTGAAATAGTTTATAGTCAAGTGAAAAGATATGCAGCGTCACACAATACAGATTTTAAACCTGAAACGGTGGAATACTTGATTAAAGAATCTTACCGACAAGTGACTAAAGAACAATGGAGCAATTAAGTAAACCAAATTAAAAAAGTCGAGAAGAACATGTAGAAAGTAGATAATTTACAAGGTGATATAGAACCTATAATAGTTAACTTGGAAGACTCTGATTACTAATTTGATGTAAACGACGATGAAAATGACCCAGCGCAAATTTTTCATAATAATAATTCTATTTGCAAAGACTTATTTAATGGTATAATATTAATTTAATTGTAGGTATATATATTTTTTTGCTTATTCTGAAGATGGCCTAAAAAGCCAAAAGGTCAATATACTCTAACCAGTAACTGTGAGTTTAAATTCAACTGAGTTCCCAGGAAAATAAACAATCATTATATTATCACAGAACAGTCGTAAATAATAAATATTTTGTACCTAATTTTGAGCATTAGCGCGCTCTCAATTTTTTTTTTAAAAAACGATTTCACTCGATGAAATAATGGCGTTCCTTGTGTACATTTTATTTTTTTAAATAATGATTTACTTGTATGTTTCTTATTAACACTCAGAGATACATATAACCATCAATAAATTTTTTTAATGCTTGATACGGTCCTGGCATGCTCAACCTTCCGTTTTCTAACGTGTCCGGTTACCTGATATCGACGGTAACCCTGCGTTCCATAAGGCCCACACTGCATTCTAAATCTTGCTTTTACTATAGTGTATACTTGACAATTAATACTACGCAATTAATTAATACATAGAGATAATCAAAGTAACAATTGATATTTACATGAGTAAGGAGAAGCTTTACGTTCTTTTTTCACCAGACAAGTTTAAAATAGCAGAGCGTAGCGAGGTTCTTTATGTCGTTTTTTTTAACAAGACACTGCATAGATAAGGTTAAAACAGCTATAGCTGAGTAAAGGAATTTACGTGTTTTTTTTACTAGGAAACTAGTACACATACAAGCTTAAAATAGCTCAGAACTTAGCGAGATTCTTTAATTTAACTGCACAAATAATGGAACCATGTCAATAATTTTCGTTGATTTAGAGAGTCTATTCCTTCTGAATTACACTTTTCATCCAAAATTCAATTATCGCGTCGCTGACGCCTTCTTTATGCTTTATTAAAGATGACGTCACTATAAAGTATTGCGTTCGACAATTTGCCTCAAAATTTGTGTTCTTTTCTTATATGTTATTTAATAACCAGGAGGAGTAATTCAATAAACCTTACTTACACCACTAAAAGTTACTAGATTTTATATTATAAAGGGCGTGTTCCGAAATCAGAAATTGTCGTGTTCACATTCTAGGAAATAAATAACAATTACTGCGATAATGGATTTTTAAGGATATTAACTTAAATTTTGGAAATATTTAATTTAATTGGAAAATTTTTTTATCTTTTAGATACATTACAAGGGTTGTTTTGCAAAAGAAGTGATTTATTTATTCTTAATAAATAGTTCAAATTAATATAGGAATAAATGGGATTTGTTTTTTAATTTAAATGAAAGAAGTTTTTATGTAAAATATGGTAATTAATCTTATTTTTAACTGGCTAAATAAACTCGAAATAACTTTAATTAAAAATTTAATAAATCTTCCTTTATGTATATAAGAAGAAACAAAATTAAAATTATAACATGCAAATACAACAAAATATTTATATTTATATTAATCTACATCAGAAGATTCAGATTCATCCAAGATTCCAGTATTCGCAGATATTATTAATGGCTCTATCATATCATCCCTTAATCCACCGCTTCAAATTTATATCGAAGGCAATATTTTTAGTTTGTAACCACTTCTGCTTTTCAGCTTTTCTTGATGACGAGGTAGGGATTTTTTCAACTTTTCGGCTGTGATATGATGCATTAACCATCACAATCATAGCATCATTAAGTAACTTTGTCAAAAAAGTAGAAAACCAATTCTCGAATACTTCAGAATTCATCTCTTCGTGGTAATCTCCTGTCTTTTTACTTTCAAAAACCAATAATGCTTTCTCTACAAAGCCTGCTTCGGAACCAGCATATAAAATAATATGACGTCTTCCCTTTCCTGTTGGGTTTTTCAGGCCCGTGGATAAACATTCAGTAAATGCTTGACGTCTACTGCTTACACTTTGGTCCACCCATGTTTTTTCCTTGCTATGTCCTTTATTAGTCCAAGTTTCATCTAAGTAAATAATTGGTCTGTTTTCATTTCTATATTTTTTTATGGATCTTAAATATGTCAACTTGTCAACCTCCATCTACATATATCATCACATTCTATTAGTACACTTTGACGATTTCTTTTCAAATATCTAAAAAAATATATGTAATAAATAAACACCAGGTACATTAACTCTTCAAAGTTACAAACTTACTTGAAGTTAATGTTTTTCAAGAAAGTATATAAAGATGACCGAGATATTTGTGGCAAATCTAAACGTTTCTTCAAAGCTTGCAAAATTTTGTTCATTGTAGGTAACTCATTTTTAAAAAATAAATCATGTACTATTCTCCGTACAGCATTTTTAAACCCCTCATCAATGTTTTGGTATTCCTCCAAAATTTTTTGGACTAGATATTGTTTCACTACTGCGGTATTCTTTTATTACTCGGTAAGTTGTTGACTTTGCAACCCCTGTTAGAAAAATGTTAAGCGCTAATGCCATTTTTAATTAGAAAGTAATAAATATAACCTATCGGCGACCTTTGAAATTTTGGATTTAACATCAACAATTTTGATTTTTGGTTTATCATCCAATACTTGTTTGTACATATTTAGTATGCACTGTTTTTCTGACTGACTTAAATGGCCTAAACTTAGCTGTTTTCGTTGTTTTGGTGGACTACGCGAGTGACTGCTACAAGTAGGAGTAGAGGGATAAGGATCCATAATCGCAGAAATTGCTTACTGAGTTCTGAAAAAAACTATTTTTTTTAACGAAATAGAGTGGAAAACTAACTAAAACTGATGAAATAACAAGAGGACAAAAGGAATAATAGAACTAAAAATAATAATAAATTATAAAATGTCAAAACTGTCAATGTCAATTATCAGCTGATCTTAATGCTAAAATTTGCTGTGAAACCGACTGCAAACTGACCAATGAGAAGCCTACAGAATTGCCAACTTAAATTCAAATCGCTCCTCCTGGTTATTAAATAGAACATAGTAACTAACTGAACTAATTAACTGAGTAAGCGAGGTTCTCTTTTTATACATTTTCATCAATTTTTATTTTATTTTCTATGTGGCTAACTAAATTAATTAATTAACCGATCATTATTACATCTTTTAAATTGTTTTTACTAAATTTATTAATTAACCGAGGGAAGGTGTGTTTTTTATTACATTTTTTCACCTTTTTTTCATAAATATGCTGTTTTCTTCATAAATTGTTCGTTTTTCTCAATTTTATTCATACATTACCCCTTTTATTATTTTCTATTTTGTCACATTTCAAGTATTTTTTTGTTTGCCCTTTTTTTCAAAACTTTGTCACTATTAAATACTTTTTTCCCTTCTTTCACAAGATATACCCTCTCTTCACTAGAAAATTTTAACTCTTGTTTTTCTTAAATATGTCACTTTTTTAGAACTTTTTCCCCACTTTCAGTCGAAAATCTCCCATCTTTTCTTGTTTTCACTTTTTGGGTACTTTTTTTCCTCTTTTCAGTAACAAATTTTACCCCTTTTCTATCTCAATTATGTCCACTTAAAATTACCAAACTATTTATTTCTTAATTTTATAACGTTTTAAGTATTATTTTCCCCTCGTTTCATAAGAAATTTTTTTCGCTTTTCGCTCTTAATCGTGTCACTTTTTTAGTATCTTTTTCCCTAATTTTCTGTCTTATTTTTGTTACTTTTTAAGTAGTTTTTTCACTTCTTTTCACTCAATTTTTGTCACTTTTTTTAATACTTGCTTCCCCACTTTTCTTTCTTAACTTTTAAGTACTTTTTTCCCTCTTTTCACTCAAAAATTTTTCTTCTTTTTTCCTAATTATGTCACTTTGGTAACTTAAAATTGCCCTATTTTTCTTTTCTTTTTTACCTCTTTTTAGATACTTTTCCTCTCACTTTTCGTTCTCAATTTTATCACTTTTTAAATAGTTTTTCCCCTCTATTCTCTCACAAATTAACCCACTTTTCTCTATCAATTTTGTCACTTTTTTCTCTTGAATTACCCCTTTTTATGAAAAATAATTCCTTTGTTCAGAAAATTTACCAATTTTTCCTCAAATTTTTCACATCTTCGTCTCAAATTTTCTTTTTTTTTTTGCTTAAAAATTTCCCTATTTTCTCCTTTTAATTATGTCTCTCTTTTTAGATTTTTTTATTTGTTACTTGTTCTTCTCAAACTTCTGCGCTTTTCTCTCAAAAATTTCGCTTCTTTTCTCTCAGATTTATCACTTTTTCGTCTCAAATTTCTCCTCGTTTGTCTCAAAAATTTCTTGTGTTATCTCTGGTAATTATGTACCTTTTTTACTAATTTCCTTTTTTTCTCAAAATTATCACTTTTTCATGTCAAATTTCTTTTCTTTTCTCTTAAAAATATCCCTTTTTTTCTCTTAAATTTGTCACTTTTTTAAGTAATTTTCTCTTCGTTTTCTTTTTCATATTTGTCCTTTTCTACTTTTCCTTGGTTATCTAAAATATTTCTCATCTCCTTCAAAAATTTGTCACTTTTTTAAGTATTTTTTTTTTCATATAATGGGAATTTATAAAATAAAATGTCAATGGATCTAAGAAAAGAAGATAAAAGGGGAATGGAGGGGAAATAAGAATCGGGAAAAAAATTAGAAAGAAAAACAAGAAAATAATGGACAAAATTTATAAGATAGTTACTTGATAAAATATATAAAAAAAATGTAGGAAATAATTCAGAATAAGGTTAACAACAACTATTTTCAAAAAAGGAGATAGCGAGATGCTGAAGTAGAATAGAAGAAACTAAGACGGCAAGAAGTAGCGGAGAAGCAGAGCAGTAAGCAGGAAAACTTTATACAGAAAAACATATTAGAAGATTAGGATAGATATGGAGAGAAAATATAATAAAAATCCAGTGTTGCAAACACTATTAAAAAAAGTAGAAGAAACAAATATGAATATATAAAAATCAAGCAACAAAACACACAATAGATCAAAAATTATAAAAGTTACCAAAAGATGGTTAATTAAATGGAAAATAGTATGAAGAAAACAGATGGAATATAAAAAGCGTGACACGACTATAGTTCCTGGATAATTATTTGCCTGAAAATTTCACATCTAACATTTTCGACCAATTAAAAGCCTGTATTTTGTATCGTTACTATAGCAACTAATTTTTCTAATTCTTCGAGTAAAGGAGCATGAAATTTATAGTAAAATAACATTTACGTTTACCATCAAAAACCGTCATTGTCCTACTATTTTGTTTTAATATTTCGGTGTGAAATTTTTCTTACCGAATCCCATGCGTGCTTGAATTAATTGCAGGATATTTTTCTCGTACATGAATTTTTAAAGAAAAGTCATGCACTCAAAAAATTTCCGGCAATAATTCATGCGCTAGGGAGATTATAAATGAATCCTTCCCGGAAAATTCTTAGTTGCGATAATCCTTTCCCGCAACATTTCCTCACGTCTATCAACTTAGCAACACAACTTCGGAAAATTACGACTGCATCTTAGTAATTTGCCGCTTTTTGTCTTGGTAATTTGCCGCTTTTGTCTTAGTAAATTGCCGCTTTTTGTCCGTTAAGCAGTTGTGGAAAAATAAAAGTTGCCGCTCTATTTTTTATTAACAATTAAATTTGATATCAAGTTATCAAGACAGCTGGGTAATTTTTTGCCGTTAATCAGTAGTGGAAAAAAAATTTTGCCGCTCTTTTATTTTTATTAAAAATTAAACATCTAGCCTACTTGATACCAAGTTAGCAAGACAACTGCGTAAATAATGACAATACCAAAAAACTGAAAGCTGGAGAATTAGCCGCTTTCTGCCGTTAATTAGTTTTGGGAAAAAAATTTGTCGCCCTTTTTTTTATTAAAAATTAAACATCTTGCTAACTTGATATCAAGTTAGAAAGACAAATGTGTAAATAATGACGATACCAGAAAAACTGAAAGCAGGAGAATTTGCCGCTAATTTGTTGTGGAAAAATACATTTTGCTGCTCTTTTTTTATTAAAAATTAAGCATAATGCTAACTTGATATCAAGTTAGCACGACAACTGCGTAAATAATGACGATACCCAAAAAACAGAAAGCTGGAGAATTTGCCACTTTTTTCAGCTAATTAGTTGTGGGAAAATACATTGTGCCGCTCTTTTTTTAATTAAAAATTAAGCACCTTGCTAACTTGATATCATGTTATCAAGACAACTGCGTAAATAATGACCACACCAAAAACCAAAAACTGAAGAATTTGCCTCTTTTTGCCGTTAATTAGTTGTGGGGAAAAATTTACCGCCCTTTTTTCTAGTAAATATTAAACATCTTGCTAACTTGATATTAAGTTAGCAAGACAGCTGCGTAAGTAATGACTTTATCAAAAAACTAAAAGCTAGAGAATTTGTTGCTTTTTTGCCGTTAATTAGTTGCGAAAATATAAATTTTTCGGCTCTTTTTTTTATTAAAAATTAAACACCTTGCAAGTTAGCAACAAATCTGCGTAAATAATAACGATATTAAAAAACTAAAAGCTGGAGAATTTTCCGCTTTTTTGCCGTTAATTAGTTGTGGAGAAAAATTTTGCCTCATTTTTTAACTTGATATTAAGTTAGGGACAAGTTATCGAGACAACTGTGTAAATAATGACGATATCAATAAACTAAAAAAGCTGGATAATTTGAAGCATTTTTGCTTCTAATTAGCTGTGAAAAAAATTTGCCGCTGTTTTTTATTGAAATATCTCGCTTAGTTAATATCAAGTTACCACGATATCAAAAAACTGAAAGCTGAAGAATTTGCCGCTTTTTGCCTTTAATTATTTGTGGGGAAAAATTTGCCGTCCTTTTTTTTATTAAAAATTAAACATTTTGCTAACTTGATATCAAGTTAGCAAGACAACTGCGTAAATAATCACGATATCAAAAAAGTGAAAACAGGAGTATTTGCCGCTTTTTGTCGCTAATTAGTTATGGAAAAAAATTGCTGGGTTTTTTAATTTTTTATCTTTCAATTTCGTTTCTATGTACGAGTCTTTTGAATCAACATTTCAGATTCATTTTTTTTCAAGCTTACTATGAAATTTTCCATGTATGAGAAAAACTTTTCGCTGAGAGTAGAGTTGTACAAAAAATTTTTATATGGCTTTATATCAATTTTTTTCATTTATATCATCGAGAAGATTTGTCGTGGGGGAGGATTTTCGCTGGGATAATTTATCATTGGGAAGAATTATCCGGAACGGATAGTCCAAAAAGGATTATCCGGGAAGGATTGTCCGGGAAGAATTGTTCGGGAAGGATTTTCCGGGAAAGGATTGTAATGAATTATAAAACAAGATATACAATAATAAATAAGAAGACAGATGGAAATATCATAAATAATTTAAAAGCTGACCATACAGGGTGCTTCCTAGAAATGGTCAGTATTTTAACAATAGGTTCAAAATTTCAAAATATTATAATTTAATGTTAATAATGTAAAATGATTATTTCTCATTAAAATTAGTCGTTTTTTATCTTTTAAAAAAAAGGAGATTAATACGTGACTACAGCCAGTTTTACCTGTTTCAACTTTCTAAAAGATAACAATAATATTCATGTAAATAAATTGAGGTCGAAACAATAATAAAAAACCAAACTTCAGATTAAATTAAATCATAATTAGTACTCATTGCGCCGTCTACAAAGGCATAGACCAATTTTATATTAATAAGGCCAATTTGACTTAATTTTTGTAAGTTAGCAATGAAAAATTGCACCACATTTAATTTGCTTGTAAATTTTTAACTAAAAAACCATTCTATATGGTCAATAGTTATAGAAAATTAAACTCTTCTTCTTAAACAACGCCAAATAGTTATTACAATTTATTTTTCACATTGCATACAGATTATCTAAATAACTAAGTATATAAATAAATATAAAATCAAATACTTTTAAAGTAATATATTTTATTGATAATATAAGTCATTATCGAAATTAATAATGACTTGTAACCGAAACCGCTGTAACCCACCTCTAATTTCCGCAGGCGTCCTGTCCCCATGAATTATGGTATTGCTCTTTAAAAGGGGGGTGTTTTAATAGCTCGCGGCGGGCAGTGGGTGTCTATTTGTTTTCTCTGGAATGAAGAAATATGCAGAGGACAATGTGTAATTGAAATTATAATTTGGAATAGCAGCGAGAGAAATGGCGAGAAAAGTTATTAATTCTTTTGAAAGCGTGGCGGTGCGCGCTATGAACAAAAGTGTGCGATGGAATTCTAGACGAGGCGACGACGATTGAGAAGAATACGATAGAAGCATTGCTTTGGGCTTTTTAAGTACTAAAAAGGAGGAATTTGAGATTGTAACAGGGTGTCACCTGAGTGAAATATAAAATGTGATAAATTGATAATGGATAAATACAGAATCTAATAAAAAAATCTTTTTTATATTGGTACCTGAGTATTGGATGATAAATATGAGGATATTAATAAATTATTTACTATTTTTTATAACTTTTTTAAATATATGATCAAACTAGAAATTTTAATGAGGTTTAAATATTGCACGAGTAAAAGTAACCATCTATTTAAATATCAATTATATTTATTTTATTGTTTAATATTTTTATTTTCCTTAACTTCGTTTATTTATTTAATCATTCCTATTTAAATATCAGTTATATTTATTTTATTGTTTATTTTTTTTTACTTTACTTTGTGTATTTTCTAATGAATTTATAGTCCAGTGTCATAAAAATTGTTTAAATTATTTTAATTAGTAACCATCTATTTAAATATCAATTATCTTTATTTTATTGTTTAATTTTTTTTTCCTTTACTTCGTTTATTTCCTAATGAATTTATAAACCAGTGTCATAAAAATTGTTTAATTAGTAACAACAATTTTTCTGTTTAAATATTTATTGAAAAACGCATTTAATGGTTACTTTATTTCCATTTTTATTTGTGAAAAGAAACCTTTGCTTATGCATAATTATAATTTTTGTGTCACTTTTCACAAAATAGGGTATTAGACAGTATTCATAAAGATTTTCTTCAAATAAGCATTTTGAATGTTTCGGCAATAAAGATAGATGAGTAGATTTTATCAAAAAAACAAAATCTGTCGAAAAACGTCAACTTAATTTAGTTGTCAGTTTACATTTTCAATTTCATTATCAAGATGGGATGGGGAAAATCTATTCTATTGGGCGATGTGATTTCCAATTAATTTGCCGCTAATTTTGTTACAGATAAGCAAATAAGTTGAGTTTGGTTCTATTTTTTGCAGATTTCATTAGATTCGTAACCTGAGAACTGTAATAATAATTGTTATATTACCTTATCAATATAATCATTGGAGAAAATCGATCATCTTGAATTTATTTGTCGTACATAGAAGAAAAAAAAGGTACAGTAAAGTTTGGCTTTCGAATAATTTTTTCCTCGGGGGTACTTTTTTAGAGAGGGTAACCAAACTTTTAGACAAATATGTTTGTCCGTTTCTACATTTCTATATTTTATTTCTTCTTTTCGTGCTATTTTTTGGTATCTTGGGGGGTAATTACCACCTTTACTCCCATATCTACACCCTTGACTCTTCCTCTTACATAATTGTTATTTTGTTTAAAAAAAATATTATGAGCTCTTTTTTATTGTTATTTTTTTGATTTGAGGTTATAAATGTACTCCCAACATCACTTATTGAACTCTTAAGACAGATTCTCACTAGGCGGAAAATCTGCAGTAGATTCTCAACAGAAATTTTAATGTTATGAAGACGGATTTCCACTATGTGGAAAATATGCAGCCGGATTTTCTGTATCCAATTCTATTAATTCGAAATCGACCAATAGAATTTGATACAGAAAATTCGATTACAGATTTTCCGGCTAGTATGAATCCGTCTTTATAAATGCAAAAAGTTGAACCAAACTCCACCTATTTGCGTATCCGCAACAAAATTAGCGGAAACTAGTTCGAAATCGGTCAGTAGAATTGGATACAGCAGATTTTCCGCTTAGTGGGAATTCGTCTTTAGAATTACCCAGAAAAATCCGATTATTTCACTGGCAGTGGATATTATGGCAAATTTAAAAATCAGTTAGAGCTTTGCCGCCTAGTGGGAATTCATCTTCAATGTTTCATTTCTCATCTGTTACTATTGAGAGTAGTCACGTGTCAAGCGTAGTGACGTAATCCTTTGGCATGAATTTAAATAACCGTTTTGGCGCAACATTAATCCTTCAAAAATCAGAGATGATTTTTATCGTGAAGTAGATGTTCATTTCCAGAAGAAAAATAATCATGTCTATCAACTTCGCAAGACAACTTCGGAAAATTACAAGCGTATCTTATTAGTAATTTGCCGCTTTTTTGCCGCTAATTAGTTGCGGAACAATACATTTTGCCCCTCTTTTTTTATTAAAAATTAAACGTCTTGCTTACTTGATATCAAGTTAGCAAGACAATTGCGTAAACAATGACGATATCAAAAAACTAAAAGCTAGAAAATTTGCCGCTTTTTGCCGTCAATGAGTTGTGGGAAAAAAATGTTGCCTCTTTTTTTTATTAAAAATTGAACATCTCGCTAATTTGATATCAAGTTAGCGAGACAACTGTATAAATAATGACGATATCAAAAAACTACAAGCTGGAGAGTTTGCCGCTAAATAATTGTGGAATCCAAAAATTTGTCGCCTGTTTTTTATTTTCAGATTTTTTATAAAGCGACTTAAAATTTCACAAAAAAAATTGGCCTTAAAATGAGTAATTGTTTTTAATTCGAATATAAGCCTGAATAATAAATAAATAAATCATTCAAGTCATATGAAAAGTTTTTGAACAACTCTTGTCTCAGCGTACATGAATTTTTTTTGAAAATTCATGTACGAGACAAATTTCCCGCAATTAATTCAAGCACGTGGGGGATTCGGTAAGAAAATTTCACACCGAAATATTAAAAAAATACTAGGACAATGTCGGTTTTTGATAGAAAACGTAAATGTCATTTACTATAAACGTCAGAAAATCTCCAGTGTAATTTTATGCTCCTTTACTTCGAGGAGAAAAATTTTGGGATTTTTTTTAGTAACTATGGTAACGATACAAAATACAGGCTTTTAATTGGTCGAAAATGTTAGCTGTGAAATGTTCACTTATAATTATTACACGAGAGCTTTTTTTTGTCGAAGTAAACTTGACATGTATCAATAAGAATTAATTTTGTTGCCTGGCAATTTAACGAAAAAAACTGCCTCTGAAAAAATTACGAGTCCGTAGGACGAGTAATTTTTTCTGGCAGTTTTTTGAGTTGAATTACCTAGTGGCAACAAAATTCGAATTATAAATGTCAAGTTTACTTCGACTCAAAAAAAAAGCTAGAGTGTAATTCGGTAAGACAATTTAATGAATATGTAAATCAATAAATTAAAAAATCTGATGTGGCCAGCACATGACCTCTCGCCATTTTTGAATCAAAAATTTACAGGTTGACACAAAAAAGTATGAAAAAAAATTATATTTTTGTAAATCTGGCAACAATGGCAAAAGTTTAGAAAATTTTAATGAGATGAAAATAAACTGTAGGGTATACAAAATATATGTGTAAAACTTTATTGCCGTTTTGTATAATAATGGCGTCATCACCCATAGCAACTGCCACTTCCGGTTGTGCGATTGGCACCAAAATCTAATCAGATCTAATCTAGGGTATCAGAAGCCTGTATGCAAAATTTCAAATTTTTTTATTCAGTATTTTTTGAGTTATCGTTACTACAACATCCATCCAAACACACACACACACACACACACTAACACACTAACACACACACACACACACTAACACACACACACACACCTAGACATCATCGCGAAAATATTAAAATCGTATTCTAGGGACCCCAAAACGTGTTTATCCATTGAAAACTGACTAACCAATTTTTAGCATGATTCCTATACCTCTCTTATCTGAAGGGCGAGAGGTAAAAATAAGATGTAAATTAGTTTATTTAATAAAACGTACAATTGTTAAAAACAAAATTATTAAAAATAGCAGGATTTTCAGAACTTTCGTGTCTTTTGTTAATATTTTGCTGCATGCTAGTATTTTGAACGGTGGTAGTAACTGTTTCCTGGATGGTAGTACGAATGGAACTAATGATTTCTCTATGATGTTTTTCATCTAACTGAAGGTACGGTTTTAATAACGATGGGTTGCTATGTCCCGTAATTTTCACAAGTTTTTGTTCACCTATACCATTCCTGGACAATTCAGTTACGGCGGCAGCTCGATTAGAATGGTTCGTAATTTTCTCCCGCTTGACATCAAGTCCAATATTTTTCGCCGAAGAATTGGTCCATTTATATATTTCATTTATCCCAATAGGAGAATTCTTATACCATCCTTTCGAATTTGTTTTTTTCCAGAAGGGATTTGGAGTTAAAAAAAACTTTTCACATGTGATATGGTTTCCCCGTCTTCCCATAATTTGTTTAAACAATCTTACTGGACATACACAATGTTCTGTAGTGTTTGCCACCAACCATTTACTGTCGGATAACTTCTGATTTCCCCCTTGTGCTGTCTTCGAAAACACTGGGTTATATTCAACTCTGCCGGTCTCTCTTCCACGGTTGTCTGTCTCGATTTTAAAATAGAATACCTTACAATTTGCTGCTTCTCCACCTCTCCAAGCCAATTCATATGCAGCAATGTGATAAAATTTTCTTTGGAGGCCTACAGGTTCTGCTTCACTCCAGGACAGTGCCCTTTCAAAAATTTCTCTTTTTGTGAGAGCATTAGAACTCACCTTCCTTTTTTCTGGGATTGCTTGTAAAATTTTGCGTTTTGTGTCGCGTGCATTTCTCGCTTTCTTAAACTGTATATCCGTGAACGGATTAAAAATTCTTTTATAATCTTTAAAGTACTTTTCTTGTAACATTTTTGCTGAAGTGTTCCAAATCGTCTTGACTGCACTCTCTTTATAATCTTCTCCATTGTTCTTCTTCATGTTGAATGCTCAATCACATAAAATAGAAGCTAACTCTTCAGTAGAAGTTTCTGCAATGAGTTCATATATTTTTCCAAACAAAACATCGCGAATTGTCGCCAAACTGACGTAGTTGAATTCACAGTATTGCGAGGCACATTATCATTGATGGCTTTTTTAATTTCTCCACTCGAAGACTCTCCAAATCGCGACATTTCCATAAATGAAATCTTTTCTGACAAGTTTGGTTCCATTATTGTCGCTGAAAAAGTTAGGGCAAACTTTTTTCGCTGTCATAATGACAAAATCACGCGGCTTATGGAATTTTTTATACATGAATTAAATTGTCAATTTTATTATAATGCCCTATTGATTTATTTTGTGTTAAAAACATTTGATATTAAAAAATGCAAATGATGAAAAAATAATAATATACTACTAACTCCCTCTTTCTCAGACGGAAAATGCCGAGTCTTCATGACGGCAATATTTTTCTTTAAACTTATTGCTGTAATATTGGGAGAAAATACCGATCTGATTATGTTGATTACTGGGTTGTCACCATGGAATAAAAACATCCTTTTCAAGAGTTACAAAAGAAAAAAACTTTAAGCTAAAAATTTAGTAACTACGAGAATTTTTTAAAAAGAAGAAACAATCTTGTCGCCTTACTGATACCACAACATTCAAAAAATTCTCATTTTCATGGTTGAAAATTGTTACGCCAACGACTTAAAAAAAAAGGAGATATTTTATTCTTATACTTGTACAGTGCAAGTGGTCTTTGAAGTTAAAATTAAGAGTATTAGAGCAAATCGTATTTCAACGAAAAGTCGCTGTAGTGCTGCGTAAGAACATACCATTAAGTTGAAACCTGGGTGGACAACAATTATAATTTGAAAAAAACTATTGAGACTGGCAAAAATTTAAGGATGTTTTGAGTCAATATAAAAGACTGATCCTTTTGTATCGCAAGATCTTCTGAAATAATTATGGTAAAATTGTAAATCCTTAAATAACTTTACCATTGTGATTATTCTTTTGAGAACGGTTAACACAATGTGTTAGCAATAAACGAGGACAGAAACGACAACAATATTACAGAATAAGGAGAAGAATGAGAAAAAGAAAAAGAATAAGACGAATTAGCAAACGAAGACTATTAACAATTTTATAGAAATAGTCGTGAGAAAAGGAACCTTAGAAAAGCAGTGAAAAACTCCTAATGGACATGAATGAGCCAATGCAAACCAGTCAATATTCTTATGTATATCCTCGAAAAATCCCTGATAAATATTTAACAAATCTTGAAAAATCATTAAATCCTTATATTTATTTGAAAATCCTTAAATACTCCTTAAAAAAATCTATATAAACATTCCTTGCAAAATCCCCCTATAATCCTTGATAAATAAAATATTTGTGAGAAATTCATAAAAAATCATTAAAAAACTCTTGAACCCATTAAAATTTGTAGAAAAATGTTTGAAAAAAAAATCATTAAAAATCCGTAATATGACCCTAAAAGTTCTTTAAATATCATTAAAGAAATCCCTAAAATGTGATAGAAACATTTTTGGAAAATCCCTAAATAGCCTTAAACAATCTACATAAATAATCCTTGTAAAAATTGTTAAAAAATATTTAAAAAAATCTTAAAAAATATTTAAAATATTTTTAAAAAATTCGTAAAAAGTCCCTGAAAAATCATTAAAAAAATGGTTAAAAAATTCTGAAACTATCCATAAAAAATAATTCAAAATGCTTCAAAAACTTTGAAAATCCTTGCTAAGAGTCCTATAATTATCATTCAGAAATCGGTAAGAGATTTTTGGAAAATCCTTAAATATACTTCAAAAAACCTTGAAACATCCTTAAAAAATCTACATAAAAGATTCTTGCAAAATGTTTGAAAAATGATGAAAATATTCCTAAATAATTCATAAAAAATGCCTAAAAAATCCCTGAAAAAAAATTCATTAACTATTCATCAAAAATCACTAAAAAATATTTGAAAAATCCTTAATAAAACTTTGATTCGGCCTTGAAAATTTTTGATAAGACCTTAAATATTGTCTCAAAAATCTTTACAAAATAATCGAAAAATCTTTGCCAAAACAATAAATCCTTAAATTTGCCTTAAAAGTCCTTATAGAAATTACATAAAAAATACTTGCAAAATCCCTGAAAAATAATATAATTTCATAATAAACACTGAAAATCATCATAAAATTCTTGAACAAACCATAATTTTTTTTGAAAAATATTTAGGAAATATTCTTAAAGAACCTACGTGAACAATCCTTGCAAACTTCGTGAAAAATCATTGGAAATAATTAAAACATTCTGGAAAATCCATGAAAAAATCTTTAAAAAACTGTATAAATCCTTTGACAGACCTTATAATATTCTTTAAATATCATTAAAGAAATCCTTAAAATATCATAGAAACATCTTTGGAAAATTCGTAAATATACTTTAAAAATTCGTGAATACTCCTTGGAAATATCCATAAAGAATCTACATAAATATTCCTTGTAAAATCTAGGAAATATAAAAAAAAATATTTTTGAAAAATTAATGAAAAACCCTGAATTATCCTAAAAAAATGGTCAAAAAATTCTGAAACTATCCGTAAAAAATAATTCAAAAATGCGTAAAAAAAATTTGAAAATCTTTGCTCAGAGTCCTTTAATTATCCCTCATAAATCGGTGAGAAATCTTTGGAAAATCCTTAAATATACTTGAAAGATCATTACAAACAATTCATGCAAAATCTCTGAAAATCTTTCAAAAATAATGAAAATTATCTTAACTAATTCATAAAAAATGCTTGAAATTTTTTTAAAAAAGATACTTGAACTAACCATAAAAGATCATTAAAAAATATTAAAAAATATTAAAAAAATCTTTAATAAAACTTTGGTTCGTCTATGAAAATATTTGATAAGGCCTTAAAAATCATTTTAAAAATCTTTGCAAAATAGTCGAAAAATCCCTAACTATACCTACCTGAAAAATTTGTGAATGCTCTTTAAAACAGGCTTCAATAATATTATTGATCAATCTATGCAATTTCTTCAAGAAATTATTGAAAAATCCCTAAATCGTCTTTAAAATATCCTTAAAAAATTCTTGAAAAATTTTAAATCATTAAATACACTTGAAAATTTTTAAATACTCATAAAATACCTGAAAGAATCTATACTTCCAATCCTTGAAAAATCCCTAAAAATCATTAATAAATAAATTAAATATTCTTAAAAAAATCATAAAAAATTGCTTGAAATGTCCTTAAAAATTCCTACAAAATCGTCAAAAATCTCTTGATCAATCCATAAAAAAATACTGAAAAATTCTTGAAAAAACTTCTGATCTTTTGTGAACGTCCTTAATATGACATTAAAAAGTCCTTCATTAAAGAAATCCCTAAAATAACATACAAAAATCATTGGAAATCCCTGAACATACTTAAAAAATCTTGAATACTGCTTTAAAAAATCTACGTAAACAGTCCTTGCAAAATCTCTAACACAACCTTAAAAATGTTTGAAAAAGCACGGCATTCTTATACATACACTAAAAAATCTTAAAGAATCTACATAAAAAATGTTTGCAAAATCCCCAAAAAATTCTTGAACAACCCATAACAGTTTTTTTGAAAAATATTTAAAAAAACATCCCTAAAGAATCTACGTGAACAATCCTTGCAAACTTCGTAAAAAGTCCTTGAATGTATGTATAATAATCTTTAAAAACTGTGAAAACCGCTTAAAAGACATTCAAAAGTTCTTTAAATATCATTAAAAGAACCTTTAAAAACTCGTAGGGAAATCTTTGGAAAATCCTCAAAACATCGTTTAAAAAATTACAAAAACAATTCTTGCAAAATCACTGACGAATCTTTGAAAAATAATAAAAATTTTTGACAACTTCATAAAAATTTTGATTTTTTTGAAAATTTTCGGCAATACGTTAAAAAGTCTTTTTAAAAAATCTGCAAAATCCCTAAAAATCATTGAAAAATCCCTAAACCATTAAAAACATCCTTTAAAACCCCTAGACAAATTTAAATGCTCCTTAAAAAAAATTTTAAAAAATCTATATAAATAGCTATTAATATAAATCCATGAAAAATCCTTGAAAAATAACTAAAATAATCGAAAGTTTTATAAAAATGGGTGATAAATCCTTAAAAATTCCCTAACAAATGGTTAAAAAACGCTTGAAAATCCATTAAAAAACTTTTTGAAAAATGTTTAAAAAATCCTTGACAAAAATTTTCAACTTGGAAAATCCATAATAAAACCTTAACAAATCCTTTAAATATCATTAAAAATTCCTTAAAAAATCAGTGGTAAATCATTTGAAAATCCTTATATATACTTAAAAAATCCATGAAACATCCTTACAAAATCTACAATTCTTGAAAAATTCCTAATAAATCGTTGTAAAATAATTAAAATAATTTTAACAAATCCCTAAAAAATCCTTAAATCTTTCCATAAAAAAATCATTGAGATTTTTTAAAAAAAATCCTTAATAAACTTTAATTTTTTTTGATAATCCTTGATAATACCCTAAGAAGTCTTTTATTTTTTTTTAATAGTAGAAACTTATTTGGAAAATTCCTAAATATACTTCAAAAATCTTCGAATAATCCTTAAAACATCCTGAAAGTATCTTCGTGATCAATCGTTGCTAAACCCTTAAAACATCATTGAAAAATCCTTAAAACATCCCTAAATTCTTAAATACTTAAATACTCCTTACAAAAATCTTAAGCAACCCATATATAGAATCCTTGCAAAATCTCTGAAAAATCCTTCAAAAAAATCTCTATTTTTTCTAAAAATTCATAAAAAATTCAAAGAAGTCCTCAAAAAATCGTCAAGAAACATCTAAATAATCAACAGTAAAAACACAAGAGCTTTTTTTTCGGATAAATTTCTCTTTGTAACGAAAAATTTTGCCAATCAGTAATTTTACGAGAACAACTGCCAAATGTTAGTTTTTCGAGGAAAATTACTGATGGAAAAATTTTGACTGTAAAAGAAATTTATCCTTAAAAAAAAGCTTGAGTGTTTTTTGGCAAGATAAATTAAAGACAAAATATAGAATGAACAACAACAATAATCTATATTGATACAATTAAATTATTTCATTATTACTATTTTTTATTATTTTATTATTCATCTTCCATATTTCAATATCAACCAAACAAATAATTTTAACTGACAGAACTAAGGTTAGAGTGACGTGCCGACGCGATTCACAGCTACTAGAAATAGTCTGATTATGAGGAACATGCATTTTTATCGCAAGGAACAGGCATTTGTATCGCGATAAAAATGGATGTAAATTTTTTATCGCTGACAAACTGACAAAACTGTCATCATTAAATGACACATTTTATATAGGAGTTAATTTATCCATAAAAAATGTTTGAAAAATCCTTGAAGAAATCTCTGATATGTCTTTGAATCCTTGAAATTTTTCTCCTTAATAAAACTTTAATTTGCCTTTGATAATACTTAAAATAATACCCTAATAAGTCTTGATATACTTGAAAAGTCCTGAAACATAAGGATGTTTCAACAAGATTCAACAAAATTGATAAAAATCTTCTTAAAAGAGTTAAAATATTCTTAAAAAATTCATAAAAACCACCTCAAAAATCCCTAAAAAATCGTCAAAATATTCTTGAACTATCAGTAAAAGTATCCTCGAAAAATATTTGAAAAATCCTTAATAAAACGCATTTGTTTTGTATTAACCTTAACTAAAAAGTCTTTCAAAAAATCTTAAAAAAAACGTAGAAAAATGATTGTAAAATCCCTAAATAAGCATAAAACTACTCCTTAAAACATCTTTAGTGAATCTACTTGATCAATCTCTGCAAAAACTTAAAACTCATTTAACAATTCGTTATATATCCTTAAAAAATCACAGAAAAATTCTTGAAACATGTTAAAATATTTAAATATTCTTGAAAATCCTTGAAAATTAATGAATATCCTGAAACAATCTAAATAAACAATTATTGAAAAATCCCTGAATTAACCATAAAAATATTTGAAAATCGTTAAAATTTTAAAAAATCTTCAAAAATTTTTCGAACAATTCATATGAAAAATATTTTAAATGTTCTTAAAGAATCATTGAATAATTCTTACAAAATATTTAAAACATTCTTGAAAAATCCATAATAAATCCCTGATAAATCCTTCAAATTCATTGAAAATGTCATTAAATAGCCTAAAGCAGCCATCTTTAAAAAAATGTTTAAAAGTCCCAGAAAATTTCCCAAATACTTCATGTGTTAAATGATATGAGTAATCAAATAATAATTTTGAATTCTCAATTCTGCATTGTTGTCTTCTTATGTATTTTTTAGTATCTTTTCTCTATTGCAGACATCCTTTGTTTCGAAAAAATTCTAAAACAAGTATCCACTTTGTCAATTTGTTTATTAAAAATGGTGAAAGTTATTTAATTTCACCAATTAATATTTTTCAGGAATTAAAAAAATGGTGAAAGATTTTCCTTACAACTAAATTAATTCTAGTATGGTTGTAACGATATAAAGATTTATATATTGTTGATAAATAATTTATTAACATTATATTTAAATTGGACAATAATTTTGTTTACCGAGATTTCCAAAATTTAACCAAAGTAAGCGAATAAAATATTATTTAGCATGAGAACATCTACACCTGTAGACTTTCGGTATTCGCGGTTACACAATACAAATCCTTTGGTAAGATTTTAATCCAATTCGCTGACAATCTGATTCTCGACACGACGAAAACGATACACCTGACTTTTAAGCAAGGAATTACTTATTCTCAGGAGTTGCAAAGCTCGCGCTTAATCGAAGATTAGCATCGCAATACCACCAAAAGTCTTTTGTTAGGGTTTGAGAGAAAATAATTTACGCAATATAGCACAATTTATAATAATTAGAGCCTGTAATGAATAATTTTTTTTTGTTAAATAACTTATTTTATCTTCAAATTATAAAAACTAATATTTGATAATAAAAAAAATTTATTATAATAACATATAAATCATCATATCTAAAACCGCCATTTATCACCTTGTATGCTTAATTAATACGAAATCTTAATGCAAACCTAAGATGAAAGAGTACAATGGACAAATGAGTCACAAACAATCATCGCTAAAAATCTGTTACATTTTCGATTCATTCAAAGACATTTCTTGTCTGAAAGTTAATAAGACGGAGTATCCAAATGTATATAAACCTCAAAAGGCGACAAAGAATAATAAAAAGAATAAAAAAAAATAACAGAAAAGTTTCATTCATTCCGCCAGTGGCTATCGGACCGAAGATTAAAAGACAATTCTTTATTTCTTGACGACTCGTCTGTGTCTGTCTCGATAAAAGATTTCTGATTAAAAATCAAAGATGTGTGTATAATGGGAGTTTATGTAATCACCATCGATTTATTTTTAATATTAATACTGGGGTTTTCTTTAATATCAGATGAAACAGTACAAGACAATTCACTACATTTGAAAAATATTTTATTTTATATAAAGCGTGTAAAAATAAAATAGTAACTGAAAGACTTTACAATTAATTATCAATGATTATATTACTTTTTTATTCTGGTTCCTTTACTTTTAACCATTTTACTACATTTCCATACATGCACTATATATTCTCATTTCTCCATTTTTTACTGTTTGTAAGTTCGTAATGTTCTGCGTCTATTCCTTTATTGTTTTTCCTTTTAGAGTTTTCGAAAAAAAACTCTTATAAGATGGTTTTGTCTGTCTGTTAGCCTGATTCAACTCGAGAACGGTGATAGATAGAGACAAACGGAAACGGAAATCGATTCAGCATCGTTAAAAACCCTACAAATGATATTAATCTTTGAACTATTTTTACTTTGCCGCTACTTATACCATATATACTGCAGTATGTAAGGTATATCCCTATTCATTTTCGTAACTTTAAATTTTCGAAAACTCGAAATTACGACAAAAATATTGTTGTTTTTCACTTGTTTTTTCTCTCCACTCCTTTTATACTATTACTTCGTCTGCTCGTCTGCTTATTCTTCTTTTTACATATCCTATTTTGTTATTCTTCAAAAAAAAAATTTATAAAAAGCAAGAGTCAATTATGAAGGCAAATATAGAAGTTCCATTGAACCAGTGAGCAATATCCGGAATAATTAGTAATTAATTGAAGTGAAACATTAAAAAATAAAAAAAATATAATAAAAAATATGTCCTAGTAATTATTGATTATCTACTAGTAGTAGATAATAAAAACAGTTGAAGACTAAACGTAATGTCAGAGGTAGGCGATCTTAGGAAATCTTTCAAATTAATTATTATAAAAAACTCGACAGCAAATAAGCTCTTTCTATTAAATTCCTCTCATTTAAAGTGAATTTTGGACCTAATCAAGTTAATAATTCTTTATGAGATATATTTTCGTTTGAAATAGTTTAAGGTTATGTAATAAATATTTTGATATTGATTAGTGCTAGTTATGCAATAATACATATTCTAAAATTAACCTAAAAATTAATTTAATAGTTTTTAAAATCTAAGTGTTAAATGAAACGAATTCTTCATTTTTTCATCGCTACTTAAAACTTTTAAAATTCACAGTGCAATTAACACAATGAAATGTTAATTTAATTTATTAAATATTCTCATTCAATTGTTTTCACAAACTGCTTCTTTTCCTTAAAATGCTTTTCAAATATGTACCCAAAAAAATCCAAAAAATACTATTGTAAAAATGATTAAATGTTCTAGTAGTGGAAAAAAATACCATATAAATCACGGTAGAGACGATTATTCTCAGCCTCGCAACTTAGTATCCCCAGATGCTTCGCATCTTGGGATAATAATTAATGTTCGACTGAGAAAAATTACTTTTCGACCTTGGTGTATAATATACTATTAAACATTTATACAAAGCGGTACAACCGTAAAAAACGAACAAATATACAAAAAAGCAAATTCAATAAAAATATATAATAAGAATGGTACTTACCAGTTTTACTAGCAAAGTGATACAACCCAAAAAAATATAGTGAATCATCATTCAAAGGAATACTTTAAAAAACCATTCTAACGGTCTTTTGTTTTACGAATTCGGTTAAGCTCATTGGTATAGTGATTAAGTTGTCTCAGGCGTCAACTTCGATTTATAGTGTGAAGGTCACTTGCTCCTGGCAGCGTCAGTGAAGAAAGGAAAGATATAATTCAAAGGTCATGATAGTATCGATAAATCCTTCAGCGTCCCCGAGGGCAGCCTTTACTTGCCTTACTGGATCGAGTATCTGGATATTGTCTGCTTAGATGTTAACGTTCGGAATTAAAATCAATAAGCATAACAGAATCATCTTTAATACAAATTGAGCAGAAAAACCGGTATGAGTTTTAGGAGCATGTATTACATCAATATGAGACTGATTAGCAGATGGAAGAGTAATAACAGGAAAGCTTACCAATTACAATGTCTTACCGGTATTCCTCTAGGATATTTCGGTTTGAGTCGGTTTGTCGATAGGACTGGCGATGCTTGGTAACACTGCTGATCATGGGTGGTGATCGGACTAGTGGTTTTGGCACAACTGTTTGTCGTGCAATGTTGTTAACCTTTTAAATCGCAATATCTGTAGATAAGTTATTAGAAAAGCGCCATCTGTCGATTGGTTAACGAAAATCCGTATAAATATGTAAAACCAAAGTCAATTATAATACGGATAAAAAACTCATAACCACGTTTGACAAATTTACGCCAGAGCGCGCCACGTTCGATATTGCTGCATTTCGTAATAAATAAAATATTCAAATTTAGCAGAATACGAATAAAAATAATAAAATCCTATGAAGAGAAGAATAATATTTTTAACTAGTCTATTAACAATCAATAAAAAAAATTTAGGATTCTATATAATCAACCAATAACATAAAATAAGTCAGAAATAAACGAAACCTAAAACATTGTATTAATAAATGGCATAAAAAAAATCATATATAACATAAAATAATAGTACTTAGTAGTCACTTTCAAATATCTGTAGAAAAATCTGTAATATCTGAAAATCGGTGATTATCGTAAAAATCGGTAGATCTACGGATAAATCTATAACGTTAGCAACACTGTTGTCGTGTCTCATTTAGTCAGAGGGCCCATTCATTTTATCTACTTTTACTTATAATCGGATCTGGAGGGATTCCAGCTGGCGCGGAATCGGAATATTGTATAATCTTTCCAAATTTATACTTATTTATTGATATAATATCCTACTTGGTTCACAATTCACGTTCCATGGCCGTATTGACAAAGACAAGAATACATTTTCTTTCGGGTCATCTCATATTATACTAGCATACACATCTACAAGTTGTCAGGAAAAGTTATTGTTTCTGGATAATATTATTTAGTGTACTTGGCATCATGTCTCTATGATCATTGGGTCAATCCGGATTACAGTGTAACGCACTACAGATGTTACAGGTCACTTTTTCGCCTTAGTCCAGGTTTCGGGTTGCCTCGGGCGCCACCTTCCGTTTATAGTGTGAAGGCCACTGCGCGGGCAGCTTCAGTGGAGAAAGAAATACTCCAGGGGTCGTTAAAGTGTCGACCAAAATCACTATCGACCAGAAGGGCGGTCTTTACTTGCCCTACTGGGTTGAGTTACCTGAGTATTTATGCAGCTGGGATGTTTTATCTTACAACCAAAAAAAAAAAGAAATTAAGTAAATAAAAATACTTTATTCAACTTTACCCAAAAAAATCCGGATGAAAGGTGTGTAACGGACGGTACAGGCACGACTGGCTTGGCTAGCGTGGTGTTGGTCGGACTGACGGCTCTAGGTTCCGGTCAAATTAGACTTGTCTTTCGCTTGACCTATCTCTAAATGTCGATGAAGTTAACGGACTGTAACTGCCACCGCAGCTAACTTGATCGACTCCCACTGCCGTATACGATAAAGTCGACTGGGTATGCGAAACTAATACGTGAGTGACTCCATCTTTCGGCGGGGGTTTACAACTGATACGAATATCGTCTAACATTTCCATAATTTTAAGTTAATTGTACTCCAGTGCCGTGCGCGATTTTATTTATATATTTTAATTATTACGGAAAAAAAGTAACTTTGTTACAACAGAAGTCCATTATCTCCATTTTTCCCTCTAGAGGGGTGGAATCACATTTTAAAAAACGGATACCTGTGATTTTGTGTTGTTTAGTAAGTGGACATAAGGTGAAAAATAAATAAGGATAAACAATAAAACCATTTGAAAGTGACAATCTTTAAACTTCAGAAACAAAAGGTTATTGTACTGTGCACGATAAAAATACTCCAAAAACACTAAAAGCATTTAAAAAATGGAAGATGATAATGTTCCATAATTAATGACTTTCAAAAACATACAAACCCAGACAATTCAGCAATTTTTTTTTCAGTTCACGAAAGTGAAGAGAAAAATTTCAAAAACACTAATAATACTATAAAAAAAAACCAATTTCTACTCTCCAAATATATCCACCGAAATTATAAAAGTGCTGGTACAAGTGAATTTCCAGATTGAATACGATATTAGGTCAAGAGAAAAATACACGAAAAGCTTCTATCATAAAACACTTAAAATAAGAATTTTATGGTTCAAAGGTTTTTTTTTATAATCTCGAAGAACACCATGATATAGAAGGATCAGGTGGAAATTTCTATAAACAACGAAATGATCTCCGCTGAAGATTCATCAATGCCCGAATGGGTATGAATGGGAGTAGGTCAAAATAATAAGTTGAAGATAAATGATTCGAAGTAAATGAACCCTAAATATATTTATTATAAATTAAAAGTTGTTTTTATGTAAATAAAATAGTTAGTAGTTCTACTGAACGTTCAAGCGAACCTAAATGATAAATACAGTCAATAAAGAAACAAAAGGCTCTCACCTAACTCAACACGTGACGAATTAAGCTTAGAAATTACTTTAAGACCTAAGAAAGACTTCAAAAGAAGATGAGCTGAAAGTTTTAGTCAACTCCGTTATAATCATAGCAACAGACAATTATGTCAAAGAGCTACATGAGAGAAATGAGCAAATAATTGTCGAAAAATGTAAAAAAAGAACTAAAACATGAAAAAACATAGAAGAAGAAGAAGATCATAAAACCGAGAAAATAAACTTCCAGGGGCAAAGTTACTGCATCCCTCCACGGAAAACAAACAAAATATTGCCTTGAAGTGTGGGGAAAGAAATAGACTTAAATCAATGAAACACCGATGAAACCAAGAAAATCGAACTTACACTGGAACACAAACATAAAGAACAAAGGATAACTGACAGCGAATTGCCTTAGAAACCTCTACAAAATGCAGGAAAAGAAACAGACGTAAATCAAGAAAACGACTTTGAATACCCGCGAAAATATGTCAATATCAGAAACATAATAAGGGAGAAAATAGGATATATGATAACGGAAAAAGTTTGATACATTTTGCACTAACGTATATTGTTGGTCCTTAAAATTAAAAAAATCTGATGTGTCAACACATGACCTCGCGCCATCTTTGAATCAAAAATTTTCACGTTAATAAAAAAAGTATGAAAAAATTAACTTTTTTGTAAATCTGGCAACAACGGCAAAAGTGTTGAAAATTTTAACGGTACAAAAATAAACTATACTTTATACAAAATATATGTGTAAAATTTTATTGCCATTATCAAAATCGTATGTTAGGGACCTTAAAACGTGTTTATCCATTGAAAACTCACTACCCAATTTTTAGCATGAATACTATACCTCTCTTATCTGAATGGCGAGAGGTAAAAAGGCAAAAAATCTTACATTTGTATTCAATCAATGTCGCTCTTGAGGACCTTTTACTGTACCAATTTTAACCAAAAACAAATGGTCGCAGTCGAGGCATACACCAACCCTTCATACCAAATTTTAGCTTGATTCGTCAAACGGTTCGGCAGTTATTGTGGAAGATTACACACAGACACACAGACAGACATTACTCTGGAAATGGTTTCAATCTGGGATATTTTCATCGATATCTCGAATTTTTTTTTTGCTCGTTCACTATACTTTCCCTTTGATGGTACCGGGAAAGTAAAAGAGTAAAAACAAAGAAAGTTGTACGTCAGGATTACTGAGATATCGGACATACAACAAAATCACGACCCAAAGAAAAAAACCCTAAATACGAACACAAAATTACCCCTATTAGTACTGGGGCATAGTTCATCAAAGAGTGTATAAAAGAATTCGTAAAATTGATAAGCGAATCCAAAATCGTTTTATGTAAAATGAAGAATATAAAAGAGGTGGTGGCACTCCTTCTCCATCATACTTATACTAACAAAAAAAAATGAAAAACGCATGCATTTATAATTGGAGGACTAGATGCTGGATGAATACACGACGATCTTGAAGCAGAAGGAGTGCACTCAACCAAAATATCGACCTCTATAGGAGAACAACAGATTCTAAAATTACAATAAGGAACCAAAGAAAAAAACAAATGCATAATAGTTACACATCAAAATAACATGGAAATTGAGGAAATCCGAAAAACATAAAATTCAGTGTCACAAATCATTATGTTTACTTTTTTCACCACTAAGACAACGATGGAAAGTCAAATTAATTCACGCCGGTAACAAAGATTATCTTTCAATAGTCATAGATCATGAGTAAGTCCGCAAATAAACAGCTAAAGAGAAGCTTTGTTCCAGTTTCAGCATTATATGTGCGACTTTTACTCTTCTTTTCTACTCTTTAGTATACAATCCATCCTTTCGACTAGACAAGCGACCGAAACAAGAATAGTGTTTCCTGTATTTGCTGTGGCTGATGATATTCAAACAGAAAAAAATCGGCTGTGTCACCCTAGAACTGTCCCGGCTCGGCTGGGGAGAATAGGATTATTTTAATTACAAAATACAAAATTCCTGAACGAGTTTTAAGGTGGAAGGGGCATCTGCATACCAAAAAAAAATCTTTAATATTTAAAAAGTAGTAAGAAAGGAGAATCAATGTCCTACTTACTGGAGGACCTTCTACTACACCAATTTAAACACAGACGCACAAACGCACAAATACATAAACACACAGGCACACAAACACGCAGACACACAGATACATAGACACACAAAGATACAGACAGACACAAACCTTACTTTGGAAATGGTCTCAATCTTCTCGACTGACCTCAAACTGGATATTTCCGTCGATGTTTTTTTTGCTCGTGTACTATACTTTTCGTTCGATGAGACCGGGAAAGTAAAACTGGCAATTGCTATGGCTAATGAAACTATAACATAAAAATGGTTGAAGTTGTTGTAGGTGCTGATATAAAAACAAAAAATTGTCCCGGTTGCTGTGTATCATGATATTATAACAAAAATTTTTGGAGTTTTTGTGGCTAATTATACTATAACATAACAAATTGTAGCAGTTGCTAGGTCTAAAAATATTATTTATTTATTAATGTTGAAATATGCAGGTACAAATTTTCGATTTTGATCATTAAATAAATATTAATATAACTGCTATATTTATTTATTTCCTTAAAATAAATTATTTCAATGTATTTTTAATTGTTGTAAAATTAATAATTATTTAAATTACATAAATTATAAGTATTTAATCATAATAACAACAATATTGTTTTATATCTACACTATTAATTTGTTTCAATTTTAAACAAGTTTATTTTTAGGTACACAACATAAAATGACACTTGGAAAAATATCAGTTGTTATATTTTTATGTAATATCCTACAAAGCAGTCAAGATTTTTTAGAGGTAAGTAAAATTTATTGTTTTAATAAAAGTAGGCTTTTTCTTTTACATTTTCCTTTCTAGTTCCGTCGCCACGCTGCGCGGGATCTATTATGGCTCATCCCTAAGGTTATATTTTTTACAATACAATTAGGAAATATTTACATAAAAATTTTATTTTGAGGACACTAAAAGAAGGACAAAATATGCATTTTCACGTCTTACCGAGAAAAATAGATTTGTTCAAGAAGGCGGTAAAAATAATTAACACAATATAACAAACTACCAGTGTCACTCGTGTCACTCCGCTGTATATACAGTATGTTCCAAAGAGTTTACACTATATAGATATTTTTTTTACCAATAAATGTTGTGTTACGCACATCGGTCGTTACGGCTCACTTTGGCGCCTTAGTCCAGGTTTCGGATTGCTTTGGGCACCACCTTCCGTTTATAGTGTGAAGTCCACTGCGCGGGCAGCTTCAGTGTAGAAAAAAATACTCCAGGGGTCGTTATGGTATCGACCAAAATCACTAGCGGCCAGAAGGGCGGCCTTTACTCGCCCTACTGGATTGAGTTACCTAGGTATTTGCTACTGGGTTGTTAAACCAAAAAATGAAAAGAAGTAAATCAATTCTTTATTAAATTACCAAAAATCCTGATGAAAGGTGTATAACGGACGGTACAGGCACGACTGGCTTGGCTGGCGTGATGTTTGTCGGACTGACGGCTCCAGGTTCCAGTTAAATTGGACTTTTCTTCCCCTTGACGTATCTCTAAAGGTCGCTGAATTGAACGAACTGAGCTGCTACTACCGCTAACCCGTATACCATAAGGCTGTCGTATACCATAAGGTCGGTTGGGTATGTGAAACAAATACGCGAGTGACTCCATCTTTCGGTGGGGGTTTACAACTGGTACTACTGGCGTTATACTCGAAGCATCTCGCATTTCCATAATTATTACGGAAAAAATAACTTTGTTACAGTTGACACAAGTTATTTTTTATAAAAGTTGGTGCTTCATTTAAATTGTTTTATTTATTTTTAGTAACCCTGTTGAGGTTTACAATTATTTATGATTAATAAACAATTTTAATCTAACTTATTTTACGACGGTCTTATTTGCTAGTTTTTCCTTGTGCTCTAATAAAATTGAAATACTAATACTAGCGTGACACAGCGCACTATTCTCTGCTTGCTAACATTGTCTAACACCGATGGAGGTCACTATTCCGGAAGCATTGACCATGTTCCTTAGTACTTTATTTTGAAAACGTTGTATGATCTGGACGTTGCTTTCTCTAGTACATCCCCAAAGCTGTATACCGTAGACCCATACTGGTTTTAGGATAAGTTTATATAGAAGCATTTTATTGTGTATAAACACATTGGAATTTCAACTCAATACATTTTTTTGGATTTGATTCTCAGTTTCTCTCGTTTTTCCTTAACGTGAAGCTTCCTGCGTTCTAGGTAATACACATCAGGTATTTTGCTACGTTAGAGTAAGGTAGCTGAGCATTATTTAGTCTAATTGAAGAAGTTTTGTTTCGTTCTACTTTATTCTACATCTTTTAGTCCAGACGAAAATCTGGTCAATGGTGATTTGCAGTTAGCTTTCAGCTTCTTCATGGGTTTAGCCCGTAGCTAAGTAAGTTTTATCATTAGCAAATGTACCTATATTATTGAATTCTTGGTTCAGAATGTCATTAGTATATAATAGATAAAGGACTGGTCCTAATGCACTTCCCTGTGGCAGTCCCGTTTTTATTTCTCCAAGTTCAGAATACGCTTCTTCTTGTTTTAATCTAAAAACCCATTCCGATATTTAACAATCTGAGTACTGTTTAGGCAGATGATACCTACTTTTATATTTGAGTCATTCATGTTACACTTTGTCGGTAGCCTGTGTTACAGGTAGAAAGATTGCAGGAGAGACCGTTCTTCTAGTGACTTTTCTATGATATTAGTTATCCAATGTATCTGGTCTACCGTTAAGTGGTTTTCTTGCATCCTACATTCGAGATTAGGAATTAGCTTTTTTTCCTATATTATTAGTTTTATTATTTTTAACAGTAGTTTCTCAAATAGTTTCGGTAGTACAGCCAATAATGATGCCTATTGGTGCGTAAGATGAAAACTTTTGTGGTATCTTGTCTGGTTTGGGTAACATGATTTATTACCTCTGTGATTTTCCACAGTTCTGGTGCAAAGTTCGGTCTGAATGCAGGTTTTATTCGATGTGTCAATTTTACTGCGGCTTTGTGTGAAAGTTGTTTTAATACATCTTCTGTTATTAGGTCTAACTCAGAATCTTTCTTTTGGTCTATATTTTCTATTATTTTAAAATATATTTCTTTTGGTGTAACTGGTTGTATCTCTAGTTCTTCTTGGTTGTAGTTACTTCTTGGCATGTTTTCTCCTCCGTTCGGTTAAAACGTGTTTTCTAAATGCTCTGCTGAGAGTTACTTCTTGCCCAGATATCATCTGCATTTCTAATGAGGTTCTTTGTATAGTATAGGTCTCCTAATCCTTTACCAGCTTTCATAGGGAGTAATCTATGCTATTGTCGTTTGTTAATTTACTAAAGTACTAATCATTTCATTTTTAATTTTTGTATTTTTTTTTAGATTCTGTTTAACCTAGTTTTGTCCCCAGGCGCGCTTGATTGAGACTCTTTACGTCTTACTTTACTATATTTTTCTATACTTTGTTCGAGGTTTTCATTGAATTTTTCTACTTATTTATCTAATTTTCCATTAGTTCATAGTAGAACTGAGAGTTCGATAGCGTTATCTAGATCAATTTGAAAAATCTTCAAATCGTCAGTTTGTTAACTAGTGGCGTTTTCTATTGTATTATCACTAAAGATAAGAGACTGAACGGAATTCATTCGCTTTTTCAATTTTTAGAAATATTCCTCCAAAAGGTCAATAAAATCTGGTATCGTGTTTGGATCGGTTTCGCCATTAATATTGCTTCACATTTTGTTTGATTTACTGCTCTTAATAACTCCCTACTTTTAGTGGTAGTTAATCGAGATCCAGAGTATATATTTTTAACATTAAAGTCTTTCTCAATGACAGATCTATAACTTTGGCTGTTTAAGAAATCAGCATATTTATTTTTCTTGATGGCACGAACAATAGACACATTTACTTCGTACGTTTTTGTTTTTACATTTACTATGGTTGCTTGGAATTCGACTGTTTTATACTACATTTCTTGATCGTGCATAATATTTTGTTTTATTATAATAGCACTCCCAACTTTAGTTACAATTTTTGGGTGAATGGTGTGTTAAGTCTGATACTCTTTAATTTTAATTTAGATAAAATAAAGTCTTACATATGAATTTTGACAATTACAATTTTCTGTTAATTTATAACACTTAATTGATATAAACGAACTTAAACCGGGATAATTGTATAACCCCTAAATATGATATTTGTAAAGCTAAAAAAAACTAACCCAAAAATGGGTGTCAAAAGTTGGTTAAAAATTATCCACATCTCAAAAAGCAGTTCATATACTACTGTCAACGTTAAACCAAATATGTACAAAAACACGTTTAAATTTTGAAAGATAGTCCAAAAAAAGTAAAAAGAAAAAATATGTAGGATTGTACATCTACCTTGTACTAATTTTCTGAATTAGATATCGATGAATTGGGATCTGGTTCTATTACATAAAATCGTCAGGAGTTCCAATTCGATGGTGTAGTCCTTTCTTCAGCGGAGGTCAAGGCAGCAAACGGGAGAAAATACCCTGGAGCGGTGCAATGCAAAAATTATACCACAGCAGTACTTCTACTTCCCACTTACAATAAGGGTTTTATAACCACTTGCATCGCACAGCAAGCAAAAAACGAAAATCTCGTAGTTCGAGTAGAAATAACCTTGAACTGAAATCCCGAAGATCGAGAAGAAATATTCTTCATCAAGGGAAGAATTTCGAAGGTCGAGTAAGAATATTTTTCAACAACTAAGGAACCTCGAAGATCAAGTAGAAATGTTCTTAACGAATGAAAAATACCGTAGAAGGTATGCCTACCACCAGGTGGTACGAAGACCATTCGCTTACCGTGGTCAGAACAGAAAAAGGACTAATCTCGTCGTAAAACAAAATGAAAGCCTGATTAACGACATCTGTAAGGCGTCGTGTCGACAAATGAATAATATCTAAATAACTAAATATTTAGACAATCAACCAACTATGTGTAATATGGATTGCCTATAGTCAAGTACTATAAACGACTATTTAGAGCATGTGTAGCGTAAACGTAGCACTTTACTACTAAAAAATTGTTTTGAGTTATAATATACCTTGAAATAAAAGAATATTTTTACATACAAAAGAAAAATATTTAGAAATGGCTTTTTGTTACTTAAATTATGAGACAGATGTAAAAACATAATACCTTATGCTACAGGATGTCCTGTTTGATGTAAAAATCGTAGAAAAAATTATGTCGATGCATAGAGAGAAAAAGAGGTCAATTTTCATGTTACAATAGTTACTGAACGTTAATTTGTTACAATTAATGTGTGATAGTTAAATTTTGACAGTTCATTTTTTGAAACTTGGTCTGTGGCAGTTGATACAAAATTATCGGTAAAATAACTTCTATTATACTTTCTGTGGATTCAATCGATCGATTAAATTCTATTTTACTTTCTGTTAATTCGGCCCATTCAAGAAATTCTACTGTATTCTCTGTTGATCCCGCTGTTGTACTTTGTGTCCAGTCAGTCGATCCAATAAATTCTGCTATATTTTCTATGAATCATGCTAGTAGAATAGCTATGACAGTTCTAGCCCACTTCTTATGGAAATTAACTTGGGAAATCGCTAAGGTCCATTCTGGTAATTTTTGGCTCATTCAAGGTCACTCGTAACGTCAACAGACCCCACTTGACGAGTTTCAGAACTGACTCGAACAGATTTTAACAGGCCTTGAACAACTTTTAACAGATCTTGAAGAGCTTTTAACAGGTCTCGAACAGCTTTTAACAGGGCTCTAACAGCATTAAATCTTATAAGCGGATCAAATCTGGTCAAAAGCTTTTCGATACCTATTAAAAGCTGTTCGCGATCTGTTAAGAGCTGTTCGAGACCTGGTAAAAGCTGTTCGAGGCCTGTTAAAAGCTGTTAGAGACCTGTTCGAGCTCTGTTAAAAGCTGTTTCGAGACTCGTCTAGTGGGGTCTGATGACGTCACGAGTGACCTTGAATGAGCCAAAAATTTACCATAATGGACCTTAGCGATTTCCCATGTTAATTTCCATAAGAAGTAGGCTAGAACTGTCATAGCTATTCTACTCATGATGTTGTACTTTTTGTCAATTCAGTCGATCAAATAAATATTGTAATTTCTGCTGTTGTACATTCTGTCGATTCAGTTTATCCGGTAAGTTCTTCTAAAATGTCTAATGATTCTGCTGGTGTACTATTTGTTGATTCAGTCAATACAGTAAAGTCTATTATTTTTACAGTTAATCCTGTTGTACTTTCTATCCTTTCAGTCGATCCAATAAATTTTGTTCAACTTTCTATTAATCCAGCTGTTGTACTTTCTGTTGATTCATACATAGATATAATATATATTTTTTTTTCTATTTCTAATATGGCATTGGCAGAAATCAATTGCATTCCATTCCATTATTCTAAAACTGTTTATCGTTACCAAGTCTCTTAGGAATAGCTCCTATATTACTATATTTAAGGTAGTCTACTTTAGCTAATTTTTAAAAACATTATTGGATAGCCAAGCTGTTTTGATTTTTTCTACTGTCTTGTTCTGTGCTGATATACTGTAGGATTTTGCAGTTTCCTTATTGTTTATAAGTCTTGTCTTGCTGTGAGGTTTTTAATGTTCTATAGTAAAAACTGTACTTCTTTGATTTTCTCTTAGGTATTATTGAAGCCATTATTTTTTCAATTTTTTTGTTTTTTATTTGTTAATTTTCACACATCCCCTATTATTAGCTTCTGTCCTTCTCTACGCATCTTGGTAGTACTTTTTGTGGTTTAGTACATTTAGTAGTCAAGTGTTTGCCTATATATTTTATGCAACATGGTTCTATTGCGAAGTAGATTTTAATGTATCAATATACTTGACATCATTTACATTGCTCTACTAATTTAGATTTTCATAGGGGTATAATTTCCACTCTCACGCCTTGTATATATATTATTCCTTATATTTTGTCCACATTTTCATTATGTCTGAAGGAAGACTAGCATAAACATATTTAACGGTTTTTAGATTTATATTTTTGACTTAAAATATAATAATAAATTAAAACATTCTAAGAAAAAAAATTACTATATACGCTGAAAGTCAGAAAATATGAGTATATATCAAAATCATTTGAAAAACAATATTTTTATTATTTTTTTTCTTGTAGCTAAGTTTAAAATGAATTGTTATGTATGAAATTAGTTATCACAAATTATTTTATATCTATTTAATCGTTTTTAATTAAAACATTATATGTAAACATAATCAGTGTAATTTTAAACTATCATCATAAAAATGTTTTAGAATAAAAAATACACCAACATTTTCATAGTATTTCGTATTTCATTTGAGTCTAAATTTAAATTAAACCGATACGATCCTCCTCGTACAACCTCATAATCTTTTCGATACCGCTGCCACCCCACATATGCCCCTCACAGCGAATCCCTACAGTTGTTTATTTTCCGGGGGGAGGCGGCGTGATGGCGTTTTCTTTGGCAGGCCTCTGCGGGACCACCGCCAGAGAAACCTTATCAATTATTAAACACCCAAGTCTTAAGTAAAACAATAATTTAGACGTAGCGTAATAGGAAAATAAAAAGCTGCAGGCCCTGTATCGGCGGGCCCGAAGCCACTTCTGGCCCCCTTCTCGTCCCGCCAGTCCGGGATATATATCGGAATTAATATGCTGGCGCATTTTTAGCAACAGATGTTCTTCTCTCTCGCCTGCTTATTTTTGCATAAACATTCTGACAAATACTTCTTATTTTGTTTCCGGAAAACTTTAAGCGGGTAAGTTTCTAACGAAGAAGGCGGGGTTGAATAAATTATTACTTGAGTTTGGATTTAGATAATCCAAAGAAAAACTAGAATATTAATATTAAACGTAGATTATAAGCATTGAATGTCTAAATCTTCCCAGACTCTTTTAAATGATTATTATAATTCATTTCCTTCAAGGATATTCACAGTATTTAAAAAAAATATATTGTTAACCAAAATTTATATTCGTATACCAGATAATTATAATATTAACCGAAACAAAAAGTAGAAATTTTTGGAGTTTTGATATTGTTTTTGATTTTTAAACATTTTAAAGGCAATTAGTTATTATTAACTCAAATATTAATACAACAGTTTGTTGATCGATAACGGTTACACCAAATTCGTTATTAAGGGATTATTTTTCATCAGGCTAATCGTAAAGTCTCTCATAGAGGTAGATATTAAAGTTGATTAACTACACTTTTTTTTTCTTCATTTGCTTGTCAGAATCAGTTACTTACTTCATGGAGTGATATACCAGTAGAATAGCTATGACAGTTCTAGCCCACTTCTTATGGAAATTAATATGGGAAATCGCTAAGGTCCATTCTGATAATTTTTTGTCTTATTCAATGTCACTGCCGGTTCTGGACCACATCGTCTCTAACGGGTCTCGACCAGCTTTTAACAGATCTCAAACAGCTCTTGAACAGCTCTCGAACAGCTTTTATCAGGTCTCGAACAGCTTTAAAGAGCTCTTGAACAGCTTTAAACAGCTCTCGACCAGCTTTAAACAGGTCTCGAACAGCTTTTGATCAGAAGTTAACACTACTACTAGAGTACAAGATTTGTGGACATACCATAATCATCCTTACTACTTGATAATGTTACTGTTTTGTTAACTTCTGATCAATTTAGAAATAATATTCTTGAAAATTCTATTCTATCTGAATTAGGTATGATTTAAAGTCTACTTGTCCTGAAGCTTATGGCTTATTGTAGCCTCCTCAGTTTTTACCTTATCACGTTAATATTATTGATGTATTCCAAGTTTGTAGTAACTTATAAAGAGTTCTATTACGGTTTTGCATTCTTTTCTGTTCTTTGATGAACCTTTTATAAATATTTTGGACTACCTGATTCTAGGAAATTCCAACTAGAGGTTTTCGCGTTCTCTATTTTCCTGTTCCATAAGCATCTCTTCAACATGTTAATATGAAATACTAGATATGAGTTTGGGTCTATTTAGATTTTTCTCAGTTTCCTTCCTGGCTATGAGGTCAACTTTCTCATTGATCAACACTCCGTCATGTACCCGTTTAAGTATGATCTAATTATGTTCTACCAAAGTCCATAAAATAATCATTAAGCATAAATATTTAAACACCTACATTTATTGTTTTGCCTTGTGTCACCATATAACTGATGAGTAGGTTCAAGACTCTATGTGTTCACTATCATTCTACAGGCCCATAGTGCTCTTAAAACTTTTTCTACTATTTCCTTTATATAGATACAAAAACTCACCTTAACCACAATAGTGATTCCAAGGTATTTAAATTTCTGCGTCAATTTCAAGTGTTATCCCTACATATAAAGCTTTTTCTTATGAAGACAATAACAGTGGATTTCGCTAGATTTGTAGATAATCCCTCTTCCATTCAATATATTTTAATGGTCCCTGTTGCTTCCTTTCGGAAACAATTGCCTCAATTTTAAGGTTTACTCTAATACTTATATAGATTTATGGATTTTCTCTCGTCTCCTACAGGATGTCATCAACTATCAGGATCCATATGAGTGGAGACAAAACTCCCCTGTGGACTGAGAACTTTCTTGTTGTGTTAAGGAGAATGATGGTAAGTGATGTATATTGGCATGAATTACCTTAGTTGTTTTAAGGTATAGGTTTCCTATTCCCATTATAGGATCCTCTTCCTCCTCCTACACAGTAGTGAGTTTCGTAGAAAGGTCTTCTTCTCTTCTTCACCTGGCTGCTGCACTGGGTTCAAAGTTCCTTATTACCATTAGAACCTCACTTTTTTGTGATTCTCTACTATAGATTGATTCTGAGAGTGGATGGCTGCTACTATTTCGGAAAAACCTTGTATATCCTGTCCCGTCTTGCTTTCAAAAAATGTAGAAAAAGTACTAGCTTCTTCCATGGGGAATGCGTCCATATTAATAAAAACGCTATCTCCTAGGGTCTAGCTTCCTTTAAGAAGCTCTCTAGTTCTCTGTTTGGACTTCCAAATTTTGAGTCTTCTCATTACATTATATTACGTAATTGTCATGGTATACTTAGGCTTAATAACTTTCCGAGACTCTTGAACTGCTACCGAAAGTGCTATGGTTTTAACAGCCTGCTTAGCCCAATATTTTGTTTGATTGATTAACGCAGGATATGGTACCGTTTCTGATAGGAGCCTCTAAAGACCTGTATTCAGATCCTCTCGTCTATTTCTTTCAACCTTTTGGACAATGCCGTCCTTATAAGGTCTCCCTGCTCTATGATTAGTAAATTATTGGTATAGTCTACTGTTAAAATAGCCATCCGTATATCTTTTACCTTTAAGACATAGGAGCAAGGCGCAATTGGTCCAGGGCCTATAGCTCTCGCTTCCTTATACAACTTGATTTTGATATTTGCTATTTTTCCGGTCTGCTAGTATCTGATCGGTTTCTCTGCACTTTAGCTACAGCTTTAACCGTGTTTTCTTTTGTCATCCTTGGGTTATTACGATTCACGTTCCTCTCCATCTCCGTAAAGAAAAAACGGAAACTTTCCCTGTTCCAGCCTTCACTGATCTAGCACACCGACTTGTGCCAGAGGTACTGGGTTCTATCGCCATTCCAACATCGATTAATGCGGGTGATGTGAGCCCTGCCTCTTAACTCAGAGTTCCTGCTAATGCCAGTGTTTTTCGGAGCTTCTTCAGCTTTTGTCTACAAGCTCCTGACTTTGCTGTGTGTATTTAGGGTTTAATCTTCGTTATTCAATTTGTCCACGGGTAGCAAAGGAAAGATTTGTCACTCCTGACAGAACCCCGCATTACCAGGAGAAGGTTGGTTACTTGAGGGTATTGCCCGGTGCCCCCAGAGAATTTATCCATCGACATGTTATCTTACACCTTATATTGGGGGGAGTTGGTTCGCGATGGTAATTAACGCCACCCGAAGACGCGCTCAGTAGGTACTCGGCACCTAGGATCTTAGAACAGGTCTAACCGTAATCATGAACAGTTTCTTCATCATATAATAACCGTTACCGTGACAACAGTACAAGTAAGTAAGGTAGATTTGTAACTTGGGATCTATTACAATGTTGATTAATTGTACAGTTTGTATTATTATTTATTTTTCTCCCAGAAAACTTAAAGCAACAAGATAATGAAATATAACTATCAATGTCAGACATATTTGCGTTTTATCAAGAACTGTCAAAATATTTTGTATATATTCAAACATAGCAGCTGTGATTTTATTAATTAAATTGAATTGCTGTTGATATTTTATATTATATATTATTTATTTGCAATGTTCTAATATCATAATTTTAACAATTGCAAGAAAAATCGTCTGTATACCATGGCCACGAAACTTTTTAGCGACCTCAAGACCTGCGGCGATAACTTTTCTTTCCGTAAGTCAAAAAGTTATATGTGCGGCTTGGTATATAAATAAATATTTTATTAGCTTATTATTTCTGCAGATGATTTTCTACTTTTTCTAAAATTGGAGTATTATTGTACATAATCCGAAAATAGAACAACTCATTAATTTCGTTAATTATTTTTTTTTCAATACCACTTTCTGCAATTACTATTAAGTTGTTAAATAATAAGTCCCTACGCAATATTTAATATTGATTTACGAGTACAAGATGTTTGCTCAAATACCAAATAATTTAGGAAAATATTTTATTCACTACAAATAAATGAGAACCGAGAAAGCTTTCCCTCTATTTATTGCCTTCTGCCTCAATAATATTCTTGTTGCTCTCGAGAGTGTTTGGCATAAATAATTCGTTATGCATTTTGGGTACATGGGGTTTTGAACATTTGTTTTGTACCTGTACCTATTTATTTAGCTTATATTTAGACAGGTAGTAATTATTACAAAATACCGTTATGTTGTTTTCAGAAAATTACATTTTCATAATAACTCGATTTCACGCTTATTCCTGAGTGGCGTTTGCATTTAAGAAATATTTACATTGAATCCAAAATATTACGTTAACTAAATAGAATTTTATTTAATAATATTTTATTTTCTGTAGTCATTGTCGTATTTCTGCATAAAAATATTCTTTGTTTACTTCTTAATTGCTTGTTTAAATTTCATCAATAAGCTCTTAAGCAAAACCGTTATAATACACTTTCTTAAAAATTAGTGTAAATAATTTCCCAATTTAAACATAAAGCTTTTAGCATAAATTTTGAAAGTTGCAACTGATCTTGAATATTTAATCAGAGATAATGAACCTCTTACAACATCGTCTAAAGAGTTAAGTAGAAGGAGTTGTTACTTGTAATCAAGTGGTGATTTTATTTGCAAGGTTGGTAGAAAGTTTTGAAACTCTTTCAAACACTTCCTCTTACGCTCCCTAATTTTTCGGCTATCCGTTTAAGGGAAAGTATTTTATTTGGGATACGGTTAATTCAAATTTATAGTTCATCTTCAATTATAAATTGTGTAACTGAATAAAATATACAAAAAATGCGAGTTCGGGTTATATTTTATCATAAATTTTAATTTTAGTATTATCAGCCAAGGTCTGGTTTTCCAAAGGAGCTCAATGATTGGCTAGCCTATGTTCAAGGACATCGTAATGATTTTAGAATTATAAGAAATATTGTTAAACGAAAGAAAGAAGAAGTCGATTACTATGATGAAAGAGAATCAGAAGTTAAGGTGGGTAATTTATATATTTCATAAACGATATGGGATGATACCGACCTATTACCTTCCTGTGTTTAATAATTCATGACTGGCATTTTTAATAGGTCGCTGAATTATTCAAAAAATTTTGAAAATTTAACTGCATCTGATATATAAGGTAGACGGAGAATAAGTTGATTATAACATTTTTTAATTTTAGCTACTAAACGATTTGGATGGAGTAGAAGAAGAAATGCCTCAAAACGACATATTTCCCCACGACCTCGATAAGCAAAAAGGAAGTAAAAAAAGATCTGATAACCCATCACGAACTCGAAGACATTCGTTTTTTGAACAAAGAAATAATGTTGAAATTGATCCAAGAAGTAAAAATGGTGAAATCAAACGATCAGAAGACAAATACCCCGACCAGTTTGTTAACAGAGCTAAAGAAGATTTAATTAAAAGAGAAATTGAAATTGATATATTAAACGATGGAAAATTAGTGAAATCTATTAAGGAAAATGAAAAAGAACCAAAATCCATTGTGTTAAATATTCAGAATGGAGAAGATCAAAGAAAATCGTTAGTAGATATGCAACCAAAATTACTTGAACCACCTATCGTACATATTAATTCGCCTCAAAGAAGTATTGAAATAGACAATAATGGAAATAAAGAAATGGCGTCCAATTATCAAAATTTGTTTTCTTCTAACGAAAATCTTAATACCGATAGCAGTGTTGCTAGAGAAGCTTTAGCTAAGACCGCTTTAATGTATCACGTTACCTTACCGGATCCGAATTTTATAATTCAACACGACAACCCTAATACTACTTACAACAGTTTTCAACGCAATAATTTGAATGATATGAGCAAGTATTGGAGCGTATCGGAAAAAAACCAGTTACAACAAGGTGAGATTTAACACTTTTGTTTATTATTTTTAAAAGTAATGATATAAAGTGGAAGCTATAAGGTACAATCGTTATTCTTAAGGTGCGTTTCCACCAAAAAACCATTACAAGCAAACATTGGCAAATATTTGTGAACATTTGAAAATGTTCGGAAATGTTTATTCGATTCTGTTTGTCCAATTAAAATCAAAACAATAATTTGCGAATAACAGTGGGTTTGCGAACCCTTTTCAACGATCCATACTAGTTGTACTGCTACAAAGTAAATAAACTACTGAATATACGTTTCCACTAAACGCGCACAAACAACAAATCTCTTTGAATGCCGCTGTTCGTTTGCAACTGCTCGCATATGTTTACAAACATTCTTAATTTCGTCTCCATCAGGCCTATAAATTTGTTTGCAAACATTGCTGATTATTCGCAAACATTTGCAAATGTTTTGAGCACTTGGTGGAAATGCACCGAGCCGTATATTTTTTTTGTCATATTAGTTCATTATCTATGTTTTTTAGTTACCAACTATATAAAGGTGCACTTTATGACCCGCGCGTGTATAAAGACAAAAAATAGTTATTAATAATCTTTATTAATAAATTACAAATCATGAAATAAAAATATTCTGTAAAAAATATTAAATTACTATGTTATTAAAATCTAACTAAAATTTCAGATTTTTAAATATTTATATTGTGGATGCTGTAACAAAGTTACTATTTTTAACGGATTTAGCTGAATTCTGGCCTCTCGACGTGTTTGGAAGCGATTCGGGCTCTCTTTGAGCAAAAATGGACAATCTGTCAAAATGACAGGTCAGCGGTTTTTGACGGATTGCCGTATATTTCGGTCCTCTGAACCGTTCTATGGTGGTTTTGGCTCTCTAGGATGGTCGAGTCAAATTGTAGCCTCGAAACCGGCTTAATCCACAAATTTGGTAAACAGCAATCTTGGTACACCATAAAAACGGTCCCTGCTCGAGCGCCAAATTTGTAACGCCGTTCGGTCATTACGGGTCACTTTGGCGCCTTCGTCCAGGTTTCGGATTGCCTCGGGCGCCATCTTCCGTTTATAGTGTGAAGGCCACTACACGGGAAGAGTCAGTGGAGAAAGAAATACTCCAGGGATCGTATGGTATCGACAAGACCCTTAGAGGCCAGAATGGCGGTCTTTACTTGCCTACTGGGTTGAGTTACCTGGGCATTAGCTGCTGGGATGTTAGACTCAAAACAAATAAAATTCAAGTAACAATACTTTTTATTTTTACCAAAAATCCGGATGAAAAAAAGGTGTGTGATATGGATCTTTCTCGGATGCTATAGGCACGTATTCCGGGTTGGCGTGGTGTGGTTGGATGACGGTTCTGACTCTGACTCCGGTACAATAGGAATTGGCTCGCTCCCTTTAGCTTGACCTATCTCTAAAGGTCGACGGACTGCACTGCTGCTCCAATTGAGAAGACCACAGCAAGTCTGTCTTCGGGCTGCCACTGCAGCTGCCGACTACGGTTTGAATTGCCCTACTCGATATGAACTTGGGCATCTAAGAAGCACAGACGAGAGTGTCTTCATCTGTCGGGTGGAGGTTCAACTGAGACGACTGGCCTTTTATTTGATGCTTCTCTCATAATTTTAAGTTAATTCTACTCTAGTGCCGTACGTAATTTAATTTATATACTTTAATTATTTCGGAAACAAGTAACTTTGTTACAATGAAATAACGAACTAGTATGATATTAAAGTTTGTATGCACCGCTGGTATAAATAAAGCTGTATGGTCTTGGGCGACTTACAAACCCTCCTAATATTTTATTAAATTCTAAATCTAATTTAATTTTCACTAGGACTAGAATTTGCTCAAGAAACTGGAAGTTTAAGAAAAATGCAACAGGGTATTCCACAAAAGTCAAATGATGGTTTCGAAAGTGCTAGAACTGTTATCGTCGAACACGTTGCTAACAAACCCAACAATGACGAACTTCAGCAGTCACCTCATCGAGCTCAAAACAAAAGAAACTTGCAATCCTTGGATGGTAGAGTACAGCTTGGATCTCCGATTTATTCAACATCCAATATGCAAGATAATCCTTATGATCACTTAGAGTATACCGTGAGAAACAAACTAGCAGATGCGCGTCAAGTATCACTTCCATTAAGCGATTACAATATTCCTCAACCAAGTAGTAACATTAAAACAAATAATCACATTATTTTTGTTACCAAAGGAAATCCAACGTATGGGAATAGTGATAATCCTCCTGAAATAAAAAGAGTGGATGAAAATATTAACAATCATATAGCAATTACTATTGTTGAACCGCAGAAAGATGAAGAGCCTAAAGAAGAGGTTAAAGACGAACTGCCCATAGAAAATTTTGAACCAGTAACTATACCAAATAGAGAAGAATGTTCAAATCAAAATTGTGAAATGAAAATCAGGTATCAATCTTAATAAACTGACAAAGATTATTTTTATAGAAATATAGGAATTCCTGGAAAACTCTTCCCAGAGAATGCTTCCTGGACAATTCTTCCCGATGACCATTTTTTCCGATGACAATTCTTTCTAGCAACAATCCTGCCCCACGATAATCTTTCCCTGAGACAATTCTTCCCTGACAATCCTTTCCCATACAATCCTTTCCGGATAATCCTTTGCAGAAAATTCTTCTTCTTGAAAATTCTTTCCAACGACATATATGTCTCACATATGCTCACTAGAGTAGCTCTCTTGTAGGTGGAAAGTAAACTACGGAGCAAAAAGCAATATAAGGATTTTTGTCTGAGATCAAGTATATCAGTACAGTTGTTGTTGAAAATACTAGTAAACCATAATTCAACATTCCAAGATCGAATGTAACACAAAAGGAACTTTTTTCAAAATATTGGATAAAGCGTTGAAAAACGTTGTAAAATGTGACGTTTAGAATGTTTTTTATGCTTCAAAATGGTGTTAAAAACGTTAAAAAATGTGACGTTTCGAACTTTTTTTAACGCTTCAAAATACTGAACGTTAAAAAACATCATAAAAGTCGTAAAATATGACGTTTTATGCATACCTCTCTCTAACTCGTTGAATTCTCTATACCTAGGGTAGAACAAACGTAGACTATCTACTTAGCATTGAATCCTGTGTTTTAGAAATGATTCAAAATTATTCTAAATTTTTTTTCAGTGAAGATTCAAAGTCAATTTTAGAAGATAGTAGACCTGAAATAATACAAGAAAACGCATCTCCTCAATTGAATAAAGAACGAAACGTATTTGTAAAAAATAATCAAAACAACAATGGAACTTATGACAATACCAACGAGAAATTATGTGAAAATGGACAATGCTTTGATAGATCCACACCTAGAAATCAAAAGAATGATATAAAGATACACATTGAACCTCAACCACATGAAGGAAATGACAAAGTAGATGACATAAATAATTCACCAAAACTTGTAAATAAATTGGATAAAGAAGACTTATGTCAAGGACCAAACTGTAACAATGCTGAATTACCTTGTGAAGGTCCAAATTGTGGTCAATATAGATTTTCAAGAAATAAACATAAACGGAAGCGTGGTAAAAGAAGACATAAACATCGTATCTACAATGAATATTTTCCATCGTATAAACTAAGACAACTACAAGCGTCTAATTACGTTAATGAAGAATCTGTTGAAGATTATGTGATTTCTTCTGAAAGAACAAAACGCTTAGAATTTAACAAAAAAGAATCCGTAGAAGGAGATTACGGTGACGAAGAAGATTCGGAGGCTTTAAAGGGAAATGTGTCTACCAAACTAATAAAAAAATCTGAAAATATTTTTGCAAATCCACACACAACTTTGGAACCAGACGATGATGATGACTACTATTATGATGACGCTATTGAAAAAGTTAAAAATTTTAACAATAAAAGCGAAAACGATAATACAAAAATTGATTCTACTGACGACAATGCAAGTATAGGAAAGAGGATCCATAAAAAAAATAAAGCTTCCCCAAAACAACCTCAATTAAAAGGTGTTACAAAAATGGAGAGTCAAGTACGTGAACCAAGAGCCAGTGATGAAAATTTTCAGCAATTACCGCAGTTTGTCATAGACGATCAGCTTAATGAAGAAAATTTAAAGAAAAGATCGCTAGCCAATCAAAAAGATGTACACAAGAACAAATTTCCCTTATCATCTAAAAGTTTTTTTGCAGGAAATAATCCTAAAAGAAGAGATTCTAATAATGAAGAGATTCTTGTAGATAAACCCTCATCGTCACCTGCTTTGGAGCTAGGTAGTACTGTCAGTGATTCTTTGGGAGCCGGAGATTTATTAGATCCTAAAGAAAGGTTTGTTTTTAGTTTTTTAAAATTTAATTTTTTTTTATTGTAAGTTTTAGGCTATTGACATCATTTAACAAACTTAATATAATATAATAATTTTGGAATCTACCTAAAATTACTATACAGTGTGTCTCCTTAAGTTGGACTCATATGGGAAACTTTTTTATTATTGATTATAGGAAAAAAGTTATTCGTCATAAAAAGTTGTGCATGGTCTACAACCTAAAATGCAACCATCAGATAATACATTTTTTTACCCGTATATGAGGGGCGTCAAAAAATATAAATTTACCCTTATTTTAAAAAATATAGAAAAATGTTAATTGGAAAACTTGTTTAGAAACAATATGTACGTACGTACCAATATGAAATCACAGCCTCCTATCTCAAAAAAAATATTGTTTCCAATTTTTTTCTTGGAGCAAAGTTTGAAGTGAACTGTTACGTATAAAATTAGTTTCCACGCATTATTTTAAGCCAAAACCGTTAAATGAACTTAAAAAAATTGTGGAAATTAATTTTTTATGTAACAGTTCACTTTGCACTTTATTTCATGAAAAAAAATTTGAAAAAATATTGTTTTGAGATAGGAGGCTGTGATTTCATATTTGTTCGTACATATTGTTTCTAAACAAGTTTTCAAAATAACATTTTTATATATTTTTTAAAATAAGGGTACTTTACTATAGCAAAATTTATATTTTTTGACGCTCTTCGTATACGGGTAAAAAAATGTATTATCTGATGGTTGCATTTTAAGTTTTGGATCATGCACAACTTTTTCTGAAGAATAAGTTTTTTCCTAAAACCAATAATAAAAAGTTTCCCATATGTGTCCAACTTAAGTAGACACACTCATCTGGGAATGCCATCCCAACATGTACAGCACAAACTTCTGTTTTGGAATCTGTATGTCTGTCTGTCAGTAGTGTAACTTTTTTTATTATAATAATGATGAGTTATGATTAGTTGTGGTCCCATTCAATCAATTTTTTTTACATTTGGCCGCCAATATCTCAGTAACGGATCGTACAACATCAAAACTAAAAACACTTTATTAACATACTTTTTATACATACAGAATTATAGATTCCAATACTTTCCCGACGAGTATCAGAAAAAGTATTCGTCTCTATAGAGACGAATACTTTTTCTGATATTTATTGTTAAAGTTTCAAACTTTGACATTTTTTTTATTTTTGGCAGGTTACAGTTGAAGAAATAATCGTAACTCTTTTATATTATATTGCTTCTGTCATTTTTTGACAGTCACACTTTTGTTTGACATATGACAAAAAAAACTAAGTGGTTTTTCTGACAATTAACCAAAACCCATTTTACCAAAATTGGTTCAAATCCATGAAGCACTTTTTGAGAAATTTAAAGTTAAAATTTAAAATTTTGATTTTTTTTTTAATTTTGACAGGTGATATTTGGAGAAATAATTTTGATTGTTCCAAATAGAGTTTTTCAATTGCATCCAAATGACATATTGCAAGTTAAATTCCGTAACATATTGCTTCTGTCATTTTTTGACAGTGACACTTCCATTTGACAGATATGGGACAAAAACTTACTGATTCTTCTAAAAAGTAACCGAAAACCGTTTAACCGAAATTAATTCATATCTATGAAATAATTTTTCAGATATTTAATGTTAAAATGTCAAAATTTGATATTTCTACCACTCGATCTTCAGAGAAGAGAAGTATAGTGATCATGCTAAAAATTGGGTAGTGATTTTTCAATACATAAACACTTTTTAAGGTCCCTAGGATACAATTTTGATATTTTTGCGATGATGTCTGTGTGTGTATGTGTATGTTTGTGTTAGTGTGTGTCTTAGGATGTCGTAGTAACGATAAATCAAAAATTACTGAATTAAAAAATTGAAATTTTGCACACAAGATTTTGATAACCTAGATTAGATCTAATTAGATTTTGGTAATCTGACGGGAGTGGCAGTTGCTATGTGGCATTATCATTATAGTCCAGTCTGTAGGGAGAAAAATGGGTCTTTTACGACGTAAATTTGCTACAGGATGAAAAGTATACTAAGTTGTAGGCAGAGATAAAACTAGCATGCCTATATACTTTTACACACGAAAAAAACTTGCATAAACAAATTAGGAAGGTCCAAAGTTAGTGAAAACATGTTTTTCGCTTCTACAAGCAACAATACTGATTTTAGCGAAATAAGTATTCAATACTTTTTTTTCGGCATTAACAATACCTTCAATTTGATCCATTCCACGATTTATTTCGTCAATTCGTTTATTAAAAAATAGCGAAAAACCGTCAAAAATGTCGTTTTTTTGCAATGATAATAATTATTACAAAAATAGTTTTTTGCATATTATTATTGCTTTAAAAGCAAATTTTTTTGATTCTGCATCAAACAAGCCATTACAAGACTGAATTGGTTAATTTGTTGCTGAGATATTTGATATTGTTTATCCCAACACCGTAAATGTTTATTGCTCTAACTTTTTTTTCTATGAACATTTTAACTTCTATAAGGGCTTATTCTCTTCATTGAGACTTATATTTTTAAGATTTTTTTGAACCAAATAAAAAAAGTAACATTTAACCCTTTCTTTATTGCTTTAAAAAGAGGGTACTTTTTTTGTTATAAACAATTAGAGCTGGTGCGCGCCCTGTACATCGTAGCATTTGTTAACTTACAAATACCAAAAGGTGATTTCAAAACGAAAAATTTGAAAACAAAAAAAAATACCCCATGACCAATAGGGACCGAGTTAACAATTTTTAAAAAAAAAATCATAGTTACATTGTTTATAACTATTAAGAAATAAATTTTACGACATTCGATAGTCAAGTACTTATATTTTTGGAAGTATATATTTAAAATTTAAAAAAATTGTTTTTAATTACTAAAAACATTGTGTAAATTCGTCGATTTTCTCTCGCGGTAGTCAAAAACTGATCTCGAGAATTTAAATCGGCGAAGTGCGGATAAAATAGTTATATCTCGGAACCTTTATATCGGATTTTGGTCTTTTTTTAATCTGGGGTAACACGGAAAGTTATCGACAATGGCATTATTTTTTTTAATGATAATAAAAAATATAAAAAATTATTAAGTTTGAAATTTACTATTTTTTATCTCAGTAAATAAGCATTTTAGTGGAAATTGACAAGAGTACAAAAAGTCCTGCTTTTGGTCGAAAAATAACTGAATTTTTTCAAATCGATCGGAAGAATTTTTTTTCATTTTACTTTCCCGACCCACCTCCGAGTAGGGAAAAGTGAACGTGCAAAAAAAATTTCGAGATGAAAATGGAAATATCCATTTTCAGGTCCCCTGAGACGATTAAGACCATTTCCAGAAGTCTGCCTGTCTATCTGCTTGTCTGTCTGTCTGTGTGTATTCTTCCACGATAGAAGCCACATGCTAAAATATGGGTTTCCTTTATCCATCGGAAGAACCCATTAGTTTTTGTACGACATCTGTCAAACGGAAGTGTCACTAGCAAAAAATGACAGAAGCAATATGTCACGGAATTTAACTTGCAATATGTCATTCGAAAGCCGTTGAAAAATTCTATTCAGAACAGTCAAAATTTTATCTTCAACTGTCACCTGTCAAAAATAAAAAAATAGCAAAATTTTAAGCTTTAACATTAAATATATGAAAAAGTATTCGTCTCTGGATACTCGTCGGGAAAGTTTTGGGGCGACACAACCGATTTTTTTTTGATAAAATAATATCTTTTAATTTTATATGCATTTTGAAATTGCAAGTTATCCAATATTCTCCGTTGCGATTTTTTTCACTATCCGATTAGTGCCTTGCCTAAAATCTTTTTGTGCCCTTTTACCGCTCTTCAAACGAACGTCGAAGATTTATTTTGTTATTGTTCATTAAGTAAAACTGCAGAGAGGCAAAAACTGGCCAAAAAATGAAAAAAATTTTCTCCGATCGATTTGAAAAAATTGAGTTATTTTTGGTCAAGTTGCAAGCGCACTAATTCGGCAGGAAAAAAATCGCAACGGAGAATATTGGATGACCTGCAATTTCAAAATGCATATAAAATTATAAAATAGTATTTTATAAAAAAAAATGAAAAAAATTTCTTTCGATCGATTTGAAAAATCAGTTATTTTTCGATAAAAAAATAGAACTTTTTGTACTCCTGCGAATTTCCCTTAAAATGCTTATTTACTGAGATAAAAAATTGTAAAATTCAAACTTAATAATTTTTTTATAATTCTTATGACTTTTTATTATCATTTACAAACATAATAACATAATACCATTGTTCCGTGTTACCCCAGATTAAACAAAGACCAAAATCCGATATAAAGGTTCCGAGATATAGCTATTTTATCCGCACTTCGCCGATTTAAATTCTCGAGATCAGTTTTTGACTACCGCCCGAGAAAATCGACGAATTTACACAATGTTTTAAGTAATTAAAAACAATTTTTTTAAATTTTTAAATATACACTTCCAAAATATAAGTACTTGACTATCGAATGCCGTAAAATTTATTTCTTAATAGGTATAAACAATGTAACTGTGATTTTTTTTTAAAAAATTGTTAACTCGGTCCCTATTGGTCATGGGGTATTTTTTTTTGTTTTCAAATTTTTCGTTTTGAAATCACCTTTTGGTATTTGTAAGTTAACAAATGCTACGATGTACAGGGCGCGCACCAGCTCTAATTGTTTATAACAAAAAAAGTACCCTCTTTTTAAAGCAATAAAGAAAGGGTTAAATGTTACTTTTTTTATTTGGTTCAAAAAAATCTTAAAAATATAAGTCTCAATGAAGAGAATGAGCCCTTATAGAAGTTAAAATGTTCATAGAAAAAAAAGTTAGAGCAATAAACATTTACGGTGTTGGGATAAATAATATCAAATATCTCAGCAACAAATTAACCAATTCAGTCTTGTAATGGCTTGTTTGATCAAAAAACCTTGCTTTTAAAGCAATAATAATATGAAAAAAACTTTTTTTGTAATAATTATTATCATTGCAAAAAAACGACATTTTTGACGGTTTTTCGCTATTTTTTAATAAACTAATTGACGAAATAAATCGCGGAATGAATCAAATTGAAGGTATTGTTAATGCCGAAAAAAAAGTATTGAATACTTATTTCGCTAAAATCAGTATTGTTGCTTGTAGAAGCGAAAAACATGTTTTCACTAACTTTGGACCTTCCTAATTTGTTTATGCAAGTTTTTTTCGTGTGTAAAAGTATATAGGCATGCTAGTTTTATCTGTGCCTACAACTTAGTATACTTTTCATCCTGTAGCAAATTTACGTCATGAAATTTCCCTACATCCTGGACTATTACTAAACAAGATGAAAATAATGTTTTAGAAATGTATTTTTTATTCGCTATAGTTTATTTTCACTTATTACACGAGAGCTTTTTTTTGTCGAAGTAAACTACTTGACATGTATCAATAAGAACTTTGTTGCTTGGCAATTTAACGAAAAAAACTACCTCTGAAAAAATTACGACTCCGTAGGAGGAGAAATTTTTTCTGGCAGTTTTTTGAGTTGAATTACCTAATGGCAACAAAATTCGAATTATAAATGTCAAGTTTACTTCGACTCAAAAAAATCTAGGGTGTAATTTGTTAAGACAATTTAATGAATATATAAATCAATAAATTAAAAAATAAGATGTAAATTAGTTTATTTAATTTAACGGAAAAGTACAATTGTTATAAACACAATTATTAAAAATAGCTTGAGTCGGAAAATGAAAACTTTTCTGACAAGTTTGAGAAAAATTGACATAACGTCATCAAAAATTTGTTTACAATGATGGTTGTCACGCAGCTTATGGGTTTTTTTATACATGAATTAATTTGTCGTAGCATTAAAATTTTCAACCCTTTTCCTATTGTCGTAAGATTTACTAAAAAGTTAGTGTTTTCATACTTTTTTGTGTTAACGTGTTAATTTCGGATTCAAAGATGGCGAGAGGTCATGTGCTGGCCACATCAATTTTTTTAGTTTTGACAGGTGATAGTTGGCGTGTGGCTTCTATCGTGAAAGAATATAAACAGACACAGACAGACAGACTTCCATCTGAAAATGGTCTTAATGGCCGAAGGTGATCTCTAAATGGATATTTCCGTTTTTATCTCGAAAAAATTTTTGAGCTCATTCACAATACTTTCCCTTCTAGCTGGATGGTGGGTGGGAAAAGTAAAAATAGTCTTTGGTTTATTCAGTGGTAGAATGAATCCCAACAAAAAATTAAGCACAAACACATTAATAAATAATACAAAAAATCGGAAACTATTACCACTTTACACTGTGGTAATAAATTTATACCCCTTTCGAAAAATCTAGAAGGATTATTTATAAACTGAAGTAGCAGATATGTAGACAATTTGTTTTAAAATAACTATCCTGAATTTTAAAATTAACATACTGTAGCATCATGCCGTTATCACCTGGTATAAAAAAATTCAGTAACTGTGTATGAATTTAGTACGAGATCGCATCTATTGCAAAAATTTCTTTAGATCTAATTAGATGACAGAATTTTGTAAGTACTAAATGATGTTGTTTGTTATTAGTAGTACTGCTGGTAACTCTAATGATGTATCAAGCATATCAGAAAATTCAACTATAAGTGCTATAACCGATGAGTGTGAAAATACCCATATTAGTATTGAACCTGTATGTGCTACAGATAATTTTACGAAAGTCAGGGTGACTACGATGCTAAATCTTGTAGGCGAAAGTCAAACCGATTTGGTAAGTACATATATTATAATTTTATATAAATCAACATTAATTTGAATATATAATTTAAATGAATTTAAATTTAAAACTTTTTAAATTCACCTTGTAACATGTAGTACATGATCGTAACATTCCAAAAATTATTTTCAAAATTGTAATCTTGAATTGGGAATTTGGAACCTTTGGTTTTCAATAATGTTGAAGAATATCGTAACCACTAACCAAAACTACACTTTTTGAAACACTCTACGTACGTTTAGCTATTTCGCTAACTATGTTAGCATCATTAGGAGTTGATGATAAACAGCAATAAAAAAATAAAATACAGAGTTTCTTAACGCGGCTAACGGTAGGAGTTAATTGGCAGAAAGCGTTCCGTTAGAAAAAAGCATTATGCTCCCTTCGGGCGACCTTCCTTCTCTTTCTCTTACTCTCTATCTCATTCTGCAATATAATTTTTTTCTTATTGTTTTTTATATCATTTATAATTATTTTATAAAGAGAGAGACAATGAGTTTTTTAATTTTTCTGTTTTTGTAATTTGTTATTTTTGTTGTGTTTTTTCTGATTTTTTTTCGATTTTTTCTAATTTTTTCTCATTTTTTTTTCATTGTTCAATTTTTTTTCTATTTCTTTCATTTGTTTTCTAATTTTTTCTTATTCTTCTGATTTTATGCGACTATTTGCGATTTTTTTTTTCCATTTTTTTTCGGGATTTTGTTGCGATTTTTTGTGATTTTGTTGCGTTTTTTTTGTGATTTTTTGCGGGTTTTTTTGCAATTTTATTTCAATTTCGATTTTTTTTCATTTTAAAAAATTTTTGTTAGGGTTATAATTATTTCCGGTTTTTGGTTGCTCTTCTTTAGCTATTTTTTTACGATTTTTTTGCGACTTTTTGCGACTTTTTTTCGGTTTTTCAGTATTCTTTTCATTTTTTTTAATTTTTGTGTTTTTTCCGTGTTTTGCAATTTAATTATTCATTTTTTTTTTAATATTTTCTGATTTTTATTTTAATTTTTTCCACTGCTTTCTGTTTTTTTTTCAGATGTTTTCTGATTTTTCGATTTTGCTAATTTTTCATCATTGATCTGTTTTTCCCTATTTCTTTCTTTTGTTTTCTGATGTTTTCTTATTCTTCTGATTTTTGCAATTATTTTTGATTTTTTGGATATTTTTATGAGATTTTTTTAACGGTTTTTTGGGATTTTTTGCGGTTTATTTCAATTTCGAATTTTTTTATTTTAAAATTATTTTTATAGTTACAATTGATTCCGGTTTTGGTTGCTCTTCGTTCTTTAACGGTTTTTTGATTTTTTTTTTCGTTTTTTCGGTTTTTTTATTTTTTTTTTATTTTTTCCTATTTTCTGTATGTTACAATTCCTTTTTTTTTTCAATGTTTGGGCATTATCTTGTATTTTTATTAAGGTTTCTAGTTTAATATTATTTTTGGGTCGCCTTGTATAATAAAATAATCACTATTATATTGTTTAAAATGTTGTATTTTAATATATAACATTCATATCAAAAATCAAGAGAAAATTATCAATGGGATCAATTATTTTCGTAATACCTAAAATATGTGGTGTATATTTTGTATATTTTTTGGGACACAGTATCTCTGGTCGTAAACATACAAACACCCTAAAACGTTCAGAATTTATTTATAATACCTAACAATATAATCTATCAAAAAATCATCAACTTTAACCGGGACCACTTTTCCCATATTACCGGTACGTTGTCCTTTAAATTGATTAACGTTAGTACGCGCCACCCATTTGCAAACGGCCTTCTAATATCATGGCATATATCCCTGCGGCTTTCTTATTTCAGCGTGAAATAAAAATCTTTAATAATTAACCTGCAATAGTTCCAAAAGTTGCATTATTTTTATTATAAATTTGTTTTACTTTCACAATCTTTATCTCTAATGGTTATACTTTTTGAATTGTTTACTAAAATCTAGACATCTTTTTAAGAATCTCTTTTTGTTTGTAACTTTTGCAACGGGGAGTTCAACCTGAAATATTAGTCCATATTTGTTTGCATTATTTGAGGAAAAAATCATTTTGTCTGTTTTTTTCTTTAATTTAACATGAAAAAATTGATATTTAAAAATTACTACATCTATGCAACTTGTAGTGTACCTACGTCACTTATGTGCAATAGCTACACAACAGTGACAGTTAACTATGCAATACGCAGACGTGGACGCGACCTTTCACTTAATCAGGAACGCTTGTGCCCAGCACTTATGTACTAAACAGCAAATTATTACCTGATCTCGTTAAAATAGTCGTTTTCTTTATCTAACAGCGGAATCTAATATCTATTTATGTCTGTCGATTTGAAATGCGAATTCATAGTGGATAGGTCCAATTTTTCATCTTTATCCAATTATCATATAATGGTTTTCTCCATCTTTGTCTGTACAAGTGAAATTTAACAGCTGTTATTCATTCGTATTTTCTTTTTTACACATTTGCAGTTAATTGCTTGACGGTAACTTCATTGCACATAAGTGACGTCACGATCGTAATAGCGGCAAATTCAAATAATTGGAAATTTGAATTTTTAAATTAATTTATTCAAAAATCTAACTCAGATTACGGTAGATATTTAAACTCAATGGGTTTTATTTGATCAATTCTAACTGTTAATAAAGAAAAAACGTGGGGTTATATTTTTGTTGAACTCCCCATTATGGATGTAATTTTTTAGAGACCGTTTTGAACCAAATGAATCCTTATTTTACTTCTTTTGTGTTAATCATTCCAACTAAACTTGTTTATAACTAAAAATTGTTTTTATTTTTCAGAACGGCAGCTTACCATCATTAAATGAACAGTACCAAAATTTGGAAGATATACTAATCGGACGATTACCTCTATCTATAGTTGATTCAGTTTTTAAACATATGACAATGCATCCTACATTTAAACAACGGTTTTTCAAAGGAATGAAAAAAAATCATGCACCGGTAAGTATTAAAATTTTCAACGGTTCATTTTTTCCAAATATATTATTTCAACATTGATATTTCATTGTACTTAAAAAATAAATCATAGAGAAACTTGTTTAATTTAAAAGAAATATATATTGATACGGACCACCAGGTATACTACAGATGTCCTATCTAAAAATCTCAATCCGGGTTGGGTTCATGTTAATATGTCTTATCTCTTCACTTTCTTCAGTCTTGCTCTTCTGTTTATGTTTCTTCTATCGTTCCTATCTCAGTCTGTTTTGTTTCACCTTCTAGTCTTTTTCTATTTTCTTAATATTGTCCGTCCCTGTTTATTTCTGTCTACCGTCTTATCTAATCGTTCTACCCTTCTTCACCTTGCTCTAAATTCTCGGTTTCACCTTCTCTTATTACTCTGGTATTATACTATTTTATTTGTATCCTTTGTCTAATTTAATTTCTTATTTTGATATAGGTAATAAAATATTCTCACCTTGATAATCAACTATTTTATTTCTATTTTTCTTATAATATTTTTTTTTTATAAACCAATATTTATTTACAAAATTTTTATCTTTGACAATTTGTTTTTATTTTGATTACCCCAAAATTGACAAATTCCAAAATTCTCTCTATCACACTTGATTATTTTTTTTTAAATTATTTCCAGATACTAAATCAACCAGGATTGATCATCTTAGATATGACATCTGAAATGACCTGGCATCATATTTTAAATTTTTGTATCAATATATATGTGTTTAATTTAATGTTATTAATAATTTCCTTTTCTAGGTTTCTTTTAGAAATCTTCCAGAAATAAGTAGCAAAGAAAGCAACAAGCTGATTAGATTGATGTCAAAAATTATGAATAGACTTCAATGGACAACTACATGTCAAGTTTTACCCAATAAACTAAAACGTTATTTAAAAGCAATCACTCAAGTCAAAATCGAAGATCGTTTAACTAAAACTAAAGCCATGGAAGAAGTAGATTTCGACGACAGCCAAAATCAAACCAGTTTTATTTTCCATTCTAATAACGGAGCAGATAATATAGAAGAGAAAGTAAAGATTCTGAAAAATATGCTAAATAAATATGAACATTTACCGGACAGTTGTAAACCCAGAGCGGAACCTGTTAAAGAATACATTGAAAATCATTTAGACATGTTGACACATGTTATGTCCAATAATATTGAAGTACCTAGGCCTCGTAAATCAGATACTATTGAAGGTATAGTATGGTATAATTTTGTTTTTCTTTACGAAAAATAGGTTTTTAAAAAATAATAATTTTTTTACTAAATACATGCAAATTATTTAGAAAAATTGCAATTTAACACGATTACGATAAATTCTAGGAAAGGTTGCATATAGGTCGGCAAGTCGTCTTTTCACTAAAAATGTCGAATTTGAGCATTGTAAAGCATTAAAAGCTGTTGCGATGAATTAACCGATTTCAATGTTTTAAAGAAACTTTTTTTTTTCATGATTGACAGCAAGCAAATTTATTGACAAAGCTAATAGAATCAAGTTTCCTAATATCAACTTTCGTTAACCTTTTTGGAAAAAACGCTTGCCTGGATTTTTTAGCATTAAACTCTAGTTGCTTTATTTAACGAGACTTCATTGATTCGGAACTACTAAACCGTTCTCAAAATTTGAGTACAATTTGCCAAACAGGATTTTTTTTTAAGCTCGAGAGGAAAACCAAATTCTATTCTACGCTAACGGCGTTAACGTATCTGTTTTGTTTTTGATTCCCTTTGCTTTATGTTAGTTACTAAAAATTCATATTACACGTCAAAATTTTGACGTGTTCTCTCGTTATTCGCTCCATTGTATTGTGTTAAATTCTATAATTTTGTTTAAGTTAAAATTCTTTTTTTCTAAACTACAGCACTATTACGGTTTTATTAGTGATTTTGGGCCTTTTTCTCAACTTTTTATCTTGAATTTTAGACTAGAAATTTTTACACAACTAAATTTATTATTTCGACCTTTGTCAAATTAAACATTTAAAAATGTCTATTTATACATTAAAATTACATTGTACTCTAAAAATCCTCCTAGTTTCATGGTTATACGTATGTTCAAATAAATTATTTGCCCTTAAACGGTCGCCTGGAAATTCTAATCTTTTGCACATGCAATATAGGTAAACCCTAATATGTACCTACCAAATACTTAAGGTTTCTCTCATGGGCCAAATATGTTTATTTAGGTTTTAAACAATTAAAATAGTCAATTATATACAGGGTGTTATTGAAATACACGTACATATTAAAACTGGGTATTGCGCAGATCCCCACTGAATGTAGAAAAATATTATTTTTTAAAAATACCCCTTATCAAGGGGGTTATTAATTTTTGAAAATTAATTCTAAAACAAACGTACTTCACTGATATGTTGAGGATGACCTATATAAATTAGGTTTATTTACCTATTTTAAACATCAACAGTAATTAATATGCAAGTTTTTGTCAGATGATAAGAAAACTAGTCTTGTAAGAAATAACCATGTTGCCAAGATTTTCGAATTAATTTCTATTTCCGAAGACTGGTTTTTACTACCCTCGTTATCAAAAAACTTGAATATTTGATAAATGATTGTTTTTAAACTATACATTTTTGAAACTATAGATTATTAAAATTTTAGTTGATTTACGAATCTGGCTAACACGAGCGCGTCATTTCCAAGTTGGTAAAAAGTGTTGTTGCGATTACTTTTAAATATTTTTTTACGATGCCACTATTTACGAATATTGAACTAACCGATATAGTGATGGTTTATGTGGCAGCTGGAGAAAATTCTCGGCAAGCACAAATCCTGTATCGCGAACGGTTTCCAAATCGGAGAATTCCGGACTGTCGTACGTTTATTTCAACTGTTCAGCATCTAAGAGACCATAGAAAATTTGAGAGTGTCAATGCAGATCGAGGGAGAACAAGAACACAAAGAACATTGGCGGCCGAAGAAGAAATATTGGAAGCTGTTGAAAACCGGCCTCAATTAAGTTGTAGAAGACTAGGTCTGGAAATTGGAGTGTCCTCATTTGTTGTGTGGCGGACACTTAAAGAACAAGGTTTACATCCTTATCACATCCAAAAAGTCCAGGCCTTATATCCAGGTGATGAAGAAAAGAGAGTGGAGTTTTGTGAATGGATGATTCAAAAATGTGTTGATATTCCTGATTTTCTAAAAATATTATTGTATACTGACGAGGCTTCATTCACTCGTGATGGCGTGTTCAATATGCACAATACGCATATTTGGAGTGATGAAAATCCTCACGCCATTAGGGAAACTGGGCATCAAAGAAAATTTTCAATAAATGTTTGGGCTTGCATAATAGATCAGTATTTAATCGGGCCTTATGTTCTCCCGAACAGATTAAATGGGCCAGGATATCTCCACTTTTTAGAAGATATTTTGCCAGTACTCCTAGAAGAGATACCGTTACAATTAAGGCACCGGATGTGGTACCTACTAGATGGCGCTCCTCCTCACTTTGATTTAAACGTACGGCAGTTTTTGAACATTAGATTTCCTCAAAAGTGGATAGGCAGAAATGGACCTACTAAGTGGCCTCCATGCGATTTATTTTTGTGGGGTCACATGAAACAACTGGTTTATAATGAACCTATTAATAGTGTTGAACAATTAACCAATAAAGTTAATGCGGTAGCCGAGGAACTACGACAAAATCCAAGACTAATTTCTAATGTTCAAAGTTCTTTGGAAAGACGATTGCAAGTGTGTGTAAATAATAATGGACGGCATTTTGAACAATTACTGTAATAAACTTTATTTTGAATTAATTGGTTTTGCTACGGCAACAGTGCAATTTCTATGGGTAAGTTCAATTTCGATTTATTTTACTTCTTTAAATATGGAAACTAGTAGGTCGGAAAAGGGGACTCTTCCCCAATATTTAAATTTTAGAATTCGAAGTTAAAATTGGTGCCAATCGTTTTTGGTCATTACATACTATTCCCCATTTTAATATGTACGTGTATTTCAATAACACCCTGTATATGTTTTTTAAAAATATTTGGCCCCAAGAGTTCGTCTGGAAATTCTAATCTTTTGCACGGGCATTATAGGTGAACCCTAGTATGTACCTACCAAATATTTAAGAATTCTCCCATGAGACAGTTATGTCTATTTAATGTTTAAAAAATTAAAATAGTGAATTATACACAGGTTTAAAAAAATATTTGTCCGCAAGGGGGCGTCTGAAAATTCCCAATCTTTTTCACAGGCATTATGGGTAAACCCTGGTATGTCCTAACCAAATATTTAAGATTTTTCTCATCGAGCAGTTATGTTTATTTAAATTTAAAAAAAGTCATTTTAAAAAAGTAAAAATAGTATACGTTTGTACAAAAAAAAAATATTTGGCCGCGAGGGGTCGTCTGGAATTTCCAGTTTTTTGCATAGAGATTAAAGATGATTCCTAGCATGTACCGACCAAATATTTAATAATACTCTAATGGGGTAGGTATGTTTAATTAGGTTTAAAAAACTTAAACTAGTAAAAGGAATAATCTCTGCGCGATTTTTCAAGACTACGGCCCGTTTCCGTCAGCGGAAGAAAGTCCGATTCGAAAAAATCGGATTTTTTCCAATAATTTTTTTTTCCAATTTTTTTTCAACGAGCCGGATGCCATATGGATATCAATCAACGCGTTTTGACTTACAACTCAGTATCGACAAATTTGCTTTCCTTATCGAGATATCTCGAATAGAAGATTCACTTAGTATGCGAGACCGGGATCCTCGGACCCGAAATTGCTCATCTTCTGATGGAGCCTTTCTTTTTTGAATAAAAACCCATGGCCGAAAGAATTTTCCGGATCGTCCGTACCGTTCTCGAGTTATCGTGCGCACAGACATCCACACATCCACACAGACAGCCTTTTTTTTCGCGGAAAATCAATTTTTTCCACGTTTTATGACATTTTAAGCCATTTGGAGCAAAAAAAAATTTTTGTCCGAGAATTTCCTTCGGTCAAACACCAAGAAAATAAGTTTTTCACTATTCAATCTCTCTAGCAATTAAATAAAAACCCACACGGGGAACAAAACAAATCTGTTTGAACTTCTAGCGACAATCAGCGAATTTCCGCAATTCGCGCGAATAAATCGCCTGTACTGTAACCGCCTGCATTTGCTTGTACGGGTTTAATAGTTCGCGCGAATTCGCGAGATTTCGCGCGAAGTATTTTTCTCGCATTTTTTGCACTGTAGCCGTAGCCTTAGGAAACTAACTAATACCCGATGGGTACTTTGGACCACCCCGTATTGATCTTATTTTTCCTCTTAGGATTATGTGGACAAATAATTTTTGTCATATAAGTTTGAGCAGGTGTTGCTATTTATGTCTATCAGTATAATAACAATTTACATTATTTGTATAGTATGTTTACTAAAGGGAAGAAAATTTATTCTGTGTAATATTTTTTCACAAAGGTGATGAACAATTTTAATAAATAAAAGTACGGTTTGAATTCGCGCCATTTATTTTTATTTTATTGATTTAAGCGATTGTTTTCGGATTTATAATGAGATGGTTGGCTCTGTTCTGTGACAAAAACTAATTTTTGAGAATGTTATGTTGCCGGATATATTCAGATTTACTAAAATTTATTGATAAAATGTTTTCAACGATAAAATTTAAAATCTTTAATAATATCCACTCTATTTCCTTTTTTTAGCACCCCAAGAAACAGTCAGCGAATCTGTTCATCACGAGGCTGCTAAACGAAACGAAAAAAACGAAGATACTGATTTGATTGAACAGGAATTGGAAAGTTTGGGTCTAGGTAAACATCCGAATTTTAGACCAAAATTCGACATAGAAGCTTTTTTGCATAAATCCAACCAATCCAAAGATCAGGGATTGCAAGAAGGTAAATAAAGTGTAAGCATTTAATATTGCCCAATTTTGAATTTCGAATAGAAAATTTAATTATTCTAAACACGATTAAATATTCGGTATTTTATTTTAATTTAATAAAGTGTTTAAGACTAAATTATTTTTTGTTTAAAGTTCATTCTGCGTTAGCAATATCTAAATATAATTAAGATATTAATTAAAGAAAAACGAGCACTATCTGCTGATAGTGGGAAGATAAATATCAAATAAAACCAAAACTAACTTTTGTTATAATTTGGACTCCTTTTTTTTCGATTATAAGGAAATTAAATAGAATGTTGAATTCTTCTATAAATAATCCTTCCTAGATAATCGTTTCCCATGACAAAAATTTTTCACTATAATCTTTCCCCGCAACAAAATCCCCCCAGACACTTCTCTAAATAGAGGTAATATTTTTACCATTAGTTTTCAAAATATTTCATTTCTGATCTACAAGATTCTTTACAAAATTTGTCATATGACAAACAGTTGAATTTTTATACGAAGACAGTCAAGCCTTTTTTTTTAATACATAAAAATAGTGACTGATTTGCTGTGCGTAGTACTTTTTGTTTTAAATTCATAAAAATAGAGACTAATTCGCATTGAAAAGAGTTGTCGCTGGGAAGAATTGTCAAGCACAATAATTGTCCAGGAAGGATTGTCCAGGAAAGGATTGTCCGAGGAAGAATTATCCGGGAAGAATATTCTGAGAAAAGTTTCTCATGGATTCGTTTGAAAGTATCCAGCAATATTTCCGATTGATATTATATTAATATATAAATTTACTCGCAGTTTTTCCTGTCCGATAATTCAATGTTTTTTATTAATATGTTTTCTTGGGCAATATTTAAAATTTTTGTACATATCTTTTGTATTTTTCTCAGCTAGAAAACTAACGACGTATAAGAAAACAAACAAACGAGATATCAGCAGAGAAACATCCAACGAATACGATCGCCTGTTAGAAGCCGTAAAGAAGGAGCGAATTAAAAGGGAGGGACGAAAAAGAATTGCTGATGCTTTTGGAAAACTCAGTATTGAAGATTACAATGGAAAAAATTCCGATAACAGCGTTAAAGAAATTTTCGAGAATCCATTAGTTTATTCCTTTTAATTTTCGTATTAACTAATATTTAAAAGTTTATTGTATATTTTTATATTATTTATATGAAATACTATTTTTTAAATTTAATTTTTATGGTTTTTTTAAAGAGCAACTTTTTTTATTCGTTTATTATTACAATTACAAAATATTTTTTGTATACATAAAACATACGTACAATAGCAAATAAGCCGCTTCAAGAACGGTGTGTATGTGCATGAAAATGGTGAATGACCTCTAATTTGGATCGCTAAAGATCGCACTCTCTGGTATACCTTTCGGACTGGTATGTTCCTGCAGCTGGGGTTTTGCAGGACTGGGCGTGGATATTAAAATGTTTAAAACCAAAACAAAAACAACCAAATGCAATTAAGATTAGCGACGATTTGCTCACTGATATTATAACAGAAAGCAGAAGCTCAAAGGCCGAAAAAAATCAGAAGAACCAACTGCAAAGAAACAGGAAAAGACTGGAGAAAGATTTTCTCTTTAGGTTTCCCCCACCGTCAGTAATATGTGAGTTATACGAAGAAATCTTTTTTTTTAATGAGAAGCAACAAAGGTCAGCAAAATTATATTTAGGAATATGGAGCATGACGACAAACTGAGAACGAGATTCAAACTAGGTAATACACGAGTCCTTAAAATTTTATCGATAAATTTTTAGCTTCGACGAAAACTTTTTATTGAGAAAAAACACGAAAAACGGTTTGTTTGAGTGGTTTTGCCTTTAATAAAAAGTTTACATGACACTGAGGGGGAGGACATGCCCTTGTGGTGGAAGATGTCCTTGTGAAGGAACATGATCTTGTGGTGGAACATGTCCTTGAGAAGAAACATGACTTTGAGGAGGACCATGTTCTGGAGATGGAGCATGCCCTTGAGGAGGGACATGACCTTGAGGAGGAACATGCCCTTGAGTAGCGTTTGGAAAATTAAAATTTTGAAAAAAGAGTGGTATTTGACAAGATTATTTTTTGAACCATTTTAGAAAAAAAATAATTATTAAAATGTATCTAAAAAAAATTTGAAAGACGATTGGTATTTGAACAGATTATGTTTTGAACCATTTTAGAAAAAATTTTAAATTTAAAAAATTGAAACTTGCCAATTTAAATTTACGATCTCACCGCCTACTTTGATGTATTAAATGTTGCCTAGTTCCAAATGGTGATTTTAATACAACGGGTAGCGATAAATTTTTACAGAAATCAAAACTCAATCAAAATCAATAAATGTGGGAAATTATTGGTTTCAAGAACGGTTTATTATGCCCAAAGGACGCATGAATAGCCGCAACCACCTATTTGCACAAAACCTTAGATATTTTAGTTTATTCGACCTTTGACATTTCTGACATCACTAAATGTTAGGCGGTTCCCCCAAACCAATTCTGCCAAAAATCACGACATCTAATTTTTGGTATATTTACGAAAATTTTTGTCCTTGTGGCTTAGCTATGTCAAATTTTTACGAACCTCGCCTTATTTTTCCGTAGAATGACTCCACTATTTACTATAAATCTATGTTGATTATTTGTTTGGATATTGTCATGTGGTTTCTCATCATCCCGTAAGTGCAAATTATGAGAATTAATGACTCCATCTCTGGTGAAACCGAGTTCGTCCGTGAAAATAACACTACTAATAAAATGTATTGTCTACTTGTTGTTGTTGCAGGAACAACTGAGTATACTCAAGTCGTGCGGGTTAATCGGCTGCTGTCATACTATGCACTTTTTGTAAATGAAAAGGATACAATAGTTGCTCTTTTAAAATACAATGCACAACTCGTTGATGGATCATTATCAACTGCATTTAATACGGCTTCTTCCTGCCACAGTACGTACATTTCGTGTTGGACCTTCGCCACCTCTTTTTGCCAAAAAACTTCCTAAAGTTATAAATTTGATTTTGTACAACATGCAAAATAAATTAATTTACCTACTCTTACCTGTCTCTCGTAACCTGACATAAAGCCTTCTGGCCTCTAAACGGTTTCGGGAAGCCAATCCGTACATTAAATGCATATCTGCATACTCAATAAAGGCCTATACCCTCCCGACTTTTGGTCCTGGGACACCCTGTATATAATATATATGATAGTTTAATTTGACGTTTAAAAATTTCAAAAACTTTTGCCATTATTGCCAGATTTAGCAATAAGTAAATTTTTAGAACATAAAATTTTTTTCACATTTTGTGGTTTCGAATTCCTCATAGTTTCGCCTTATTTTTTGATTTTGAGCCAAAATTAAGAATTTTTATGAAAAATTACAAGAAATCAAAATTATAGAACATAAAACTTCCTACAAATTCTGTCTGCACTTTTTTCGAATTCCGCACAGTATCGCCGCCAGAGGGCGTGAAATAAATATAAATAAACCTTTGCACCTTTTTTCCCGATCCCCTCAAAACCTTTGAGGATCCATTGGTCCAGCGCTATCTTAGTTTATCTACTGATCACATTATAAGTTTCTTGCTAACTTCAAATCCATACAAATGAACCTTCAGTTTAAAATATAAGTGAAAACAGAAATTATTTTATAAGCAAAAACGATAAATGGTTAATATATGTTATTGCTCTAAAATAAGTGAAAACTATTTCGCTTATTATTTTTTTCCATTAGAACAAAAAAAAGAATGTTTTTCTTTTCCATTATATTACAATGAATGCTCATTTTATTATAGGTTTTCTAATATACATTAGGTATTTTTTTATAATGAGAAACACATAAACAACTTTTAATTTAAAATATTCTGCTTTTCGGTAATAGTAGTAAGGTAACTGTAAACATGCACAATATTAATTTATTTCAACATGAAATTTGGTATCGCAAAAGTGACGTTCTCATCTTAAAATTGATTTTTAAAATTGGTGGATATTTAGGAGCGTTTCCAGTACCATTCGACAGTGTATTAAATGGTATCCATCAATGCTCATTTTATATCTTCTCTAATTTATGCTTCATTAATTTTGTGGTACATATAATGAAAATTGGCTTAAACCAGAATAGTAATTTACGAAAAGTAATTAATATTTCTGCTGCTATAGAAGTGTTCATTTATGTGAGTACTAGATTTTATGATAATATAAAGACTAGAAAGAATTGGAACCGACTTTTAAAAGATATTGACTATTTAGATAATAAAATAAATAACAAGTCTAATCTTCTTACTTATATGTTTAAAGTACCCCTGCTCTCTATATTATTTATTTTTGGGCACACCATCGGATTGTATTTAAGTGGTAATATTAATTGGATATTAATAACGTGGTTTTTTATGAATCTGCAAATGTTAAATCATACAGTGATGATGTGGGAAATTTTAACTTTTGTATCCATCAGATACGAGTATTTAACCAATTATTGTAATAATATATTTTCAGCAACAAACAATAATAATTGTACACAGAATGTTGAAGATGTTAAGAAATATTTACTTAAACTACATAGAGTTATTATTGAATTTAACATAATTTTTGGTAAAATTGTATTATTAATATTTACGACAACGTTTATTGCAGTGATAAATTCGTTTTCAACTGTTTTATGGGCTAATGACTATGATAACTTAAAAAATATTTCGACTTGGATTATAAAATTTTATCAAGAGATTAACTTAATGGTAAGTTCTTACAAATTATCAACAATGTAAATAATTTATGACAAATAATGTATTTTGGAAATAATTTCTTTTAGGTCCTTTCAATTATTATTATTCTATCGTGCGACAGAGTGGAAAGAAAAGCAAAAAATCTAATAAAAAACTGTATTTACCTGCAGATAATGACGAATAATAAAAATATATTTATTATATCAAATTTGGCTAAAGAACTACAACCAAAATTTTCAGCAGCAGGATTTTTTGATATCAACCAGCGATCGCTGCCAGCTTTTTTCTCAAGTTTATCAGCTTATTTGATAATTGTTTTACAATTTAAGGTTTAAGTTGATCGCCGGAATAATTAAATATAAATTCAAAAACTACAAAATAATAGACTAGCATTTTCCTAAATCCCTAACGTGGTTTTCGAAAAAATCAAGAAAATCACTTTTTTCCCAAGTATACAGCTAAAGAAATACTTTCTCGATATCAAATATTTTTTGTGAAATAATTTATTTTGCTGAAATAAACAACAGCAATTTTTAAAATTACGGTTTTGGTCCAAAAGAAAAAAGATTTTTTAATTTTTAAATCATTTCTACATTATTTATTTCTTTATATTTATATAAATCTTGTTGAATGCTATTTGAAAGGTATTTGAATGATTCAATTTAGAAGTATTTAATAAAAAATATACGACTCAGTTAGGTTTGTTCCAAAAAAATATCAAAGAAAACAGAATTATTATTTCAAATTCATGGGTTAAATTTATTTGTCTCCGGAGTGCCTTCTAGCTGAGACACAGGAACTTTTTAAAACACTTCGACTACGGCACAGATGCCACTAATGGTTAGTTAATAGACTGTTTGTCGTTGCCGGTTCGATGTTACTTTATTACTTAGACTTTCATGAACAATTTTAACCTCCACCTTCAAAACGTAAAAATCAATCAAAATTTTGTAGACAAAAGTTTGTGGGATACAAATTAACACTTTATTTGTACGAATTGTAAATTGAGGAAAGTAAATATATTTATAAAAAAATATAAAAGCCTAAATAAATAAACAAGAACAGCAATATTACATTTCTATATGGCACATCTCTGACAGGTTTTTGATCGAGAATCTTGAAGTTGAATATAGTTTTTACTTTAGTTACTATTTTTGTTATGAGATTTTTAAAGATAAAAAACCATAAAGACCATTTCATTCTTTCCCCAATCTCATTAAGAAGAATTTATAAAAAAATTTTTCTCATAAAGGGACCATTCGTAAATTACGTCACAGTTCTTTTGCGTTACTCAATATCTCAGCGTCGTCGTCAGTCTATCTTTTAGCAATAATAACTCTGTTATTCAATGATTTACTAACTTATTTTCCATATTTGGAATGCCTGAATACTACACTTAGATCAAGGTTTGTCATTAATGTCAAAATAATTTAAATCTTATCTACAGTCTAAAGCAATAGCCACTAGCATGATCACGCTACACACTCCTCAAGAAAATGGCCAAACTGAGCGATTTAACCCATTAGTGACCAGCGATGCCGTTTGGCATCGCTACGTAGAGTCGGTCTCGAGAAGTTTTTTCTAACGACCTTTGGACGCTTATGTTTAGTTGGGTCTCTCTACCTGAGCTTGAAGGTTACTGGAACACGTGGTTACTTCAGTTGTGTCTCTGATTCCGTGCTTTATACTGATAAATACCTTCCAAAGATGGATAAATTTGTCGACGTCGGTCAACTGCGAAATTTATTAGCGTAAGTAATTAAAATTGTTATTATAAAATATATTTATGGCTGTTCTATAATGTAGATATATGTAGCTTTACTTAGAAAATATTTTCTGTTAACACACTACATTTGTGCCTCTTAGGCAAGCACACTTATCTCAAGGATGCCAAACAGCATCACTGGGCACTAATGGGTGGGTTGGTGGTTACATTAATGTAACCTTTTTTTTTAATTTCAGGCCAGGATTTTCTTTACAAGACGCAATGGATGCAAATGGTACTCTTCCATCAGATGAAAACTTAGATGTAGACATATTTATCGAACCACCTGATCCTACGGTGCAAACTGATGAAGAATCGGGAAATGAAGATGATGAGATTTCTGACATCCGGCATTTAGCAGGGAAACAACTGTTAGCACCAGCTGAAATAATAATTGGCAATCAAAGAATTGGTGGAGAAGAGTTGGAGGCTATATTGCCAGTGGCGGTACCTGAAACTAAGTCATCAACATCAATGCAACCTAATTCACCACAACCTAGTACAATTGGACTCTGCAGCAATAAAGGAGATGATTGGGTGAAGAGCAGATTAGAGTTGAAAAGTCAGTGTAAAATTGTCGCAGATTGGATTGAAGGTGATTTTCTTGATGAAAAAAAAGAGAAAATTCCGGAAGTTTACTCGTTCATCAATTTTTTGACGACACGATGTGGGAGCTCTTGAGACAAGAAACGGACAAATACATGAGATCAAAAAATGTTACTGGGTTTCAGCCAATCACAGTCGAGGAATTAAAATGTTTAGTAGGGATATTGGTTCTCAGTGGATACAATGTTCTTCCCTCAAATCGCCACTACTGGGACCAAAAGTCCGATATGCACAATGGATTAGTCAGCAACGCTATGAGGCGAAACAGGTTTTTTACTATCCTGAAGTTTATACACTGTGCAGATAACAATGCTGATCTTCTGATAAAAGAAAGATGTCTGAAACATTTTGTACCCAAGACTGACCTGAATTATGACGAAAGTATGGCCAGGTACTTTGGTGGACACCCGATGAAGCAATTCATAAGAGGGAAGCCGATCAGATTCGGGTTTAAAATGTGGTGTCTAAATTCCTCTAATGGATACCTCATTAACTTTGATTTATACCAAGGTAAATTACAAAAAATGAACCCAACACACGACACACTTTTTGGAAAATCATCTGCTCCATTACCGGAGTTGTTAAGTGAACTTCCTGATACTGTTCGTTTCCTTCCTTATAATATTTTCCTTGATAATTTGTTTTGTGGGTCAAGCTTATTCTGCTTTTTAGGAGAGAACAAATATTCTGCGACAGGTACCTTTCGAGAAAATAGGATGGCTAAGATTGTAAGTGAAAGAAAAACACCGAAAAAAGGCCTGCTTACAAATACAAAAAAGCCTAAAACAGATCTTCTTTGTTCATCAAAAAACACAACGTTTCCCAGCAAAGCGGAATTTCAAAAGCAAACACGAGGAGCACTTGCAAGTGCGATTGAAAGAAACGACAGAATACTATTTGCTCAGTGGAAAGACAATGGTGTTGTGACTGTTGGTTCCACCCTGTTTGGTGTAAAACCAACTGTACCAAGGAAACGCTACTCACCTCAACAAAAAAAAACATAACAGTACAGATGCCTCACTTAATTTATAGATACAATAGAGGAATGGGGGGAACAGATTTAATGGACCAGAACATCAGTGCTTACAGGATCAGCATCAGGAATAAGAAGTGGTGGTGGCCTTTATTTTCATGGAATATTGATGCAGTTATTCAAAATTGCTGGATTCTTAATAAAAAGACAAATACAATATCCCAACTTGAATTCAGAAGGAGCATTGCAGAGACGTATCTCACTCGATATGCAGTTGCAAGGAGAAATCCAGGACCCTCTGGGAGATATATATCATCATCAAGAGTTTTGGACGACATTCGTTTCAATCACTTAGACCATTATGTCGTGCACACTCCGGAGAAGAGCCGTAACAGGTGTGCAGGAACTAACTGCAAATCACAGACGCAAACAATGTGTAGTAAGTGTCGAATTGGACTATGTATCGACTGCTTTGCCTTATTTCATACAAAAATGTAAACAATGCTCCAAAGTTTTCGAATTTAAATAAATATATGCTCATTTGTACCTTTCTATCTTGTAGTTACTGATATTTGCACTAAAAACACAATTATTGTTGTCGATAACAACATGGTTATACCAAACCAGAATTACTCCCGTTAGTACCCAGCGATGCCGTACGGCACCACTCAATTTTAAAAATTTGGCAATCGTTAAAATTTTTTTAACATTTTTTTCATATTCCTGGAGCCAAATTTAGCGCTGATTTAAAGTTTGATGAAAAAATTCCAACAAAAAAAGTTACGGGAACTAATGGGTTAATGGAATTGAATAGTAGATTCTGTAACAAGGTTAGAATGAAAAATTCGAAACGAGTGGAAAATTCCGAACGCGAGCGAATGCGAGTGTGAGGAACTACGAGTGTCGAATTTTTTCATTCTGACCGAGTAACAGACTATATTTTCTCCACGATCAAAAAGTATAAATCAAAATTAAATTAAATCTGAACACAAGTTATTTGTTGACATATTTGTATTACATTGTATTAATATTTATAGTGCTGTGGTACACTTACCGATATTAAAATCTGGTGCATTGGTGTTTTTTCATAATTTACAATTTCAGATATTATTAAATTCTATATCTACTTCACTTGATTTTTCACTCATTATTTTGTTTAAATTAAAACTTGTTTGAAAATAATTATTACCGTCGCCATTTTATATCTGACACTGACACTTTTGAAGTCCACGGCAATCGATATTGTTTAATTCGATTACAGAAAATCCATTCTTTACCTTGATAAAGAATGAAAATACATGCAAAATGCATAAGAGGCAAGTATTATAGAATAAATATTCAGACTCTAGAGTGTGAATGTTTACATTGTATTATTAAAAATGATTTCAGAATTCATACATTCAGTAATGGTCGTGGAGAAAAACTATTACGTTTTCCCTAAAAACAAGTAAATTTAAAATTTAGTAGAGGGCAAAAGTAATAAAGGACGCTCTTCATTCAGTCTGTTCTCTTCTTTGTACTGCTACAAAGCACACCCTTTTTTCGCCACTTACGTAAATGTACGAAAAGAGAAGATACCTCGGTTGACAAATCCCGGAAAGCTTTCATAAATATTCATAAATACTAAAAATATGACCCGTTAGTTGAACGAGTGGAACTTATTGAGGCTAATCTTGAATATGCACATAATTGTCATCTAGATGGAAGAGAAGCAACTATTTCGCTGAAGCATTTAACGCCTTGGTTGGTTCAATCTCTTTCAGAATCTCACCAAAACAAAGGAAGAACAAATAAATATAAGTCAAATTTTTAGTACGAGAGTCCACGACCAAAACGATGTATGACCGTTTCACGGATCAAACCGTATAAAAACTTTAGATTCTACTGCCCTTAACCCGACTAGGTAGGCAGTAACGATCAGAGATATAGCAGCTGATGTGTCAAAAAAATAGGGAGACTGTACTATTTTATTACGTTTGATATTCCAAATGGTCATAGATTTTGTCATTTTATGACGAAATTGTTAGTTTTCAGAAATTTTTCGTGTGGCATATAACTCGAGCGCATTTTCAAAAGCAACCCATTTCAATTTTTTATTAAACCTTTATATAACTGTCTGAATAGTAAAAATACTGTTTTCAGACATTTTTAATGTCTAATATAATCCCGAAAATGAAAAAAATGTTTAGGAGTCGCCCGGCAAGCGCCTAGGGGCTTGTTACGCTCCTATGGCAAGAACAGCTATTGTTACCCCCCTCGCGGCTCTCGCTTATACGAGGAAACATGCTGTTCTGACTGTTAAACGACAACAAAAAATTACAAAATTAAAAATGAGGGGGTAATCCCACCTAACTTTCCGAACACTCCTAGTAAAGTAATTGTTTAATCGATTATTTTAGTTTTCCTGCATCAAAATACATTAATAAAGTTAGTTTGCAAAGATTTCAAAAAATTTAATTTTTTCTAAAAAATTTTTTTTACTTTTTATAATTTTGTATATTTTCTACAAGTTTTATTTTAAAATAATGAAATATTTCACAAATAATATACTTTTGATCCCTTTCGGATGTACTATTTACTTTTTCATTTGTTTTACCATTTTCGATAAAACAAAAGGACAAAAAAATTTAATTTTTTTTTTATTTTTGTTATGACAATTACAATGATAAATTTGAAGAGACTACAATATTTTCTAAATTTACTGTCAGTAGATAGAACATCCATTAACTTTAAAGATTCCTTAAGTCAAGGCGATGACATTTAGAATAAAACTTTACAAGTTGATTTCTTGTACAATTGTCACAATCTAAACGTCATTGTCATTAGTTACAGAACCGTTAAAGTTAACGAACGTTCTAGCTACTGACAATTAGTTTTATATTACCAATCGAATGGTATAAATCCCATTTTAATATCTTTAATATTCTTAAAGTTATTCAAATTTTTTTTAAATTATCTTAAATTTCAAAAAAAAAATTATGAATTCTACTGTAACCTCTCACCCCCTGGTGAAACGATAAAAAGGGTAAAAGATAATTGTACTGATTAAGCTCAAATTATATTATGGGTTCGTTCCACGAATAGAATTTGAAATATATCAGAAGCAAAATATTAAATACAAAAAATTTTTGACGCCAGTCAGTTGGTTTTTATGGGTGATTAGAAACAAAATCCGTCCTTTCTTTTTTTTTTGAATCAAGGAAATTAAACTCAAATGAAACGTTATATTTGTTTATTTTATGATAGTACTATTCATAGATTTTTCTTTTTTTTCTTCAATTAAAAACTTAGCTTCTTCAAGGTAGGTTGAGGGTCTTCTTGTTCTAGATGTATACTGTTCCGTCCTCAGTAGTCCAGGAAAAAACTTCTTCTCGGACCCGGCAAACTTAACCGTCCAGGAGGAAAACAACCGTCTCTGACGTTAGAACAGCAGGAAAAGACCAAAAACTCACCAAAAACCAAAACCTATATAACTATAGGGGAGACAAGAAAGAAATCTTCAGTAACTATAATACTAATATGCAAAGTCTATTGCTGATATTAAATAGATAAAAATGGCAGGTTCTTAACACGGGATGGTATTTTATATAAAAGGCCGATAGATGGAGGGAGAACATATGACGCGGAGAAATAAGAAAGGGAAATTCAAGCGAACATGAAACTATAGAATATACAGAGTAGATGAAGAATGAAAATACAGGGCGGCACAAGAAAACGTAACACTGGCCATTTATCTCATGAAAAAGGCGATTACAAAGTAACAAACCGATGGCCATTTCGGTAAAAAACTTCCCTACTCAAATTTATCATAAAATATACCTGATCGTCTAGTATTATTAAAGAACACAGTTGTGATGTATTTTTATTCGTTATAGTAAAATTTGCTGCTAGTAAAAAAAATAAAACACTGAACAACCTTCAAATCGTATATTCCGTAATTTCAACTTTTTATGATCATTAAAAAAATCCAAACCTTGAAACATTATTTACTCTTTACTCTATTTGTATGTGAAAACCCCTCACAGAGACCCGAAACTGAGTGCACGAAAGAGAAGACATTTGTCACATTTTACCAATTTGTATTTTGTGCTTGTGTAATTATTTTTATATTTCTGTTTGCTTTTATTTTACAACCTTTTTATTTGAGTGATTTGAAATCACGTGTATTTACTATGATCAATAATGTCCTAATCATTCAGGTAGGAAGATGGGATGCCCGCGGGTCCATTGCCGTCTGTGACATCCCTCATTGGGAAAATTTCACGGGGAGGGGAGATCACATTGCCTCCTACCGTCTCAAAATAATTAATTCTTTTTTTGTTTAAAAAGAACCATACCTTAATAGACATAGCAACAATCTTGACCAACTCATAAAAACACAAGATTTTCTTTGTGTAATTATCTTATTTCGTGATGCAAGTGAATGCAAGTGCGCGGAGGGAATCTACCCTATTGCGACTCGTTATCGCCAATTTGTTTATGTTATAGATAACTGCATTCCAGAGGCCAACTTTTAAGCTATTTTGAGTCTTTTACGAATTTTAACAGAAATATTAGAAGCGTAAATTTTATACAGGGGAAAATGAAATTAGAACTTATATGTAAAATAATTCTACGGAAATAGAAAAATATAGGAAAAATAGTAATAAAAAATGGAAATTAATAAGAGATTAATGCCCGGTTTCTCCAAGTAGAGAATAATCAAGCTCGACCTATCATGAAGGCCAGCTTAAGTTAAGATTGCGTTGCACAGTGGCAAATTGTTTCTTATTTTACCCAAGCCACCGTTTGAACTTGGGGTTATATGATAACGTCGCAAAAAACTAGTTTACGTCGCAAAAAACTAGTTTTGTTTATATAACCACCGATGATATAATAGCACAAAGACGTTTAAAAAACATCTTAAAAACGTACACGACCGACCATCGGGTCATTTTAAAAACATTCGTTAAAGTACCCGAGAACGTTTATAAGACGTTTTTCTATAGTGCAAATGTCACAACTTCCAACGTCATACAGACGTCGAAAAAGGACGTTTTAAAGACGTTTCACTAAATAAATGGTTCGACAAAGGACGTTTTTTGGACGTCTTTTAAAACGTCCACTGGACGTCCTTTAAAGTACCTAAGAACGTTTATAAAACGTTTTTTTATAGTGCAAATGTCACAACTTCTAACGTCATATAGACGTCGAAAAAGGATGTTTTAAAAACGTTTCAAAATGGACTAAATAAATTGTTCGACAAAAGACGTTCATACAAGCAAAAAAAAATATACATATTTATTAATAAAATATTGATACTTATATAAGTCAAGTTAAAAAATAGTTATTTGTATGCCTAGGCCGCCAAATACCTTTTTGGCGGATCGAAAGAAAGATTATCGCCGAGGCCGCTTGCGGCCGAGGCAAGATAATCTTGAGGTCGCCAAAAAGTTTCGCGGCCGTGGTATACACACTATTTTTCGTGCAATCATTAAAATCATGAAATTAGATCATTGCCAATAAATATTTTATTGCTTTAAAATCAACAGCAGTTCAATTTCAATAACAAAATCACAGCTTCTATGGAAATGACAGTGTTTGAATATACAAAATACTTTGACAGTTCTTGACAAAACGCAAATATATCTGACATTGATAGTGATATTTCAGTATCTTGTTGCTTCAACTTCTAGAGTAAGTACAAGTAATAAAACAAACTGTAAAATTAAAATTAATATTTATCTTGAATAATATAAGTATGTATTTGATAATTTAAAAAATAATACTGTGTTTAATAAAAAATAATAACATCGTTAGTTTCGTATTATAGAAATGTGAAATTTCAAAGTGACCTTTGCTTTTTCGGACGTTGCCATGGACAACGGCTGCGAAATTGAATTTCGCGGCCGCTGTGGAGAACGCGAAGTACTAACTTCGCGTACGATTGCACGAAAAATTATTTTTTAAGTATGAAACTAAAATACAGTTGGTCACACATAAACAAGTTAGCCATCATTTCGGTTGGTGCTGAGGTGTCTTCACCGAAATATGTAGGAGTATTTCTTGTATGCTTATGAGACTGGAATCATCAGAATTGGAGGAACTAGAATAATTAGGTTGAACATGATTTTCGACATTTTCAAATAAATCCTTTAATAAACTCATAGTAGTAGATAAGCTAAGTGCATACGAGCGCAATTGACCTCCGCGGGTGTCGCGGGGACGGGGGAAAGTATGAAGCGGTATATCTCCGTTATCAGTAGACAGATTTAAATGGGACAAACGGCATTGTATTATAAATGTGACGTAGAATAAATACGTAAACAAAAAACATGCGCAGATGTAAAGACTAAAGGGCCTTAAGGTTAAACTTCGTTATTATTGGTTCAAATTTAACGCGGAAAAAGGCAATATATTTTAAATGTAACGCAGGATATATATTTATATAAAAATCAAAACTAGAACAAAAGACCAAAGGGCATTACTCTCTATCTCCGTTATTAGTAGGCAGATTTAAACAGGATAAACGGCATTGTATTTGAAATGTGACGCAGGATATATATTTTAATCAAAATCAAAAGACCAAAGGGCATTAGTCTCTATCTCCGTTATTATTAGTCAGATTTAAACAGGATAAACGGTATTGTATTAAAAATGTGACGTACAATAAATAGGTAAACAAAAAACATGCGCAGAAGCAAAGACTAAAAGACCTTAAGGTCAAACTTCGTTATTATTGGTCCAAATTGAACGCGTAAAAAGGCGGTATATCTGAAATATGACGCAGAATATATATTTAAATAAAAATCTTGTCAGACACCAAAGACCAAAGGACATTAGCGTCAAACTTTGCTATTAGTAGTCGGATTTATTTAGGACACACAGTATTTTAATTGGGGCACCTCGTAGATTCAATATGCAAAGAAAAATTTGAAGCAGTTTCTGAATGTTATATTTTTGACAGTTGAACGCGCGGAAATACTTTTAATTTAGTAAATAAACCAATATTAAATCTTTAAATATTTTACCGTGAATAATATTATTTTATAGTATACCAAATTCATTCTTTTTTATAATAAATAGGTAAACAAAAAACATGCGCAGAAGCAAAGACTAAAAGGCCTTAAGGACAAACTTCGTTATTATTGGTCCAAATTTAACGCGGAAAAAGGCGGTATATTTGAAATGTGGTGCAGAATATATATTTAAATAAAAATCAAAACTAGAATAAAAGACCAAAGGGCATTACTCTCTATCTCCGTTATTAGTAGGCAGATTTAAACAGGACAAACGGCATTGTATTTGAAATGTGACGCAGGATATATATTTAAATAAAAATCAAAAGTCGAAAGGGCATTACTCTCTATCTCCGTTATTAGTAGTTAGATTTACACCGGATAAACTGCATTGTATTAAAAATGCGACGTACAATAAATAGGTAAACAAAAACTTCGTTATTATTGGTCCAAATTGAGGGTCCATTTAGGAAATTTCGATTTCGATCGTCTTCAACAACAGATGAGGATATTGCGTTCTTCTGAATTTCACTCATGTCTAGTCAAGCTAGAAAACTTAAATGAATATAATAAATGGTATAACAAATAATTTACAATTCTTTCTAAGTCATCAAAAGGAATATTTTCTTTATAGTTTTTTATTTATACTATAATCCCCCAAATTTTAGTATCGGTATATACATAGTTACAATTCTTTTATCATCAAACATCAAGAAGGACATTTTGTTTTCTGACAATAACTATACACTCCGACCATTACCATACATTAGAGGAATCATCAGTGGTACTTTGTCAGAATGCTAAGTTTCAAAAACCTAATATGTATTAGACAAGTATTTCCATGTACTTCAAAATTGATAGATAGTCACACCATCTGTCGTAGGTTGAAGGGTACCAACGGACACAGCCACGTATTCGGATAAAATCCTTCTGTAAAAGCGGCCCATAAATACAACTTGACGCCGATAGATGACCGTGCCAATCGATACTCCAACGATGATCCATAAGAAGAGCGTGAGTCACGCAATACGGTGCTCCAGGCATACGTCACGTGATACTGCGTCAACGTGAACGTTAACGTTCACATCGACATGATCATTGACGTTCACGCTGTATCACGTCAATGTTAACGTCGACACGTGAACGTTAACGTTTACGTTGACGCAGTATCACGTGACGTATGCCTGGAGCACCGTATTGTGGAGATAGACCCTAATGCTCTTTGGTCTCGGTTATGCACATGATTTTTGTTTATGTATATATTCTTCATCTCATTTATAATACAATACTGTTTTTCGAGTGCAATTTGAATCAATAATAATGAAGTTATATATTAATGCTCTTTGGCGTTGGTTCTACGCAGCATTTTTACTTTCGTATTTTTTCTGCGTCACATTTCAAATATACCGCCTTTTTCCGTGTTCCAGTTGGACTAATCCTAACAAAGTTTGATCTTAATACCATTTTGCTTCGGTTCTGCGCATGATTTTTGTTTACATATATATTTTGCATCACATTTTAAACATAACGTCTTTTTTCACGTTCAATTTGGACCAATAGTAACGAAAATTGATCTTAATAAATCTGCGTCCGGACGTTTGAACTCAAATTGAAGGTACATTTAGATGATATTTAGCATTATTCTTATGGAGGTTTTACCCCTGAGGTTGAATCTGCGTCCGGACGCTCGGACGCAAATTGAAGGTACATTTTGGTGATATTTAGCATTGCTCTTATGCTCTATTGATCTTACACATATATTCAGCGTTACATTTTAAATATTTTTTCCGCTTTCAATTTGAACCAATAATAACAGATTTAGAAACTAATGTCCTTTGGTGGTGGTGGTTCTGCGCATGATTTTTGTTTACATATATTCTGCGTCACATTTCAAACATACCGCCTTTTTCCACGTTCAATTTGGTCCAATATTAACAAAGTTAGAAACTAATGCGCTTTGGCGTCGATTCTGCGCATGTTTTTTGTTTATATATATTCTGCGTCACATTTCAAACATACCGCCTTTTTCCACGTTCAATTTGGACCGATAATAACGAAGTTTGATCTTAATACCCTTCTCGTCGGTTCTGCGCATGATTCTTGTTTACATATATATTCTGCGTCGTATTTTAAATTTAGCGCCGTTTCCAGCTTTCAATTTGGACCAATAATAATGAAGTTTGGCCTTAATGCCCTTGAGTCTTTTGGTTCTGCCCATGATTTTTGTTTACGTATATGTTCTACGTCACATTTATACAACAATACCATTTTCCGCATGTGATTTGGACCCGTTGTAACGACGTTAGATCCTAATGCCCTTTCGTCTTTTGATCTGCATATATTTTTTGTTTACGTACTTATTCTACGTCACATTTAATAATATAACAAAGTGTTTTTCATTAAAATCGGACCATTATTAGTGGAGATATACGTTTGTGCTATTCTGTCTTTCCTACTGCGACAATTTTTTTTTACGTTATGATTCTACATCACAGTTCAAATATAGCGCCGTTTACCGCGTTCAATTTGGACCAATAGCGTCGAAGATACGAATATTCCGGTCCCCCGCGGAGGTCGCTGTCGGATAGTAACCGAACTAGCTAAAATTGTATTACAGGAAACTATGTAGGTGAGTAGTAGCGCCCTTAGTCGGATAATAGCCGAACTAGCTAAAATTGTATTAAAGGAAAGTCTAAACAATAAATCAGTTTATCTCAGCTTTCTGGCACCGCCATTCTTGTAATAATGTCATCATTTTATTTGCAATGATATTTAAACAAAGAACAATATGCCTCGGTTAAGTACGAAACCGCAATGATTAAAATATGGTGATTACGGGTTTAAATGCATGCGTTGTTATCAATAAGATAATAAAACATGGTAATATTCCTGACAAATATTTATTGCGTAATTTTTAACTTTAAAAATGATTTCATAATAAAAAAGAATTAATTTGGTATAATATAAAATAATATTAATCACAGAAACATATTTAAAGATTTAAAATTGATTTATTTACTAAATTAAAAGTATTTCCGCGCGTTCAAATATCAAAATATGACACTCAGAAACTGCTTCAAATTTTTCTTTACGTGTCGAATCCACGAGGTGTCCAAATTAAAATACCGTTTGTCCCACCTAATTCCGACTAATAATAACAAAGTTTGGCGCTAATGTCCTTTGGTCTTTTGTTCTACCTTTGATTTTTATTTAAATATATTTTCTGCGCTACATTTCAAATATACCGCCTTTTTCCGCATTCAATTTGGACCAATAATAACGAAGTTTGACCTTAAGGCCTTTTAGTCTTTGCTTCTGCGCATGTTTTTGTTTACCTATTTATTGTACGTCACATTTTTAATACAATGCCGTTTGCCCTGTTTAAATCTGGCTAATAATAACGGATGTAGAGAGTAATGCCATTTAGTCTTTTGATTTTTATTTAACTATATATTCTCCATCACATTTCAAATATACCGCCTTTTTCCGCGTTCAATTTGGACCAATAATAACGAAGTTTTTGTTTACCTATTTATTGTACGTCGCATTTTTAATACAATGCAGTTTATCCGGTGTAAATCTAACTACTAATAACGGAGATAGAGAGTAATGCCATTTCGACTTTTGATTTTTATTTAAATATATATCCTGCGTCACATTTCAAATACAATGCCGTTTGTCCTGTTTAAATCTGCCTACTAATAACGGGATAGAGAGTAATGCCCTTTGGTCTTTTATTCTAGTTTTGATTTTTATTTAAATATGTATAGTACGTTACATTTCAAATATACCGCCTTTTTCCGCGTTAAATTTGAACCTATAATAACGAAGTTTGACCTTAAGGCCCTTTAGTCTTTACATCTGCGCATGTTTTTTGTTTACGTATTTATTCTACGTCACATTTATAATACAATGCCGTTTGTCCCATTTAAATCTGTCTACTGATAACGGAGATATACCGCTTCATACTTTCCCCCGTCCCCGCGACACCCGCGGAGGTCAATTGCGCTCGTATGCACTTAGCTTATCTACTATCTTGTTGATATACCTGTACTTTTGATGCTTCGAAACTTTCTTTTCTTTATACATTTCACAACAAACAAACAAGTAGATTTACAGAGTCAAAAATCTTGAAAAATCACAAATTACATGACAAAAATGAATCACAAAATATACCTATATCAGGGTTTAAACTACCTACCTAATATACATGTTAAATGTTCAACCACAGCTATAAGACATAAACACAAACACAATTCACCTAATATATCACTCCTCGGAAACCGAAAAACAAAAGAAACAAAATAAGTATAACAAAATAGATGATAATTTTAGAGATATAAGATTTGCTAGGTTTATCTTCACTAGTTGCAGAGAAAATAAACATGAAATTACCGAGAGTCACGCCATGTTTTTATCGTCCACTATGCAACAACTGTAGACTAGACAACAACCACGCAGTGCCAGTGCGCGGTCTCTCTCCTAAACCGACCGTTAGCGAGCTAAATTCGTGATTGGTTTGGAATCAGACACAGACAGAGAGAGCAAACAAAACGTCTTTTGAACGTTTTTTACACTAGTTATGAAAACGACTAACAAAGACGTTTAAAAAACGTCCTTTTTATGACTTTTTATGGAAACATACTTTTGGGAACCCAACGAAAACGTTTTTACTGGTGGTTGTAAAAACGACTAAAATAAAACGTTTAGAAAACGTCCCTTTTATGATTATTTCCCAAAACATACTTTTGTAGACCCAAAATCAACGTCTTTTGTATGTTTATATAAGTGGTAATAAAAACAACTTACGAAAACGTTTAAAAAACGTAACTTTCTGACTTTTCTCAAAATATTCTTTTGAGGACCCAAACAAAAAGTTTTATGAACGTTTATACTGGTGGTTTTAAAAACTACTGAAATGAAACGTTTAAAAAACGTCCCTTTTATGATTTTCCTTAAAACATATTTTTGCAGACCTAAAAACAACGTTTTTTGGATGTTTTTTTACAGTGGTTATAAAAACAACTTACAAAAACGTATAAAAAACGTAAATTTCTGACTTTTTTAAAACATTCTTTTGAGGACCGAAACAAAACGTTTTCTGGACATTTTTACTGATCGTTTTAAAAAGTACTGAAATGAAACGTTTAAAAAACTTCCGTTTTATGATTTTTTCTCAAAACATACTTTTGCAGACCTAAAAACATCGTTTTTTGGACGTTTTTTATAGTGGTTATAAAAACAACTTACAAAAACGTCTAAAAAACGTAACTTTTCACCTTTTTCTCTAAACATGCTTTTGAGGACCTAAACAAAACGTTTTTTGAACGTTTTTACTGGAGGTTTTAAAAACGACTCATATAAAACGTTCTAAAAGCGTCCCTTTTGTGACTTTATAAAAAACCTTTTGATAAGGACTTTAAAAAACCATTTAAGTACTAGGTGTTTTTTTTATCGTAGGTTTTAAAAACGTTTGAGTAGTGGAGCTTAGACAACGTTTTTTTTTTATTTATCACTTCGGACGTTTTGACGACATATTTTGGACGTTTCTTTAGGTTCATTTTAAAAACGTTCTTGCACAAACGTTTTTAAAACGTTTTATTTTGGTCCTCGGACGTTCTGACGTTAAATGGACCATAAAAAAACGTCGATCGAACCTTTTGTGCTATTAGGGCAGATGTTTGTTGAGTGTTTACAGTTTTCTGTACGTTTTGTTTTATCCCTTTAAACAAATTTAAATTTCTTGCATTAAATAGAAATAATGGCAATAAAATGTAAATAAAAATTGGGTTAGTGAAACAAAATAAGGCAAATTAAAAACATGTGTACAAATTCAGTTAATAAATAAAAGGAATATGTTTTGGGTCAAATTAGTCAGAAATTAAACGCAAAGTTAAGCTAGCACACTCTTTCAACATTATAAATCGTACAAAAAACGGCCATCCTCGTACTCCTCAAAATTATTTGATCTGTTGAAAATACATTTACATCATCTACCAAGTCCACAAAATCCATTTTTTATCAGTCAACCACTTCAAAACACCAGCTTACAAAATAAATCGACGAACACAAATCTACACTTTGGTGCACATTGCAGAAACTGACGTTCGTATTCCGCTTTTGAGGTTAACTTTCTCAGCTCAAGCCGAAAATTCAACGACTTGGCATTTAGTACAATTTTTTGAATAACATTTTGAAAAAAAAATCACATTTTTTACTTCAACTTTAATGGTATTTTTTTAAAAAATTTTAATAATTATATTAACCTTGAAAAAAATGAAACCTATTTTTGAATAATTTTAAAATCTATAAATAATTAATATCTCATTTAAATATATTCAAATTGGGAAAGAGACCTTTTTTAAGGTTTTCTGGATCAAAATGCATTAATTAAGTTAGTTTAAAAAATTGAAAAAAAATCAAATTTGTCAAAAATTCATGGGTATCCATTGAAATGTTTTTTAACTTTTTTCATTTTTTGCTATAACTTTTACAAATATTATGTTAAAATTATAAAATAATTTACACACATAGTACTTTTCGATCCTTTTCGTATATGCTATTTTGAATGTAAAAAAAGGCTGAATTTATATGAATTTATATAAATTTATATTCCAATGGAAAAATAAAACAAACTTTATAAGTTAAAAAAAATTTATTTAAATTAAATAAAAAAAAATACTTATCATATAAGATATAGAAAAGACATTGGTTAAAAAGAAATATAGAAAAGAAATTGGTTAAGAAGAAATATAGTTTCGGAGATAATAGTTACAAAGAATACATGAAGAAGAGGAACAACAATTAAGAACAAAAAAAATTAAGAAGTTAGAAGAGGTAGGAATATTGCTAAAAATGGTCATCAAAGTTTAGATAAGAGGAAGAAGAGGAAATTAAGAGAATACATTAAATTTATTATTTTTTTTATTTAGATCTGAACCCACTCATAAAGTATCAAAAGTTTAAATTAATGATTATAATGCAGATCATTATAATATATATATATTGATATGGTTTTTTTAGTTATATGCGTAGTTTTAGTTCTGTTTTTGTATGTATTGTGGTTGACTGTGATTGAAAGGTGGAAGGTTATTGTCAAATGTAAGTTTGACAATGAAAAGAGGTTATGATAAAAAGTTTAAGGTGCGTGTGAATGTAGGTAAATGTGTTAAGATTTATTTAAGAATGTTTGTTAGAGGATTATTTTTCATTGAATTTAATAATGAGTTCACAACAATTGTGTTACAAGTAAAAGGAAAAATCTTAGTGTGTTTAGTCATTTAAATTTACAGATAAAAAAAAAAATATATCTAGTTAGGAGGAAAAAAACAAATGAAAGAAAATAATAAACAAGTTTTTTTGTTTTGATTGATTAATAAAATATAAATGTCAGAGATAAAAATAGAAAGATAGATGAGATATTATAAAATGGTTTATTGAATGGTTAGGATTATGTAAAGAAAGTTATAGTATAAAAAATAAAAAAAAATTATATATTAAAAAAGGTTTATTAATAGAAAGGAAAATATTACAAGAATAAAAAAAAAATTAGATTAAAGAAGACATATTGGTGTGTAAGAAAACGAAGTGGTACATTTGTGACTAGACGGAAAGGCAGACATGGGGGGAGATCAAAGAATACAGGTTACAGAAGAGGAAATTCATTAGGAGGTGATACAGAAGAAGAGAAGAAAGAACTGATTAAAGGAAGACACAGCAGAGAGAAGAACCCAACCAAAAAAAAAAAAGTTTTAAGGCGCCCTAAATTTAGAAATTTAAAAAAAAAATTTTGTTTGTAATGTTTATTTTTTTTTTTAAAGGAACCCAACCTAAGAGAGCATAAGAGTTTTTCATAATAGCCAGTCTAATATAATATATATAAATTTTTTACTGATTCTAATTCTCTAGGTCATTAACGGCATAGCGCCCCTATGCCCGATTCTGGGTCCCGTCACTGAATCGATTACAATAGGTAGATTCCATATAAGGAAATTTACCTAAAAAATATATAATTCAGTATTCTTTATTTATAGTCAATCATATTACAGTCATAAACTTATGAATGCTATTAAATTATGTTTTCTAATATGCATTAGATAATTACTTGTATTGCTAACATACAAACAACTATTATTTTGAAATATTTTCATTTCGGTATTTAGTAGTACACTTATCGTAAACATGACCAATATTGATTTATTTCAACAAGAAACTTGGTATCAAAAAAGTGATGTGCTTATCTTAAAACTCATTTTTAAAATTGGTGGATATTTAGGAGCATTTCCAATACAAATGAACAGTGTACTAAATACTATCCATCAATGCATATTTTATATCTTCTCTATTTCATGCTTCATTGGTTTTATAGTACACGTAATCGAGATTGGTTTAAACCAGAATACTAATTTACGGAAAGTGATTCATTTTTCAGCTGCCATAGCAGTGGTAATTTATTTGATTAGTTGTTTTTATGATAATATAAAGACCAGAACAAATTGGAAACTGCTTCTAAAAGATATTGATAATTTAGGTACTGCAATAAGTAATAAGTGTAATCTTATTGCATACATGTTCAAAGTGCCTCTGCTCTTTCTGTTATTTCTTTTTGGGCACAGCATCGCAATTTTTTTAAGTGATTATATTGATAGTATATTTATTACGTGGTTTTTTATAAATCTGCTAATGTTAAGTCATACGGTAATGATATGGGAAATTTTAAACTTTGTATCCACCAGATACGAGTATTTAAGCAATTATTGTAAAAATATATTTTCAGCAACAAACGTAAATAACTGCACACAGAATGTTGAAGATGTTAAGAAATATTTACTTAAACTACATAGAGTTATTATTGAGTTTAACATAATTTTTGGTAAAATTGTATTATTAATATTTATGACAACGTTTATTGCAGTGATAAATTCGTTTTCAGCTGTTTTATCTTCTGATAAATATGATGGCTTAAAAAACAATTGGATGACAATTATTACATTTTACCAAGAGATTATCTTGGTGGTAAGTTCTTACTAATTATTAACAAATGTAAATAATTTATGACAAATAATGTAGTTTGGAAATGAATATAAAATTACGGGACTAAAGTGCCACTTTTACTCCCTTGGGACTAAATTTTTTTAATCCCGAGGGACCAAAATTTTTTAGTCCCGCAAATAAAAAACAGTTGAAACCAGCCACCTTGTTTATTCTGATTTAATTCAGAACTGTCAAATACTTCCATAAAGGAGTATAGGAACCAATTTTGGGTAGTACAGATTTCAATTTTCTTTTCTCCAACACCATTTTACGAGACCATCGTAAGCTTTATTATATATTTTTAATGATTTTGTTGGAATTATATTATTAAAAACCACGAAAAATCTAAAATATCTTAAAATGGACAAAGTCGCAATCTTCTGTCAATATTTTTATAATAGTGCTTTTTGGGAAAAACTTTTTTCTCCACCTCCGAAAAATATGAAAGAGGTGTCATTTGATTCGGAATAGCGTGTAGATGATTTTTGAAACAATTCAAGACCCACTTGCAAAAATTGTAAAAGTTATAAACAATTAACTGAAAAATAAAATGGTGTTTGGATTTTTGCAAATATCTCAAAAATTATTTGACATTTTTCAAATTTACTTACGTTAAAAATTAAAAAGTTTGATTAATCATTCATATTACTATTGATTCGTTTTTCTATAATAAAAAGTCAGATGAAAATTATTTTTAAATTTTTTTACTTCTTATTGTTTACAAAAATTGTTATAAACAAATGCGTTGTTTATGAGATAATTTAAAATTTCTTTTTTGATGCAAATTATGATTTTTTACAAAAAAATCGTTCCTTAAAATTTTTTATTTTTTGCTTAAAAACGTATTTCTTAATTAACAATGTTTTTCTATCACCTGTAAGTCTTATTGAGGAATCATTTTTTTTAATCATAATTTATCTTGCTCTTTGATAACTAAAAGAAAAAAAATTTTATTTAAATTTTCATTGTTTATTTAATAAACAATTTGTTACAAACAATAAAATTTTTCTACATAATGGAACAAAAACAACCATGTGTTGTTTGTTGAGAAAAATTTATTTATATGGTAGAAAAAAATACGTTTTTAAAGAAAAAAAAAAAGGAACGATTTTTTTTAAATCATAATTTGCATTGTTTCCAAAAAAAATTTAAATTATCTTACAAACAAGGCATTTGTTTATAATAATTTTGTAAACAATAGAAATAAAAATTTAAAAATATCATATTCATGTGAGTTCCGATGATAAAAAAACAGATCAATAGTAATATGAAAAGAAAAAAAAATTTCAATGATTAATCAAGCTTTTTAATTTTTAATGTAAGTAAATTGTTAATAACAAAGTGAAAAATAACAATTTTTTAATTTTTCCAACGAGAATCTCTTCTGAGACCTTCCAAAAATAGGTCCAAATAAGAAAACAAAAATTCAGATTTGTTATTTAACAATTATCGCACTTACAATGTTCATGTTCAAGTAGGAAAAATTGTTAATTAACTAATGCATAATCGCGAAAAAACTTTTTAGACCGCGGAATATTGTTTATAAATCAAAATCCAGTAGATGCCTAAATTTTTTCAATTTTTAATTTTCATATTTAATAAGTTTAAATAATATTTATTCATTTAAGGTCCCCGTTTTCGGCTGTATTTTCAGCACTCTGGGAAAATTATAACTATTGGTTCTACCGATCCCGGAGGTATAGTTTTTTTTGGCAAATTTCCTCCTCTTTTTGAACCTTTTTTGAAATTTGAAAAATAGATAATTGTAGAAAACCTAACCCCATTTTTATTTTTCAGTAAATTGTTTACAACTTTTGCAATTTTTGCAAGCTGGTCTTGAATTTTTTCAAAAATTTATCTACACGCTTTTCCGAATCGAATGACACCTCGCTCATATTTTCGGAGGCGTAGAAAAATGTTTGACCCAAAAAGCACTTGTTGACTAGACTATAATATATTCGTATAAGACAAGGTTTTGCAAATAGTTGTTATTGTTAGAATTAGCTCAGTTGGTTCAAATCGGTCCGAGTTCGAGCCCCGTCCGGGAACCTCGTTTTTTTTAATATTTTTTTAAAGGCGGGTATTTATAAAAAAATTGTTTTTTAAAATACATAAATTAATACATGATTACCTTATCAGAAGTAGGAAACTTACAAATACTAGAATTTATTGTTACGTTTAAATATTAACAAAATTAACAGCTCAATAGTTATTTGAATTTTAAGAGGGCTTGGGCAACGCGGTGTAAAAAATAGCGTATATACCACTGGACTAAAGTGTCGTTTATTCCCTCAGGTGATTGTTTCCCGTGCGTAGAGGGATTAAAAGATGCACTTTAGTCCCTTGGTATATAATATACTATTTCTACACCCACACGGATATTGTCAATTCTACGCACACTTTAATATATGTAAGCAATATCACCACTTTTTTTTTATTTTAAACAACCTGTCAAAACAACTGTCAGAATTTTTTATACTAATATGGAAACAAATTTGTAAAAATGAGTAATTCCAGTGATGACCTAATAAATGTCCAATATTTCTTTTTCTTAAAATGACAGACTTCAGGCTGACAAGTAATTTTGTTTTAAAATACATTTTGTGGCTAATCTGTTTGGATGTGTCTATTGGGTCAGTGCCAAGTTGAAAAAGTAGTTGATTATTTGAACGTACTATGCATAAAAAAATGTAATTATGGTCAATATTTATTATTCTGAACCGGACACGGTGGCCAGGTTGGTTAAGGCATCACCATTTATAGATGGTCGATGTCTGGGCCTGTGATTCGAATCCCATTGAAATCCGAGTGGAAAAAAGTTGAATAAAACTGTAAGTGCAAAATTCACACCGGTAACTTGGCTGGATGAGATCGGATATTTCGTGGAACTGATGGTGGTTGGTAGCATAGAAACACCTTGCTAGTCAATAGATCACATGAATGTCTACGGCATAGTTCGGGGTCTTAGTTGGAGAACTGTGGTTCGGAGCCCAGTATAAGCTGTATGACCCGTCCAGATTAGCACTGGTAGCAGAAGAGAGACTTTAAAATACAATGCAAAATTTATTGCTCTAAAAAAAACTACAACATGTATGTTGAAAATGTATCAGGTATATGATAGATTAGATCTAAAGATGAATTAAAAAATTCGGCATCTGAGGCTGACATCACAACTTGGAGGGTTTTGACTTTTAGACTCACTGCTTGCCAAAACCCTTAATTGAAGGGAATTCTCTCAAAAAATATCCTTTGGACTCCACACAACAAAATCACAAAATATTAAGCTAAACATAGCCATTTTCAATTCTACTTGATAGTAATATTGATGATCGTGTTTAAAGAATATGTTTCCAGAGTTTTTCGTAAAGTAGGTAATCTTGACTTCCATCAGGACACTGGACTTCGACACATCCAATTCCATTGCAATCACAATAACTTAAATGAAGATGTGATACCTATTTCAATTAGTTTATGTTCTGGTTCGTACACAGATGAACTCAAATTATGTTTGCTGTTATTTAAAATTTCTTTGTTCAATTTCGTTTTTCATTAGGCTCACAATTAAGTGAACGGCGTTTCCTCTTCTTATAGTCTTCTTTAATTTTTGTAAAAACTGTACAATCCCTTCTTGGTTCAAGCTAATATCTTTTTTTCCCACAAGCTGCTCAGGGGCTTTCAGAATCTTTCAGCTGGGAAAACGATAATTTTTCCATTTTCCTAAAAATGTATTGAATGAAAAATTATTATTTATTTTGAAGTTCCGTCAATATTATTGACAGAATATTGATACAATTACTGCAAAAAATCAAAAGAAATATTGGATGGACTATACTTCACCGATATTCATTTACCCGCAAAGATTTAATAATAATAATATTAATACCCCAAAAACCAAAACTAAATATAAAAATAACCTACTTAAAAACCAAAGGTATCTATTATAGTTTTATATGATTTGATAATAAGTCCGTGACAGCCCGTGATGGCCAAGTGCTAATGCTCTCACTTTGAGATACGAAGAACCTCGATTCAAACCTGGTGACTGTAATCTTTTTTTATTGTGTTTAATCATATTTTTTTAGTTTCTCCTTTCATGGGTTATAGAAAAAATGTACTGTTCAGCTCATGTCTATTGTTCATATCGCACTCGGACAATTTAGCACTCCGCCTACAGCATCGTGCTTAAACTTCGTTCGTGTGCGATATGGCCATCATGCACAAACTACTATTGTTTTAGGTCTTTTCAATTATTATTATCCTCTCGTGCGATAAAGTGGAAAGAAATACAGAAAATCTAATAACAACCTGCATTTACCTGCATACAACGACAAATAATGAAAACGCGATTGTTTTATCAAATTTGAGTAAAGAACTACAGCCCAAATTTTCAGCTGCAGGATTTTTTAACATCAATCAGCGATTGCTGCCTGCTTTTTTGTCGAGTTTGTCAACTTATTTGATAATTCTTCTACAATTTAAGTTTTCTTCACTGTAATTAATAATATAAGCTTAGATAATAAACCTATAATATAGTATTTTCCATTACAAGTTCGGTAAGTGACTTATTACAGTACTAGTTGTGTTCCGGACGAGACCACGCAGAATCGAGTCCGGAATATAAAAGAGTACTGTAATAGCACATAACTGACGTGTATCGTATGGTATTTTATTTCATCCTTATATGTTCATTAAAATAAAAAAAAATACTTCGCAATTTGATATGAAATTACTTTAATTGCAATTGAACCATTGGATTCCATAGATACGTATGATTTCTATTGTCACTGTCAGTTAGTTAAGAGATATTTGTATTCGAAATTATTGATGTTTATAAAATCAAAACAAGTTGATAGGCAACACATTTCGGTATCTGATACTGTAATGTTCCATTTACAACTGAGTACAGGAGATTATTGGAATAATGAAATAAAAATTAATACGTTATTAGGCCCACTTCTATAGGTTCAGTTTAAACTTCAAGTATCAGTTAAACTTTGCATTAATATATAAATTTCGTTGTATGGGTGTCTGTGACTGCCAGTCCGAGTTTAACTGTCAACTGATGGATGGAGGGCCAGTTAAACTTCAAGCTTCGATTAACACATGCGTGGATTGAAAAATGATATATTTCGTATAACGTTCCAGTAGTATAACCTATAAAATATTTGTTATTCTCTTGACACGACTTTTCAAACATAATATTTTCAAAATGGACATTTTGGAAATATTTGAAGATATACAGGGTGGCGAAAATTTCATTGCAATGTATTGTAATCTCGGAAACCGTAAGAGATACGACGTAGGTTAAATATAACTAAAGTTTCTCAATTTGAAAACTAATCGATTGGTAATTTGCATCCACAGATGTCAGGGACGGTTTTCATAATAATTGATAAAAACCAAAATTGCACATTTTCTATTTAATGGTCCAGTGCTTTTATTTTGAACAATAGAAAAATAGTGTATAAAACTTTTTTGTTTGAAAACGTGTTACCCACAGTCTGATAATATTGAATTTTGAATCTGACGTTTAGTTTCCGCCCAGTCACCTTCAACTTTTTTTTCTCAAACACGGACCTGCACTTTTTATGTGATTTTTATATAGCATTTTATTTCCTGAATTCATCCATGTATTACACCTATAGTTCATTTTTGATTATTTGCATGAATTTTTAACTATTTTGTATACAAGCTTTTAAATACGGTCCTGTACATTATCTGCAGTTAATAATACAAAAGAATGTAAAGGAAACAAATTATTTTATTTCATAATTAATTTAATAATTCACATTAGCCGTTCAAAATGAGATATGCATAACTCATTTCTATTGGTCATTTGGGCTGTTGCTGAGTTCTAACTCTTCGACGTAACCCATCAACATTTTGAGGAACTCCTGTATCTTAAATTGGCCCCACAAGTAAAAATCCATCGGATTAAAGTCTCAAGTTCTTGGCGGCCAATGTTCAAGATGGGGATTTTTTCTTGCATAGAAATATTTGTTTTTCTGCTAAATGGTCAATAATTCGTAAATGTGGTCTCATATGTTCACAAAAATTATTTTATTTATCTACTGTCAGTAACAGTAACAAAATCTCGATACTTGTTGTTTGTTTTTAGGATGTACTCTTTGAAATTTGTAATATATGGATGAATTCAGGAGATGAAATGCTATTAAAAAATCACATAAAAAGTACAGATCCGTATTTAAAAAAAAAGTTGAGGGTGGCTGGGCGGAAACTAAAAGTCAGATTCGAAATCTAATATAATCAGATGGTGGGTAACACGTTTTCAAACAAAAAAGTTTTATACACTTTTTTTCTATTTTTCAAAATCAAATCACTGGACCATTAATTAGAAAATGTGAATATTTGGTTTTTATCAATTATTATGAAAACCGCACTGATATCTGTAGATGCAAAGCACCAGTCGATTAGCCTTCAAATTGAGAAATTTTTGTTCCATTTAACCGACTTTGTATCTCTTACTGTTTCCGAGATTACAATACATTGCAATGAAATTTTCGCCACCCTGTATTATGTGTTATAAATATTGTGGAAACCCAAGACCTCGAATTCTTCTTCCATCAAGAATTTATCAATAGGTTCAGGATTTCAAGGGCCATTGACAAATTTTCCGAACCAATGTAATTAGAAGCTAGGCACACATTCTCTAACTATAACATATACAAGAAATATTTTTAATTTTCATTGGTTTAAATTTGAGCTTTAAATTACAGTTTAAACCTTAGTTTAAACTGTACTATTAACGTAATATATACAAATGACCCTTAGTGGAACATTTATTCTACCCCTTCTCAAATCAGTAGAAATACTATTGTTTTAATAATATTTATTGATATAATAAAATATTTAAAGAAGAATTAGCAATAAAACAAAATTTCTACAATGAACTATTTTCTAAATATTTGTATTGTGTATAGTAGGTCCAGACATTTGTTTACTGTAAATGAATGAATCAAGATTTAACATCGACGATAGAAAAGACGAATTGTAGACTTCTCCTCAAAGGCAAATATCTCCAAAATTGTTGATTTTAGCGCAATAAAAATTAATAACTTTTTGTAACATAAATAACCAAAGATTTAAATAAATGGAAAAAAATGATTTTTACTGTGTCGTAAAAATAGGGGGCCGAAGTTACCACTACCCATTATTGTGCGCTACTGGATGAAGTACGCCAAGCATATTTTTTAAATTTTCAAGCTTCTAAAAAGTAAATCGACTGCCAAGTTTAAACAAAAAAATTAAAATAGTAGGTGACATATCGCAAAAAAATTATTTTATTTTATTTTAACCAGCTGTATCTCGTAAACTAAGAGTCTTATTCGCTAATGTACCTAACTCATTTTTCATCATTTGTCAAGGGCTATCACCTGTAAAGCGTTGTCAGTCGAATATTGGAACACCCTGTATATAAAAGCTTGTCGCGAGATTTTCCTGTATAAATAAATAAGAATACAATATGTAATTTGATCATGACACAAAAAATTCTAGGAAAAAATGGATGCATTTTATAAAATGAATTTACGCAGATAAATCTCGCGATAAGCTTTTTATTAAAAAAATTCTTGATAAATTCAGTTGAAGTAGTTATACACGAGATTATCATATACATAAATACTATGGCAAGTACCATAAGTCAGCTGTTTTATGATAAAAATATATTTTCGACTTTGAAAAATCATTCTTTTGATTATGAGTTTAATACTAGTCATATATTGATAGTTAATGAATGTAGGATGCGAAGTACTTTTTTAAAAAACTTTATTTTGAAAATTACAAATTTGGATCGACAAACAGAAAAATAATTTAAAATATGACTTGAATTTCTGAAAGCTTGTTTACAAGTGATTTCTAGAATAAAATTATAAAGCGAGATTAAACTGTATAATGCTGAATCGACAAAGATAAGATTTTCCTGAAATATTAAATTAAATATATTCTTTGTTCTTCAAAGTGTTGGTGTCATGTAACTTGATTGATAAAATCGATAATAGATTCTTTACACATAATAATTCGATTTTATAATTTTTGTAAAAAGCAAACTGGGAATATTTAAGGTAAAAAAATACATGTCTTGAATAAATCGATGTTATGTAGTCATCAATAAAAACATCTATTTCCATGAAGTTTTTTATGTCGGCTTTTACTTGATTTTGTATTAATCACAGCCCCACAACAAAAAAGTGTATACACAAGAGAGACATATGTATTCCCATGTATTTTTCGACGCTGAACCCGATTCCGAGCTCAGAATTGGGCATACACGTCTGGAATTGGCGCCATGGGCCGAAATTGGCCTGAAAGGTTCCCGGGATAAGGCGAAGTCGACGCTGAATTTTGGAGCTAAAGCCGAATTTGTGCTCGAAAAGTTTATGGCCAACTCAAATTTCGGGATTGGATTCATGGACTTTCCAATTCTGGAACTGAGACTGAGTGTGAAAAATGTTTGGTCAGCTGAAATTCCCAGTTTGAGTCCGGGAAAATGGCCCATTGGGGCCGGAAAATCATATTTCGGACGTACCAATCGCAACAGTGTGATTTTTATGTACTAATTCCTGTAGCTTAGACTGTGCTTGACAGGTTTATGACTATGTGAAATTCCGTGTTCGGGTCCCTCAGGTCCAGAATTGAAAAACACGAAAATACTACTGTTGCAACTGTTATGCCTGAAATATGATTTTCCGGCCCCAATGGGCTATTTTCCCGGACCCAAACTGGGAATTTCAGCTGTCCAAAAACTTTTTGAGCATACTTCAAGGACCAGGAATGAAAAATACATGAAAATCCCACTTTTGCGACTGGTACGTCCGAAATACGATTTTCCGGCCCCTATGGACCAATTTCCCGGATCCAAACTGGGAATTTCAGCTGACCCAACGCTTTTCACACCCAGGCTCAGCTCCAGAATTGGAAAGTCTATGAAAATACCACAGTCGCGACCGGGACGTCCAAAACAGGATTTTACTTTCACGGACCCAAACCCGGAATTTCAGTTGGCCATAAACTTTTCGAGCACAAATCAAAAATTCAGCGTCGACTTCGCCTTTCAGGCCATTTTCGGCCGCTGGGGCCAATTCCAGACGTATAGGCCCAATTCTGAGCTCGGAATCGGATTCAGCGTCGAAAAATACATGGGAATACATATGTCACTCTCTTGTGTATGAACTTTTTTTTTGTGGCCATGGTTATTTATTCATTTTACCATATACCTATAGGTTTTTTCATTCAAAACCAAATTCATCATATCGGAAAAAGAAACGCGAATAGATATCAAATATAAAATATTAATTTGTATTGATTTGTAAGGTACAGGGAACAATTTGTTCAAATTCATTATAAAGATGAGACTAGTATAAATAAATATAAACTCAGTTAGCTACTTTTCATACTGATCATACTGATCATACTGATCCACTTACTATAGTTGTGAATAATTGCTCTGTAAATGATGATGTCAGTTTTCTAGGAATTAAGGTGGACCCTACCTTAACCTGGAAACCTCATTGTGAAAAACTCATTTCAACCCTTAACTCGAGTAACTTTTTATTTAAAAATATAAGGAATATTTTAAATAAGACCCAGCTGTTAAATTTATATTATGCACAGGTAGATTCTCGTTTGAGATTTGGCTTATGTTTTTGGGGTACTTCCACCTTGGCAGGTGAAGTATTTATTGCTCAAAAACGCATCGTGCGATGTATGGCCGGCGTGCACTATAGGAATTCCTGTAAACCGGTATTTGTTCAATTTAAAATACTTTCCTTACCGTCACTTTACATTTATGAATCGTATCTGTATATTTTTCAAAATAAACATATGTTTAAATTAAACAAAGAAATTCACTCATTAAATTCTAGAAATAAAAATAATTTTAATATACCATTTTCAAAACGGTGTATCAGCTATAAATCTCCTGATTCTATGGGATTGCGAATATATAATAACCTGCCAAATGAAATTAAAAATATTAATATTTCACATAAATTTAAAAGTAATCTTAAAACATATTTAATAGAAAACTGTTTCTACTCACTATCTTAATATTTCATTTAATTATAGTGTTTTACATTTGTACTGTGTATGTATATGAACATATTATTTATTTGTCTTTATTATTATTTTCACTCTAACCTTTTTATTCTTTTATTCTTTTATTGTTTTATTGACTATTGATATTTTACATTTCTTGTAATCTTTTGAGCAAAATAAAGGATACTTACTTACTTACTCACTTACTTACTTACTTACTTACTTACTTACTTACTTACTTACTTACTTACTTACTTACTTACTTACTTACTTACTTACTTACTTACTTACTTACTTACTTACTTACTTACTTACTTACTTACTTACTTACTTACTTACTTACTTACTTACTTACTTACTTACTTACTTACTTACTTACTTACTTACTTACTTACTTACTTACTTACTTACTTACTTACTTACTTACTTACTTACTTACTTACTTACTTACTTACTTACTTACTTACTTACTTACTTACTTACTTACTTACTTACTTACTTACTTACTTACTTACTTACTTACTTACTTACTTACTTACTTACTTACTTACTTACTTACTTACTTACTTACTTACTTACTTACTTACTTACTTACTTACTTACTTACTTACTTACTTACTTACTTACTTACTTACTTACTTACTTACTTACTTACTTACTTACTTACTTACTTACTTACTTACTTACTTACTTACTTACTTACTTACTTACTTACTTACTTACTTACTTACTTACTTACTTACTTACTTACTTACTTACTTACTTACTTACTTACTTACTTACTTACTTACTTACTTACTTACTTACTTACTTACTTACTTACTTACTTACTTACTTACTTACTTACTTACTTACTTACTTACTTACTTACTTACTTACTTACTTACTTACTTACTTACTTACTTACTTACTTACTTACTTACTTACTTACTTACTTACTTACTTACTTACTTACTTACTTACTTACTTACTTACTTACTTACTTACTTACTTACTTACTTACTTACTTACTTACTTACTTACTTACTTACTTACTTACTTACTTACTTACTTACTTACTTACTTACTTACTTACTTACTTACTTACTTACTTACTTACTTACTTACTTACTTACTTACTTACTTACTTACTTACTTACTTACTTACTTACTTACTTACTTACTTACTTACTTACTTACTTACTTACTTACTTACTTACTTACTTACTTACTTACTTACTTACTTACTTACTTACTTACTTACTTACTTACTTACTTACTTACTTACTTACTTACTTACTTACTTACTTACTTACTTACTTACTTACTTACTTACTTACTTACTTACTTACTTACTTACTTACTTACTTACTTACTTACTTACTTACTTACTTACTTACTTACTTACTTACTTACTTACTTACTTACTTACTTACTTACTTACTTACTTACTTACTTACTTACTTACTTACTTACTTACTTACTTACTTACTTACTTACTTACTTACTTACTTACTTACTTACTTACTTACTTACTTACTTACTTACTTACTTACTTACTTACTTACTTACTTACTTACTTACTTACTTACTTACTTACTTACTTACTTACTTACTTACTTACTTACTTACTTACTTACTTACTTACTTACTTACTTACTTACTTACTTACTTACTTACTTACTTACTTACTTACTTACTTACTTACTTACTTACTTACTTACTTACTTACTTACTTACTTACTTACTTACTTACTTACTTACTTACTTACTTACTTACTTACTTACTTACTTACTTACTTACTTACTTACTTACTTACTTACTTACTTACTTACTTACTTACTTACTTACTTACTTACTTACTTACTTACTTACTTACTTACTTACTTACTTACTTACTTACTTACTTACTTACTTACTTACTTACTTACTTACTTACTTACTTACTTACTTACTTACTTACTTACTTACTTACTTACTTACTTACTTACTTACTTACTTACTTACTTACTTACTTACTTACTTACTTACTTACTTACTTACTTACTTACTTACTTACTTACTTACTTACTTACTTACTTACTTACTTACTTACTTACTTACTTACTTACTTACTTACTTACTTACTTACTTACTTACTTACTTACTTACTTACTTACTTACTTACTTACTTACTTACTTACTTACTTACTTACTTACTTACTTACTTACTTACTTACTTACTTACTTACTTACTTACTTACTTACTTACTTACTTACTTACTTACTTACTTACTTACTTACTTACTTACTTACTTACTTACTTACTTACTTACTTACTTACTTACTTACTTACTTACTTACTTACTTACTTACTTACTTACTTACTTACTTACTTACTTACTTACTTACTTACTTACTTACTTACTTACTTACTTACTTACTTACTTACTTACTTACTTACTTACTTACTTACTTACTTACTTACTTACTTACTTACTTACTTACTTACTTACTTACTTACTTACTTACTTACTTACTTACTTACTTACTTACTTACTTACTTACTTACTTACTTACTTACTTACTTACTTACTTACTTACTTACTTACTTACTTACTTACTTACTTACTTACTTACTTACTTACTTACTTACTTACTTACTTACTTACTTACTTACTTACTTGATTTGTTATTCATAAAATACCTAATCTCTAACAAAAATTATTTCTTTCGTACAATCCACTTTTAATTAGTTATTGTTAATGTGTAGTACTTATTTTTTTTGTATTAGATTACGGGACATCTATGAAACTATCTCTTTTTTTTTGGTTGGTTGGTTGGTTGGTTCCGTCAATAAAAAAAAATAATAAACATTAAAAAAAAAATTATGACTTTGGGCGTTAAAATTCTTTCTTCGGTTCTTCTTTTTCACTTTTTTATATCCTGTCTCCTTTTTCTTAAATTACTCCCAACACAAAAAATTCTAGCGGGCTAATAACTTGTATATTGATCTTCATCTTCTGGTTCTAATTTCACTTTGAAATTATTATGTAAATTAGTGTTAATATCAGGCAGATCTTCTGTACATTCCCTTTTTTAACGTCTTCTTTTTCAGTTTTAATACAGGGTGTTTCATTATATTCTGACTGTTTTTAAAAGCTTATATCTTCCAAACGGTTCTAGATAATGATTGCGGTTATTTCCATAGTTCGGTTTAAAATTACTTTAAGTTTTATTGTGACATATTGATAAGTGGCCTACTTCCGGTTTACTTATAAAAGTGACGTATTTTCTGAAGACAAGATATGTTATTTTTTTAATGGGCCACCTTGTGCATTAAATACCTAATATTCTAAAAGACACATATTTTTGCTTTGTAATGGTACCTTAAAGTTTAAATTCGGAAAGCGAAGTTTCAGAAATTTAACTAGAATATCGAAAACAAGCAACTTTTAAAACAGGTAAACCGGAAGTAGGCCATTTAATATATTACAACAAAACTTAAAGTAACTTTAAACCGAACTGTGAAAACCGCATCTCATTATCTACAACCGTTTGGATCTAGAACCGTTTGGAAGAAATGAGCTTTTAAGAAGAGTCAGAATATAATGAAATACCCAGTATATTATCCAATATCAAAAGAAATTCAAAACCTAAATTTGATTTATTTTTATATACATTTTATAAGTTATACAATTTTCTTTTAAAATTTCAATGGCAACTCTGTTAGTTAAGAAAATAATTTATTATTAAATTTTATTCTAACGGCATTTGTCGTTAGAGTTTATGTTTTTTGTAAATTTATTTATGCATTATCATTCAAATTCTTCGATGATGGGTAAGAATAATTTTCTAAAATTGATGATATTTTTAATTATGGATCAAGAGTGTGTGATTATATCATTAAATTTAAGTGACTGATTAGATACTATAAATTTTTAAAATTCATTATTTTTTAATTATATCATTTACGATCAAAGCCATCCTTCACAAGTGTTTAATACGATATGAACTGATGTTTTAAACAGCATTAAACATGCTATTTGTATTATACTTTGTGTCAAAATTACTATTAATAGTAGTAAGTATAATTTTGTGTAATATAAATAAAATATTAAGTCGATAATTATGTTATAGCAAGCACAGGAAGTTTATGTGACCATTCCTAATGGAGATATTAGAGGCAGAACCGAATATTCTATGAGAAAAATATCTTTCCATGCTTTCCAACAAATTCCCTTTGCCCAGCCACCAATCGGCGATCTTCGTTTTGCAGTAAGTTTAAATACATTTTTTTTTAATGGTATTAGATTAAAACAACTAATTTTAAGAAAAGTTGAAAAAAAAATACGTTTTCAACATTTGTATATTTTTCACTGTCTTCACCTTGACCTTTATCGATGTCAGTTTTAGTTACAATAAAAAAAATTTAACGCGGTACTTTTTATACGTCTTATATTTTCAGGATCCACAACCTGCTGAAAAATGGAGTGGTGTACTAGATGCTACTAGTAATACTAAAATGTGTTTTCAACAAGGTAATATATATCAATTACCAATACCAACTCTTTTGGAACTGGAAAGTGAGGATTGCCTCTACTTAAATGTGTATACACCTACTGTAAGTATTATTCCTGATTTATTAAAATAATAAAACGATAAAAGATTTTACAATTTTTGAATAAAAAAAATAAATATTTTTTTAATACGTGAAAAAAAATTAAAACTTTTTTTATCGGTTCAGAAATTATGTTTTTCTACTACCGTGTGTAAATTACTAACTTTTCACATACTTTGTGTGTATAAAGTTCAACTTTACGCACTAATGCATAAAATGAAATACTAATGCTTAAAGTATTTTACGAACTAGTGCGTAAAGTAGATTGCTTATTTTTTACTTAATACCTACAGATTTTTTGGCAGTAGAAAAAATATTGTATGCAACTAGTGTGTAAAATGTATTTTTTCAATCATGTGACTGTCGCACTCGCCTTTTAACATTCTTTTAAAAACTATCATTTTACACACTTGTTGCGTTAATAACTGTTTTATACAGGGTGATTCATTGAGAAATGCGCATAAAGTAAAGGTAGATGTGACGCACCGAAATGATTCTGTCTTTATTTATAACCTATATACAGAGTGATTTAAAAATTTTTGCACTTTCTTTAATTAATCATAACTTACGAACCACCCTGTATATGTTTGTAATATTTGGTAAGATTGTTCTTTGTCTATTGTGGTATCGATTACGACAATAACTAAAGATCTTATTCCAGATCCGGCCTTAAAAAAATTAGTAAGTAGGTTTTCACTCGAAACAACACCCTGGATATCAATATTTTTAAATTTTATTTACATATTTGAAAAGAGTAGAAAAAGTTCAGTTATACTAAATATATTTGGTATTTCCGCACCCGCCTTTCGATAATAATGGGACAAAAATAAAAAAAAAAGATTAATTTTCTTTCCTTAATAATAATTTTCCACTTTTAATCAATATAAGCATTAACTATTTGATATTCTATATTTCCATTTCTGGATCCTTACTTTAAAGTAAAACGAAAAGATAGGTCCGTATTTGGGACAACATATTATTATCAATGACTAACTTACAAACACCCTGTGTATGTAAGAAAATTGATCATAACATTTGTTCATTATGCTACGTTTTAAAAAAGTAATAAACTGAAAAAAAAAAATTCCAAGAAAAACATAACTTTATTTTAAATAACAATATTGCTACATATCTACATTTTTAAGGTTAAACATGACATAAAATCAAGAAACTAGAAAATAAAAAAAACTAGAATTTTCTTCATCCGCGTCTAATTAATTTTTCAGCTAGAGCATGATCATTTTCCGGCTCTCCAGCGAAAACTCATCCAGTTCAAAACACCGTGCTGCAACAGACCTTTTATTTTATTATTATTATCAAGAATCTAAGGAGTCAAAAAATGATCATGCTCTAGCTGAAAAATTAATTAGACGCGGATCAAGAAAATTTTAGTTTTTTTTATTTTCTGTTATGTTTAACCTTTAAAATGTAGATATTCTGTGGTCGAAATGGACATTTTTCTCAGTTTAGTATTGTTTTAAAATGTAGTGCAATGAACAAATGCTATAATCATTTTTCTCCACGACTATTTAATAAGACTAAATTTGTTTATAATTTTAAGTTCAATTAGTAGAACATTCGCACTGTAATATTCGACTTATTTTAAATAGAACACCCTGTATTTTATAAGCTAATTTAATTACCTTTCAACTTTTATAAGGGTTTTCGATACTTAAATCGTCAAGTTTTAACTTATTTAAATATTTTTGAAATTTGGCTTTTCCTATAACATTTGTACAAGTAAATATGCTCCCAAAATTTCTAATTAATATCTTTTAGCTAATGTACGCAGTAATAGAGTTTAACGATAAGTAGATATTTCAGATTTATTCTAGTGTGTAGCTGTTAGAATTACAGTTATTTGTAATTTACGGATTAACATGTATTAATATGTGGTTGTACTATATCATAATTCAAAAGAAATTAGGTGTGCTTTGGAATTGACGTTGCTGTAAAAATATTGCAACTATACAGAAATTGGCAATGTCATGTTATTAGTTCTTTATACTTGGATTGTTTTATAAGCTGAAATATTTTCATTAAAATGGTTTATTCACGACAAGAAAGAATTGACATGATTTTAACTATTGGTGAATGTTGCGAAAATTGTTTACTTGCTTCATGTGTGCACGCAGAAAAGTACCCCGACCGGGACCATCCAAATAAAAAAGTTTTTGAAAGGTTAGGCTTGTTCCAGAAGCGAGTTCCTAACTTGTTATGAACATACTGAGTTGCGCAGTATAAAAATAATGGATCATGAGTCTGCGCAGTACAAAATAATGGAAGAGTTATTTTATACTGCGCAACTCAGTATGTTCATAACAAGTTAGGAATTCGCTACGGGAACAAACCTGTTGATTCGAACATTTCGTGAAGTGTAGCTTATCCGAAACAAAACAAACTGAAACTTAGTTAGCCTAGTGTATGTAGGATCTTACATAAACATAAGTTCTATCCCTATCATATACAAACGCATCAAAGTTTATACGGTATAGACTTCAAAAACATACTGATTATTGATCAAGTTAGTGAAGATCAAATTTTATTGAAAATGTATTATTTAGGAATGAGTCAACATTCCACAATAACGGCCTAGTGAATCGGCACAATTTTCATTATTACGACATCAAAAATAAACATTTATTCAGTACTGTTGATCGTCAAAATCAATTGAGTAGTAATGTGTATGGTGGAACTGTTTCCGATCATGTTATTGGTCCTTATTTATTCAATGATAACTTAGATGGCCCGAAATTCTTGGGATTTTTAAAGAGATATTTTTGGAGATTTTTAGAAAATATTTCTCTGACAATTCGACAAAAGATGTGGTTGCAATTAGATGGAGCTCCTGCACATTTTGCACTTGATGTTAGCGATTATATAGATAGAAAGTTTCCTGGGAAGTGGATCGGGAGAAGTGGACCCATCAACTGGCCCCCTATATCTCCCTACCTAACCACCATGGACTTTTCTTATCAGGCTATATTAAAAATCTAGTTTATACAGCACCGCCACCACTGCAGATGATATGAAAATACGGATTAAAAGTGCTTTCGAAACGGTCACTCCTAATATGTTACAAAATGTTAGACATTCATTAAAAAAAAAGGTTAATAACGTGCATTCAAAGAAATTGGCATCATGTAGAACAGTTATTTTAGTATTTTTTAAATTTGCCTCAATTATTATATTATATTTCAGTTTTCATTATGTATAAAATTTCATATAAATGTTTTGATTAAATTTACTACGGTCTTAAAAACGTGTCTACTGTATTTTAGTCATTTTGCCATACGCATTTATTGAAATATTTTAAAGAGAAGGGGTTGGTTGGATTCATACTAGTGTATTAGCCATAGATTATTGCATCACTTGTATTGGTAAAAGACAATAACTAGATATTTTTGAGGATATTTACTTGTACAAATGGTATAGGAAACCCAAAATTTCAAAAATATCTAAATAAGTCGAAAACTTGACGATTTAAGTATCTGAAACCCTTATAAAAGTTGAAAGGTAATTAAATTAGCTTTACGATAGGCTTACGATAGGGTGATCCATTTAAAATAAGCCGAATTTTACAGTGCGAATGTTCTACTAATTGAACATAAAATTATAAATAACCTGTAGAGAAAAATTTTATAAGTGAATTAATAAATAGACTAAGGAAACGGTCTTTTAATTAAACTATCAGTAAATTTATTGTAATTTTTTTTTCCGCAGATATAAATTTTTTTCTAAAACCTTACATTTCAATTAAAATTGACATAACTTATAACACTCTGTATGTAGGTATAGGGAACCTTTAAAACGGTACTTTTTTGTAAAGCACCTTGTATATTTCAAAATGTAGTCCTTATTGACTTACATAATACCACAGCAATAGAAGTTGACGAATATATGTAATTTCGCCATTAAAACTCCGTGGCGTCGGTCGTGATTCACCCTGTATATATATTTATAATTAAAAGGAAAAAACAACTGTAGAAGGATGTGTAATCTCCTATTAAATGATTTAAATGAAAGCCAATATTCTGTATTTTAAAGCACAAGTAAGACAGGACCGGCTTTGGATTATTAGTACCCATAAATAATCTGGATCCGGAGATTACAATAGAAAACTTTCATGGTAGTGATAATATAATATGTTTTCACATTGAACTAAAATATAGGCAAAAACTAATAAATCGGTAAAAAAAAATTGAGAGCAGATTGTGGTGGGTGTGACGTCACATATCCGTATAGCCAAAGCGCCGTTCTATAAAGCAAACTCTTTAATCTATGCCACGACACGATTGACGGATGTCTGAATTTAATTTATAGTCCAAGAGCCAGGTACTTTTTTCTGCAATATTCTACAGCAGAGATTTTATTCTTGGAACATTTTCAGAGGTGTCCTTTGAAAGTAAATATAAGTTAGCGAGACGGGGGGGGGGGGGGGGGCACGAGCGTCAGCCGCCATCTTGAAATTTTTTTCAATGAGTTTATTGCCAAATATCTATAGTTAACCGTTGATTTTACGTTAAAAAAAGATGGGAATCAAAGTAGACACAATTTCTATCATGTAAATCTTTTTCCCGGAAAATTTAAAGTTTCAGAGCTATGGCTACGCAAAACTTGCACCCTATAAATTATCAATGGATATGTGGCTTGTAGTGTACGTAAAACATTTAATAACGCATAAAGCGCATAATAATAATAATAATAATAATGGTAATCAAAAACAGAAGATTATCGATACTTAAATGTGGCAAAAATTATTCAACGAATAATAAAATATCACAATATTTTATCGAAGTTGTAAAAGATTAACAAGGGGCGGCAACATGTTTCGGCCAAACGATGGCCATCATCAGGCAAAATATAAGTCTCTCAAGTACAACAAATGCTGTAAAACTCCATGCTGTAGCGCTGTTGTTGTAAAACTTCATATACTTTCTTTCATTACTTTTTCAAAAATTTCATTAATTTTTATTTTCATACCATTTTATATTAGTTCAGCATTTACTGTACTTAAAAGACTTGTATTTTGCCTGATGATGGCCATCGTTTGGCCGAAACATGTTGTCGCCCCTTGTTAATCTTTTACAACTTTGATAAAATATTGTGGTATGACTTGGAGTTTTATTATTCGTTGAATAATGATAATAATAATAAAAATAATAATAATAATAATAATAATAATAATGAGAAGGAAAAGGTGTAAATGAGCATAAAAGAGCTCCATTATTGTTTTAAAATAAAAAAGGAATCAAACATTTATTAAAAAATGTAGCACGTGATTTCACTGCGCCAACTAGAATTTTCAGGGGACAGCCCTGAACAAGTTCCAACAATAAAATCTCTTTTGTAGAAGATTGCATGATGAACTTACCTTTTTTGTGGCTCTTGGACTAATAAAGAGAAATAACGTGAATAAATAAGCGCAGTACGTCGCTTTATTTACAATTATCCCGTCACGTATACTAATTAGGATAGATGACGTCAGGACGGAACAAAATTATTAAATCAAACTGCAAGTTTAAAATATTATAACTGTGTTAGCTTTTGAGATATCTTAATTTCATTTTCACACTTTTGTTCAGTTTTGCTTTAAATTTGAGTTTCATTCATAAAAAATGGTAAACTTCTCCATTCAATACAATACAATAATTGTTCAATACAGACATTGATTTTCCGAACGGGACTTCATAATCGGACCCAAATCAAGGATTTGAAAAATTTCTCTTTTCGTTTTTGTGTAGAACTCATTTAATCAAAATATTATTTTAATATTCTCGAATAATAAAAACGACTTTACATCCATTCTTTCTTTGTACTTTAATGCTATTTAGAATTAACCATATTATTGTATCACCAGATTTTTTGTTATAAAACTGTAATAGTTTTAAGAAACAATAAATTATCTATTTATCTATCTAAACGACTTAAACCTAGGATTTTAAAATACATAACATTTTAGTGGATGTTCAGAAAAATTAAATATATTATAAATTAAATAAAAGTAGTTCGAAATAATTATTTTTAATATTCTAATTTTGTAACATACTTTCGAAAAGGTGATGACGTCCAACGGAAATTCATTGCAACAAATATGTAATAAAGTTTTAATGTAAAATGCACTTAGTGGGTATTATGTATTTTTTTTTTAGTACGCATCAGAGAATACATCCCTTCCTGTAATGTTTTTTATATACGGCGGCGGTTTCGTCAATGGAGCAGGAAATTTTGATTACTTTGGACCACATTATTTGATGGAAAACGATATTATTATTGTTACTTCAAATTATAGAGTTGGTCCTTTCGGTAAATAAAAAAAATTGCTTAATAATTAATTTGTACTTACGTTTTTTTTATTAGGTTTTTTAACTACCGGTGATGAAACAATATATGGAAATTTTGGACTAAAAGATCAGCTCTTAGCCCTAAAGTGGGTAAAAGATAATATCAAATATTTCGGAGGTGATCCTGAGCAGGTAACAATTTTTGGACAAAGTGCAGGAGCGGCCTCAGTAACATTTCATTTGATGAGTAATCAATCTAAAGGTATTATACTTATAAATAAATAACAGAGGTTTTATGATTAAAAAAATATATGTGTTTTTCTATGTTCCGGATTTATTAGACGTATTTGGTAAAATAAAATATAATTTACGAATACAAATTACAAAAAAAAAATATAAAATTTGGTACCAACCTAAATTAACATTTAGATTATTTTTATAGTAAAAATGTTAATAAATAATTAAATAAAAGACAACAAAATCGCATAATGATTGTTTTTATGTTTATTTTAATATAATTATTCTCATTTTACATTAATATTTTTTTTTAAATTTTTAATTGAAACAATATAATGCAACATTTTTTCGAAGTACAAAAAATATTTAGCAATTTTATATTTAAATTTTATTTGTATAAAAAATGTAATGAAAAATTTTTCTCATTGTAGAAATTATTTAACAATTTTTAATAAAAAAATGTATTTTTACAAAATATATGTATGAATATTTTTCTCAAACTGTTTTACCAAACAGCTAATATTTTTTCTCAGTATAGAAATTATTTTATATAATAATAATAATAATAATAATTGTAAGTACTCTCCCAATATTTCATCCCCTTACAAGTGAACCCCAGAGGTCAAAAGCTGGTGTGGGGATGGGACGGCTATTATAATTATGGTGGTATTTATTTATTCTTTCAAAAAGTTATTAATAAATTGTAATCAATTCTTTCCGTTTTAAAAAATAATTCAACAAGTTTTAATAAAAGAAATATTTGGCTTAAATGGTAACAAAACTATGAAATAAAACATTTTTGTCAGCCTGGAAATTATTATTATAATTAAAAAACAATATTTTTTCAAAAGGTTTTAATAGAAAAATGTAATGAAAAACTTTTTCTTGGTGTAAAAATTCTTAAAAATTTTATTCTTCCAAAAAATGTTACGAAACATTTTTCTCAATGAAGTAATTATTTAACAACTTTTCATTAAAAATTTAAAAAAGATAATGGAGTATTTTTCTAAGTGTTTATTTAGGTTGGCGCCATATGGAAAACTTTCTTGTTATAAGATTTACGTAAAAAGTTATTCTTTATAAAAATCTATGCGTTCGAACACAAAAATATTCAGCGATTTACATTTAACATTTTATGTACAGGGTAGAGTGTCCACAAATTGAAAAAAATCAAATTTTTTGATGACTTCAATTATTAATTAAATATCTATTATCATACAAACAGCGGATCATACTTCATACTTAATAAGAAAGTGATACAAACAGAATAATAAATTTTTTCCGCTACTAGAATTAGAAGATGTCATTATTTATGCTGTGTTCGAGTCGAGAAGTTAAATTTTTCTCCTACAAGTAGATAATTTTTTATTATTGACTTGTAGTATAAAAACAATTGAAGACTAAACGTGATGTCACAGGTAGCCGATCTTAGGAAATCTTTCAAATTAATTATACGCAACTATCATTGCGTTTGTCAAAAGTTTTTTTAAAAATTATTATAAAAAATTCGACAGCAAATAAGCACTTTCCTTTGAATTCCTATCAAGTCAAGTGAATTTTTGGCCTAATCAAATAAAATAAAATAAAGGCAAATGTAATTCTTTATCAGATATATTTTAGATTGAAATAGTTTAAGGTTATGTAATAAATATTTTGATAATGATTAGAGCTATTTATGCAATAATACCTATTCACAGTGCAATTAACATAATGAAATTTAATTTATTGAATATTCTCATTCAATTGTTTTCACAAACTGCTTCTTTTCCATTGAATTCTTTTCAAATATATACCCAAGAGAAATAATAATGCTCGGCTGAGAATAATTACTTCTCGACCTTGGTGTATTACATACTATTCTAGTATAGGTAATACACAAAAAAATACGGAATAGTTTATAATTTAGGTTGCACTGACAGTTACATTTCTCTTACCAAGCGTTAGTGTAATAACAAATAAACAAATGCCGGCGACATTGAATTTAGAAGAGAAAATTGAAATTGTAATAATAGTGTGTGACAAGTATAAAAACTCGACAGTGCAGACATATTTAGTTACCTAAATCCACAAAAACATATTCATCAGTTAACAGGGACAAAAATATTCAATAAATTCAAAAGATCTGGAAATGTTAAGAACAAATATTCCAACACGCATCAAATACGGGTTGCTAATGATGCGAAAAAGACCATCTATGCTACCAATTGTAAGTGCATCGAATCCTTGGATTGCATTGCTATCGGTAACAGAGTAACCCTACTCTGGTTACCTGAGCATAAAGGGGTGGAGGCCAATGAGAACCATTCATTTGCATAGCCAAAAGCAGTGCCAAAGAGAATGGGCCGAGAGGAAAACTCTCCAGCACTGGAAAGATATTCCTGGGTTAGCTCACTCTAAGGCCTTTATAATCAAACCCTCAGGTAGCACCCTATCGCAGATTCTAGAGTAGAAGTGATCTACGCATCCTAATTGGACTGCTTACAGGGCACTGTCATATGCGTTATCATCTGAAGAATCTAGGTCTGAGTCAAATATCGGACTGTTGCTTCTGCCGTGTGGAAGACGAAACGGCGGAGCATATTTTATGCTCCTGCCCTGCCCTGGAAATGGATAGACTTCGTAATACAGGTTTTGTACAGCTGGAGCCTTCCAACTTGAAATAAGCTTCGCCTAAATCAACCATAGACTTCGTAAGAAGGTGTGGATTGTATGGTGAATTATAGCCCATAGGGGTGAGCCATAATAGGCCTCTGCTGGCCGCAGTGATAGGGAGAGCAAACGCTCCATTCACATTCAACATAACCTACCAATTAGTGTCAGCAAAGACACAGTTGCAATAATTTTAAAAAAAGAATGGGTTTTGACTATAAAAAAAAATATTAGAAGATGTCTGCTTTCGGAAGAAGCAACGTTTATTTCCAACGGTATAGTGAGTTCCCAAAACTGTAGGTGGTGGTGTGATGAGAACAATAATTTTAGTATAAAAACTGGCGATTAGTATTTATTCAAAATCAATGTATGGTATGGAATATATAAAGATAAAATAATTGGGACTTCCTGTTTTTAAAACACTCTAAACGCAGCTGTTATTTGCACTTTTTGGAAAATGAATTGGCTGTTTTTCTAAATTATCTACCCGCAGCTGAAACACAATAGGTACGGTTCCAGCAGGATAGTGCAATATGTCACAGTAGACTCGATATTATGGAATACCTAGAGAATATTCTTAATGGACGAGTCATACATAGGTATTCTGTAATTTTTTGGCTTGCTCGACCTCCCGATTTGACACCATTATATTTTTCTTCTGGGGTTATTAAAAAGAGAAAGTATATCAACAAGTATACCATTTAAAAAGGATAATTAGGGAAACAGTTCAGGAAATCACTCCCGAAATATGTAGAAATATATTACGAGAATTTTGTAATAGAACAGTTACATATAGTGAACGCGAAGGTGGATATGTTGAGGCAGTAGCGAACTGAAGGGAACCGTTAGTATTTAGGACAACAATAAATCATTTATTAGCATAGGTATGTAAAAAGTTACACATCAGCTATTAAACATTTGAAGTATGTTCCGCTGCTTAATTAAGATAATAGATAACGTTCAAGTAGAATTTGCAAAATTTAATTTAAAAGTGGTCAAAAAATTTCTATCGTACTTTTTTAAAGATGTCAAATATGAATAGCTGATATTTTTATAAATAACTTTTTTTCTTAAATCATATAATAAGTAATTTTTTCCATATGGCACCAGCTTAAATAGACAAACTGTAAATAAATACTATTTTATTTATATTTTATGATTATTTTGGTCTAATTATTTTTTAGGCTTGTTTAGAGCAGCAATAGCTCAGAGTGGATCAATTCTAAGTCCTTGAGCTTATCAGAGAGAGTATAAAGATATGGCATATAAGCTGGCTACAACCTTGGATGAAAACTTCGATACTTCCAGTAATTCTGACGATTTATTAAAATTTCTCCGAGAAAAATCTGCTTCAGATATTAATGTTGCTGCAGCTAGCTTCAAAGTACGAATTTTATCTATACTAACTTTTGCACTAGACAAAGACAACCAATAAGATTTTTATTTCAAAAATTTGAATATTTGGATATGTCATCAGCTATAAATTGGTTTATATTAACTTTATATGAAGCAATTTTTTTTTCACATATTTAGCGATTATGTGAACGAAATCTTTGCTAGATAATTTAATATGCCGCTAGTTTGAGAACTGTTCGAGACCTAAGCGCGACCTGTTCGAGACCTGTTCAAGAGTTGTTCGAGACCTGTTTAAAAGTTCTAGAACAGGTCTCGAACAGCTTTAAACGGCTCTAGAACAGCTTTAGACAGCTCTCGAACAGCTTTAAACAGCTCTCGAATAGTTTTTGAACAGGTCTCGAACAGCTATGATGACGTCACGAGTGACCTTGAATGAGCCAAAAAATTACCAGAATGGACCTTAGCGATTTCCCATGTTAATTTCCAATATCTACTACCACTGTACGGCAAAGTAATTTTTAGTATTGAATCTTGTGGAGTTCTGATATGAAATCGAGAGATCCAAGTTCATAGTAAAAATCAAAACTTTAAATTACTTACTGGAGTGTATCTCAATAACGGAATCCTAGACAAGGATCTAGTCATTCCTCTTGGTAACATACTGAACGGGAAATAGTTGGAATTTGGCTAGAGGTAATACTACAGACGATAGTAAAACTGCAGAAAATCAAATAATTCTGAACAATAATAAACCTCAAAAAATAATTGGACACTCAAAGCAAAATTACCTAAGGAATAGACTCGTTTAAGCCATACAAATTAGATGGACTGGATGGCATTTTCTCAGCTTTCTTACAGCAAGATAAGATACTGCTGATAACGGTAATTTACATTTCTGGCTGCAGGCTACATTTTAGTTAGCTTCAAGAAAGACAAAGTTGTATTGATTATAAAACCTGGGAAAGATTACTTTTAAGAAAAAGCAATCAGACCGAATACTTTACCGTCTCCCCAGTAAAAACTGGTTGTGGGGAAATATTCTAATAGCATACGTACCAAACTTGAAAATTTCAAGAATAAAGGCTCTATACAGGAACAACAATAAAAGAGAGCACAAAGAATAGAGACTGCATTTATTTAAACCTCTTTCAGATTTATATTTGCATCGCTGACAAAGACGAATCGATAGAGTTAAACCATGCTATGATACGAAACAGCTAATAGATCATAGATGTGTTAATCTCCAAAGGATGCTTACAGAGAAACCTTTTATCCTCTCTACTGTGGGATTTTTTAATTGACGAGCTCTTGAAGAAACTCAGTAATGCAGGATATTAAACATTGGGATATGCAGACGAAGCGAGGTATTTATAATTGTAGGAAGCGAAGTTAAAAAACTTTGACTTATACATTAAATATCATGAAGAGGTGACCTTCAAATCAATTTAAGCAAAACATCACTAATATCTTTTAGGAAAATAAAAAGCTGGATGAATGTTGTATCGACTGTTTTTCACTTCTATAATCATTTTTAGGTAGACTGTATCTTGGCATTTAAGTAAAAAAAATGGCAAAGTAATAAATCAATACAACATAAACATACAATTCATAAAATAAACATTATGGAGATAACAATTAACCGGACACGGTGGCCAGGCTGGTTAGGGCATCGGCCTTTATACTTGGTCTTTGTTTTGGGCCGTGGGTTCGATTCCCATAAATCTCAAGTGGAATTAAAGTCAGATAAGACTTTGGGCAAGTGTAAAAAGGTATTTGTGCCATGCGTAGTTTCATCCACACCGGTAACCAAGTCGGATGAAATCGGATATCTCGTGGAACTGATAGGGGTTGGTGGCACAATTACACACTTGCTAGACGATAGATCACCTGAATGACAAAGGTATAGTCCTGGGTTCAGGGTGATTGAGGACCGTAGTTCGGAGCCCACGGTAAGCTGTAGGTCCCGTCCAGATTAGACCTGGTAGCAGAAAATAGCGTTAAAACTAATAACAAGCAAGCGTTAACTGTGAAGTATGAGAGTTTTAATGGTTACGTACAAAGAATACTGCTTTAAATTGCCATTTTCACTTTTACAAAATGTAATAGCAAATGCGAGAAGAATGGAGTGAACTAGGACTAATTAAAATATATCTATTAATTGATGTATTTCTCAGAGTTATATTTTTAGAAATGTATGCACACAACTGTGACTTTAAATCTTATATTTATAAATGCTTATATTTGAGAGTAGATGAATAACAATTGTTTTTATTTAATAATGACAAATTTTTACCATACTGTCCTTGGGCAAAAGGGATAAAGTCAATAACTACTATGTAGCGAAAATATATCAGATACGAATGTGTGGATCCCTTTGAATTAGAACACAGAGATTTTAAGCAAAATAAAAAACTCCAGGTCCTTCTAATAAAATCTATGCGTAACGCATTCAAATTCAATCAACAACTGAAGGAAGTAAAAAGAAAAAAGAGAAAAAATATTCACAACCCAGGTAAATGAAGAGTGAGTCGTCCTTCGGCAATATAGCTGCCATTGGATTGTTGAGGCTACTGAAATTACGATCTTTCTTTAACTTCCTTAAATATGATTCAAAGTGTTATAGATAAAAGTTTTGGCATTTTCACTATGACCGTTCATATAAAACAGTTTAATGTTTCATCTATTTTACAGGCTTGCAGAATTTTGTCTCTTTTCTTTCTGGTGGTCATAACTTTCATCTGGACTAGATCAGGAAGTCCAAAATCAGAATTCTTAGTTCTGTGAAGTCTCAGGATATTATTGACTTCTACAATGCATCCGACTGATTCCTTCTCAAATTCTCGCATAAACATTTAGATGCCGTTCAAATAATTCAAGAAATATAGAATTTTGAAGATTGTATAATACCAAAATAATTACAAAAGATCCCTAAGTTTTTGCAGTCTGATATCTTCAAGCTTCCTCAAGACATATCGACCATTCGTCATCGCTTTCAATCAATCTCCTCGTTCTTGCTATCTTCCTGTTGGCCCTCTAACGTTAAGAAAAATTATCACTCATGATCCAAAGGATTAATGCTGCATATCCAAAAAAGTGTGTTCAAATGACCCACTCATTTTTTTCCATTTTCTATTAACAAATCGATATTCAAACAGAAATATACGCTTATGAAAAGTGTGTACAGCTCAATGTTGAAAAGAAATTTCACAGGCAAGAAATTGTCATTAGGTCGGATATTCAAGCAGCCATCACAGCTCTGAGCTCCCACGTAATCAGCTACAAGATGGACACGGAATGCTTAGAAAAACTAAATGTGCTAGGCAAGAATAATATAGTCACTCTCCTATGGCTTCCGGGACATACTGGGGTGAAGGGAAACGAAAAAGAAGATAAATTTACCAAAAAAGGAGCTGAAATACCATTTCTGGGGTGTGAACCATTTTGTGGTATCAGTACCAGCATGATACTGGAAGAATTGGAAATAAAAAGATCCAACCACTGGAGTGGAAGGAATGAGACAAGCGAAAAGTCCTTCTGGGAAACTATAACTAACTTGGAATAGCCGAACAACAAGAATGCAGCTTTTGTGATTTAGAGGTTGAAAACTCAATCCATATATTCTCTGAATTCACTGCTTTGCAAAACCTAAGGGCACGATACCTGGCAGTGTATTAGATAGAAGAGAGATCTACCGAATCTGAAACCGTCAGATATCCTAAATCTCCTGAGGAGAATAAGTCTATAGGGGGTGCTCTAATCACTGAGACATCCTCAACCCTCAACGACTAAGCACTAGAAGAATAGATCTTATAGGTCGCGGTGTAATTAGCCCCCATAACAATAATACCAACAAATCGATATTGTTTTTAAAGTATTGTGTAGGGACGCTCTATTGAGCCAGGATCTGATTGACATAGCGTGAAGTTTGTAATCAAAGTTGTATCTTTTGACATTTTTTTACATCTTCCAGTAATGCAATATCTTATTGATGGGGTAAATGAATTGCCAATCTCTTAATGTGGTGGTTTTAATTTAAATCTAAGAAGTCGCACATTCGCTTCTGATCTGACAAACCAAGCTAGGACACGAACAATTTTAAACAGCGCCATCTTACAAAATTCTGGTAAGTTGGTAATCAGTAGATACACCAGGGTTTTTAGACATCTTAAGCAAAAGTAAATGCGCTGTTATAGTTGCCAATAAAATGTCGATAGTTTTTGGCCTTTGCGGACTGGCTGTCAATACACGACACCTGCATTTTGACTTTTCCTTTGTCACAGCACATGAAAAGCTTTTTTCTGAAGCAGTCATTACATCGATCGGACATTGATGCTACTGTGAGATGATTTGGTGACATAGCAATAATATTTTACTACAACTTTCTGATACGCAATAAGATTATTTTTAGAAGAATATTTTTTCCGAATTGTTCTGGTTTTATTAGTGTGTCGAGGTTTTAGTTTTTGCTCACTTTTATGTTGGATTTGGACCAATCTCTTCTAAATTTTAAAAGAACTGAGATGAAGACTGAGACTTATTATAAGAATAGACAACTACTGATATTTATAACTTTAGCGTTGTTATTTTTTAGCTTTTGAAATACCTTGCAAAACAGATTTTTCTTTCTGTTTACATAGATCGAAAATAAGTGATATTTAAATTTGTTATATAATTAAAAATTTTAGCAAGCTGTTGGTAACGAACAAATAGTACAGGGATTTTGGTTTACTCCTGTTATCGAACCAGATCACGAAAATGCATTTATAACAGAAAATATGTATTCAGCTTTAGAAAATGGTAAAATGAATAGAGTTCCACTTATGATCGGAATTTGCTCTGAAGAAGCAATTGCTAGAGCAGCAGGTAATTCTAGTTTGGTTTTATTTAAGAAAAATATAGCAAATTAGTTTTAGATGCCAAATTCCAATCAACGGTACATCAGTACGAAAATGATTTACAAAGATTAGTTAATAAGAATATGCATATTATCGACGAAAGTACAAAAAAACAAGCAGGAGAAGCGATTAGACAAATTTACACTGATGGACTGTTACAGGACGATCTTGGAAAAGCAGTAAGAGTATGTTTATTTTTTCTTTATTAATTGACATACTAATGAAATTAGGGATTATTTTAGTATTTTAGTGACATGTCCTTTAACAAAGCTGTAATTACTCATGCTAAACTTCAATCAATTTACAGTGATGTTTACTTTTATCAATTTTCATATCACGGATCTATGGGAGGAGATAGACCTAATTTAGATGGTAAGATTTTTCTTAATGTTTTTAAAATACTTATTTAAATTTACTTTAGGAGCCTATAGAGTAGGACATGCTGAAGATAATCACTATTTATGGTCAGTTTCTAATCACACTTTATTGGACAGATATCCGCAGCTAGATATTGATACTAGTGACAGATATAGAAAACTATTTACTAATTTTGCAAAATATTTGTAAGTATATTTATTATATTTTCTTATAAATTATAAATATTTTTTTTCATATTTTAGAAATCCTACTCCACAAAAAATAGAATTGTTTAATAATATAATTTGGCCAACGATGACACCTGATGATTTTCAATATTTGGATATTAATGAAACGTTGACGCTTCAAAAAAATCCTAAAGGTGATGTTTATTCCAAGTGGGTCGATCTTTATGAAACCTTTGCCGTTAAACCATACGATACTTTTTAGTATTTTATTATAAACAATAAATAGTCCTTAAAATGTATTTTTTTTCTTCAAGATCTAATTTTGATAATGAAAAATAACGGTATAAATATGTAGATTTTAATATAATTTTCATTGCTTTTTTTATTTGTTAAATAAGTAGAATGTATAACTAGCCTTCATAATCCACAAGAAAAATTTATTTAATATTAAAAAAATTAAAATTTAAAAAAACTCACCTGGAAAAAATTAGTCGACGAGTTTTTTGCTGTCTTTTAAACCGTCTGTATCTGTAAAGTGGGATCCTACAGCACTTAGGCCACATTAGGCCCATTGTGAATCCTCCTTAGTATCTGAGGACCTAACTCATTAGCCAGCTTACAGCTTTTATGTAAATGACAACGTTGCCAAGAGGTGTCTCTCTTATATTGGCCAGTATTAGCTGAACACAATTTTCCTCATTGATGAGAGCGTCGGGAAATCATAGAGGATGTGCTCGATTGACTAATCTTCTTGTTCACACTCCTGCAGAGTGCGATGACTGACAGCTTCATGCTGTTGAGATGTTTTCGTACTGGGCAGTGACCACTCAATACCTGACGCAGATTATGCCTAGTCATGGACTAGTACTCCCTAGAAACTCTGCAACTTCCTGTTTGATTCCATCTGTTCTTAAATTTTACAAGAGATGGATTCTTAATTAGGATCATCACGACTGATGCCGTTAGTCCATTGAAGGATCCAGATCCAAATAGGTTTTGGTTAGCTTCCTTCTTGGCCAATGAGTCGGCGACATGGTTATGTTTTGATGAGGCTTGGCCTTTAATTCATCTTAAGGTGACATTCTTGTACTAACCGTGAGCAAATTCGTGACCTGTCTAGGGTGAGTAGTGTTTGTCTGCTATCTGTATAGCTTGTTAGCTCAGTTGGTTAGAGCATCACACTGATTATCTTTTAGACCAATTGAACTGCCTTTCTACAGGTATCCACAAGCTTACTTCACTTTATACTTGATTTAATGTACTACTTATATTTCTCTATATTTGTCGAAAAACTACAACGGTCTGTTTTCCTATTTATAGATTCAGCAATGATTTCAACCTGATTTTAATAATTAAAATTAATAGTATAACAACTTACCAAACAAAAATATTAGAAGTTACGAGTGAAATTATTATGTAAACATATCACAACCGCGCGGTTGTTAAGTCAACATTTAAAATTAAAGTGGTACATATTAAAACAAACAAATTGAATAATAGTAATATAAGTAATTCCACATTATGAAATCTGAAATACCGGCGACTACTACCGGACAAAAACATTATAGAACTTTTCATATCAGACCCTTCCAAAGAGGGTAATAAATTAAAAAAGAGCAACTGAAGTGGTAAGACAAACCACATAATGAAGGTAATGAAGCAGTTTAAATCACCGGCATCAAATATGTAAAATACATCTAGTAACACGACCATGACAAGATGGATGAAATCTCAATTGAAATTGACAATGACAGTGACAAAAGACACTGACAATGACAATTGACAATGACAAACCGGTGTAGTCAGTTCTAACAAAAGTAGAGGTGAAGCCTTGGAACGACAAATGCCACCTCTACTTTTGTTAGGACTTATTAAAATTGTACCACCGTAATAACTATTTATAAAATGTGTATGCATGCTTACGAATCACCGGACAAGAAACAAAAGATCGATTTTTCTATTGTGTAAAAAGTTTTATCAAAAATCTTTCTTTAGGGTTAATAAGCCCCACTCGGTATAAAGAAGGTGTGTCAAAAACAATTAGAACGGTCTTCCATGGTACTATTCTATATGACAGTCGATTTAAGAATACTACTTTAAATGATGGTTAATTAATCGTCTGTCTAATAGATGTCACTGCATCTAGAATGGTACAATTAACTTATAAACACACCAAAGATGTAAATTTTATAAGCTATTTCACTCGATACGTATTTAACCTTTCGCTCAGAGACTATAAGAAGTTGGCGAATTAAAATGTGAATTTTTTTTCTGATTTATTGTTGAGAAGACATAATAAAAATGGGTAGACGCCGAAATATTTTGCGTCCGATCGAAGAGCGTAACGACTCTGAATGGACGTACAATGGTGTAACTATTATGGATGATGTTCATAGTTTAATTTGTGAGAATAGACCGGATTTTGAAGAAGTAAAACCCAACTCTTTGTCGAAATTATTGGTGTCGGCGTCTCGGCACTGGATAGAGGATCTTCGGTAAGGTAGTTTGAAATTTTTTTTTGGATTGGGTGTCTTGGAACTGCGAACCACCTTTTATGCCCAGTTTAAGTAAACATTTTACGTCATATTCTTGTGTCGATCTCTTCTTTTTTGTTCTCATAGACGTTATCTAATCCTAATTATTTAGGCGTGAAAAGAATTAGTTTTCAATATTTCAACATTCTATCTTTTGGAATTTAAATCTGGACATTAATACTTTTTCAAATGGTTCAAATATGCCTTATCGTTTTGTATAAACATGCAATGTGTTTTGGCTATCTCTGTAAAATTTTCTAAAAAAATCCAATAACGAAACGGATCACTTCAAGTTGAAAAATGTGATTTTTAATTGTCTATAACTTTAAAACTGTCTATTTTATAATACAGTTATAATAGGTTTTTGAAATCAGCTTCACAGGACGAATATAAATATGTAAAAAAAATACAGGATGTTCCATTTAAAATAACAAACTTGGTCGTTACTTTCGAAACATCCAGTATAGACCGAAATTTAAAAATATTTTATTTAGATGTGGCATAACGACGAACACTTGTATACAAATTTTCATACATAATGTGTAAGCAGTTTTCAATAAACCTACGTGTAGACATTTAGTTCCGACACGCTAGAGGTTGCAATTTTTGTCTAATCGTCAATTTGGGTCAAAAATTCTTTGAAGATGTAATTCATTGCGTATTGCAAATGAGCATTTTACCTCTAATGGAGTGAAAACTGGAGGGGGTTAAAATTTCAAAAAATTCAAATCTCCGCCATTTTTCAAAATATTGAAACAGGTCATTAGACTTTTTTCATTCCTAGTTGTTATAAAATTAATTTGTCTAAAACATTTTTTCATCCAATTTACGGTGGTGGAACTGGAGGGGGTTGAACTATCAAAAAAAAACAGGTTATTATACTTTTTTATGTCCTATTTATTATAAAATTAATTCGCTTGAAACGTTTTTCGAAACGACCACATCATGGGGTTGGGAAGGATGAAAAGTCTTAAATTTAGACAACAGAAATCTAACTTCACCTGTCGACCCCGCCGACAGGAATTTTTTTTGTATACTTTATAGAAATGTTACGAGCACTCGTAGATTCACAAAAAAAACTTTATTTCAAATAAAAATACAATATTGAAATTATTAAAAATACAAATTAATTTTTAGAAATGATTTTATGTTATTAGCACAATGATCGGAAATAGAATGAATTACATTATTAATCTGACTTCTGTTCATCGCCGTTCACATTTCTCCTCCCTCCTTTAGTTCTAACTTCGTCCTTGAAGTTCCGGTAGTTTCAGAAAGTAGTTCTGTAAAATCTGAATTTGGGCTGGCTGTAATTTTGGTCCATAGAGTATTTTGGAAATTCTCCTTTTCTTTACTATAAAGATTATCAGAATGACTGAAACAAAAAGTGTTAAAACAAATGAAATGGTGCTGAGTCCTGTCAAAATTTGCGGTATAACTTCTAGGTGTTCTATGGGTTCGATTTGGCCATGTGTCTCTGGAATTTTTAGTTTTTCTAATTGTAGTCTAGGTTCATTTATCAACTTAATTGGGAAGACATCTGGAATAGAGATTTCTTGAACGGTTTTCTTGGCATAGTAGATTCCGTCTATGGTAATAGGTTCAGCTGTCATCAAAATACTGCTTCTTCGGATTTCTTGATTTTTAACATTAATTGGTTGTACTATCCCTAACAGGATCACTTTGTTCGTTTCTCTTGAGAAATTTTCTGTAATTATAGTTTTTGTGCAGTTTTGTATATTTGGAATAAAGACTTCACGGGTTTCATACTTTGAGGTTTTTAACTTGGCAGGTGCAAACTTCGTACCATTTGTTCGCATAGTGAAGTGACAATATCATAATGTGATTAATATTAAGAATAGGATAAATTTTGTAGGTGAGATAAGAGTTGACTTGAAGAATTGGAATTTTTATTATTATGAGCATTGTTTCGAGTGTAACGCAAACTGAAGATTTAGAAGATTCGATGAGTTAGTATGCATATTCGTCATTTAATAGAAGTGCATTTATTGAATAAATTTTGGTTAGTTGATCTTTCAAATCTTCGAGTTCTTCTAGAGTGAATAGTTCTATATTTGAAATATCGATATGTGATAGAGTAATAGTTCAGATAAGTTTCATTAGAAATTCTTTTACGTTTTGTAGCTTTAATATTTCGTTATGTAAATTATAGTATCTCCCAAGGTCAGCTAATAGCTCGGTAATTGCGGCAATAAGTGCCATATTATTTGTGTATATTTGTTTCAAAATAAAATTGAATATCGTATCGATAGGCTGGCCAAAAACGATCTGATTATTTAGTTCTTTAATTTATAATTTCATTTTGTTTTAGTTCCATGACAATAATATTTTTCTTTATTAGGTCTAAGTCAGAGTTATCAGGGTCCCTGTAATGTATTTTATGGGATACCTTTTTGTCTAGTTGTAAATGTTTTTGTTCGATTTCGTTGGGTTTTCAAGGAGTTCATGTAGGGAAAGTGGGCCTAAAATACGATACTTAACGTTTAGCACAACACATAAATGAAAGTATTTGACGTAAAAGTTTCTGACGGAAAAGTACTATTGTATGGTTAATACTTTAACCAAACATTCATCAGAGAATTGTAAAAGTGAAAAATTAGTCCTTGTGGGTAGATAATTACAAAAAGTCAGCAATTTCCCATTTTACCTACACTGTGTAGGTAAAATGGGAAAATGTTGGAGGTAAAATGGGATAGGAATTTAACATGCGAAAATATTTCAAGATACACTTTATTTAGAAAATACATTGATGACCATATTTATGTTGGCAAACAAATATCACATACGAAGTCGTCTTCGTCATCATTTTCTGCACCTGCACATTGATCACGAGACTAATTTCCGCACTGAACGCACATTATCCATCCTTCGCCGCAATGATTCTTAGAATAGGTGCTTCCGCAAAATAGACATTCCACATCGACATCTGATTCACTGCTGCTAGATTCGAACTTTAACTTCTCACACACCCTAGACTTTGGCACAATTTTCTTACCTTTTTAAGAGCTGGTGTTAGTAGTGTTTTTATTTTTTGTTCTACTCGATTTTAGTTTGTTAGCATTAATTTTTCTTGTTTTCTCAGCTAATGAGTTTTCTAACTCTTTTTTGTAAGGGGTACTCGTGAGTACTGCAACTTTGCCCCTTTTAGTAGTTTTCTTCCGTGGTCCCACTTTAGCCGCATTTGCTTCAGGAGTTATTAAATAGGAAACGCCGCTAGTTGATGGTTGTTCGAGTTGTTTAAATATTTGTTTTCTGGCATAGATTCTCTTACAAAATCATGGTTAGTATTTTCAATTTCGTTTTCAGGTGACACTTCAAGAACGGCATTACTTTAGTAGTGTCATTGTTTTGAGGTAGGTCATAATTAGTTGGTAAAGCTGCAGCAAGCATGTCTTCTGTAAATATTGTGCGATGTATAGGACATAGATCAGTTTTATGAAAACTGTTAATGGCGTTTAGAGGTGTTGACGCTCGAAGATATGCTTTACCAAATAAACAACCAACTTCACTTACATACATCTTCCTAGATGATCTCTTAGCCATATTTCCACTTCCTGGGTATAAAAGGTGCTAAGTGGTGCCATGAATGATACGTGGAATGGTTGCATATGGTGATTGTGTGCGGTGGTAAACATAAAATTGACACTCCGTTATCTCGCGCCTTATCTATCATTGCAATATTTTGCGTGTGCGTTTCATGTCCGTCAAGTATTAGTAGTGCTGGAATATGTTTCGAAGTTTGTGTGTGAAGATGGAAATGATCAAACCATTGTTCAAATAACTCTAATTGCATCCACACAGATTTATGGCAAATTGATAGAGTACCCGGCGGAGTTCCATCAAGAAATTGTGGTTTCATTCGCACTCGACGGAAAATTATCATAGGCGGGACAAAAACCCCACTCGCACTCATACAAATGACTGCTGTCGATAATTCCCCACGCAGGCGTTAAAGAACCTACTTGCTTTCTTTTTCTAACAGCGATATTTTTGTCGGTCGAGATTGTACGGTTATGATGCCAGTTTCGTCCATCTTAAAGATACGTGATGGCGCAAATTTTTGTGCTGCTTGCATAGGTTCGAAAATATCAAAAAATGAGTTAACTGCTTGTTGGTTAAAATCCCTAGCACTTGCAGCAGAAGTAGCTTCAGAACTTCGAAGTGACAACTTGTTTCTTTGTAAAAAGGAACGCAACCAATTGGGTCTCATTACAGCTAATTGGTATGCAAGGCTTCGAATAGTTGTTGGTCCATACTTCATACCTTCCATGTTCTTAGTGTACTTAACCAGTTTTCTTCCGGTTCTCTGGGAAATGTTATTTTCCTGCTCCCAAGTTGTTTTGTATACCTTACCGCGCCTGTTTATTGTTGTTTTTGAATCGTCTCTCTAAAGTTGACTTTGGAACATTAAATTTCTTTGCAGACTTTAAGTAACCACAGGTTCCACTTCGTAACGCCTCTAGTGCTCCGGACATTACCTCTTCAGACCAAGACTGACGGCATGTTTTTCTTTTATACGTATAAGGGATTTAAAAACAAGTAACCGAATAGTGTAGGTAAAAGGGGACAGTATCCCGTTTTATCCCAATGAAAATTTCTCATTTTACTCTCATGTGCATGAAGATTTTCAAACTTACCTCATAATGAACAGGCTATCTTCAGATCAAATTTGCCTGCACCACTCGTTAGCTACCTTAACAAAGTAAATACAGAGTTCTGTAATATTGCAAAATAACAAACCGTTTTGTTGGCAGAGCTTATGCCGTTGAACATAAATATTAGAGTACCACCTTTAGCAAACAATAAACGCAGTCTCCTTCCAATAAGAACCAACCGATCCCACGTTTGCGTTTACACTAACGACAGTAGCGTTCCGCTGCACGCAGGTGATGCAATTACGCGGCGTTGCCAGATGTATTACTATGACAAACGGTTATTTCCTATTTTACCCTCATATCCCATTGTAGGCCCACTTCCCCTATTGTTGTTGGTTTTTGTGATTGTCGTAAGCAATATATTTTTGGAGTGCTTCGTCAAGAGAATCGATTTGAAAATGCGACAAATATTCGCAGTATGGATTGTTTACTCCTTTGAAAAAGGTTTTCAGGGCAATCCTCTTGAAATAGGGCGTTTTAAAATTTAATATAATAATAATAATACTCGCCCTACATTTCACCCCCTTACAAGTGAACCCCAGAAGCCAATGGCTTGTGCGGGGAAGGGACGGCTATTATTATTATTTGCCGTGGCGTTCCGGGGCGACTTACCGAGGATTGATGGCGCCATTTGGCTATAGGTGCAGGAAAACCCGGAAAACCTCACCACCATCATAATGTTTCTATGCAATTTGTTGAATTAAATCATTCAAATTGTTCGAAACTCTTTAGCGATATTCGTTATATGTTTCAGTGTCTCTTTGCACAGTAGTCGATAATTGTGTAGCTAAAACATCCTCCTAACGTCTGTTACCATATTTGGCTTATTAAGCGGGTCTTACTTCTGTCCAAATAGTTTTTTTTGAGTAATTTAGAAAGTCTTTAAGCTCGCCTTTAAAATACGAGATATTTGCATTTACAATGAATTCTTGTGGTTGAGTAATATTTTGAGTAGAAAGGAAGGTGATTAGATTATCTACTGACTTAATGAAAGTTGAGAGATTATCACCCGTACTAAATTCGACTAGAAATATCACTATTATTCATTTATATTTCGGGTCAAGAAACATTTCAATGTTCGTTTAGTGGAATTGAGGAAGATAGAGAACTATTTGCATTATTAAAAATGTTGAATCTAATGTAATATTAGCTAATTCTAAATGTAAATTTTCGTGAGAAATATCGTTAAAAATGCTTATAAAGGATAAATAAAAATTAATCTATACAAGGATGATCACTGGTGATGTCCTCTGCATTTGTTCTTATCCTTGGTTCAATGAAATTTCGTCGAATAACTGAAGTTGACCAGGAAACGGATGGTTTCTGTACGAAAATCCTGTTCGCAAAAAAAAACTTTATTTCAAATAAAAATACAATATTGAAATTATTCATAATACAAATTAATTTTTATAAATGATTTTATGTTATTAGCACAATGAACGGATTATTAATTTGAGTCCTATTCTTCATTTCACATTTCTATATCTAATATACATTAGGTTATTGTTTGTATTAGTAACATATAAACAACTATTAATTTAAGATATTATTACTTCTATACTCAGTAGTAAAATAAATGTTAATATGCATAATATTGATTTAATTCAACGAGAAACTTGGTATCGCAAAAACAATGTTTTAATCTTAAAGTTGATTTTCAAAATTGGTGAATATTTAGGAGCGTACCAATACAAATCAACGGCGTACTAAATAGTATCCATCAATGCATTTTTTACATTATCTCTATTATATGCGGTTGTGGTTATGTTTTACACGTGACCGAAATTATACTAGTTTACAAAGAATGATTTATTTATCAGGTGCTACAGCAGCGCTATGTTATTTTTGCTCTAATTTTTATAATAATATAAAGAGTAGAAAAAGTTGGAAACGACTTCTTAAAGACATTGACGATCGATATAGGTATCATAATGAGTAATAAGTATAATATTGTTGCTTACATATTTAACGTACCGTTCGTTATATTATTTATTTTTGGTTACATCCTACAAATTTTCCTTATAGGATACAATAACACTAGACTAATATTAATTACGTGGTTTTTTATGAATCTGCAAGTGGTAAATCATACGGGAAGTTTTAAATTTTTTATCCGCCAGATACGAGTATTTAGAGAGCTATTGTAAAAAAATATTTTTAACAAAAAACCTTGTGTGCGTGCGTGCGTCCGGGTGTGCGTACGTGCGTGCGTGCGTGCGTGCCTGCGTGCGTGTGTGCGTGTGTGTTGTAACTAGAGCACTTTCGAGCACATTATTGAGTTTTTTGATCATGATGAGTGTGACAAAGAGATAGAAGTTAAAAAAAATATAGCCTATGAATGTTCGAATATTATAGAAATTCGGATGACGTCGATATGCAGGCTAGGACTTGCAGAAAATCTTATAATACTTGTTTTATTTGCTAATGTTTTTAATAGGATGATTTGAATAAAAATTGAATTTATCAATAAGATGTATGTAAAATTCAGGGTAAATTATGTGAATTTATCCATATGTGGTATAATAATAATAATAATAATAATACTCGCCCTACATTTCACCCCCTTACGAGTGAACCCCAGAAGCCAATGGCTTGTGCGGGGAAGGGACGGCTATTATTATTATTTGCCGTGGCGCTCCGGGGCGACTTACTGAGGATTGATGGCGCCATTTGGCTATAGGCGTAGGAAAACCCGGAAAACCTACACCACCATCATCGGCACAGTGACACAGGGGGATTGAAAATCTAGGCTCCGCATTAGACATTAATTCAATTAATATTCAATGCGGTTTACCTATTCGAGCCAAGTATCTAACACTGAAAGTTTTAAATTAAAATTTCACTGTCAGATACGAGGCACGAACCCACGTTGGCTCTAGCATGTAAATGGCCATAAGTGAATATGACCGATAGCCAACGCTCTGTGCCACCGATACCGATATAGAATAATAAAGAACGCTTATTCAGACCTTACTTTAGGTATTTTTTTTATTACCAGTATTCTCCTGATTTCTGAAGGTGAGAATCTTTTATAGACACCTCTCACGCTGGTTCTATGAATTAGGTAGTGCAGAAAAATAGATGTTAGGTTAGGTTAGGTAGAATTAAATATATTGTAAATATTCACTTTAGAAATATTACTAGGATATATATAAATCAATAGGACAAAGGCTGTCCTTCTCAGAAGGGCATGCAAAAGGAACAAGCCAACGGGCTCACAACATATGTAGTACATAAAACCTTCTGACACGAAATTAAATTACTCGTTTAAAAATATAAAACAAAGTATGTAGTTTAGTCAAATTATGTTATTAGATAAGAAATTGGAAGACAGGACATGGCTTTGGATGATGGTTTTTTGCGGGTTTTTCTATACCTGTAAAGTCCAAAGTTCATGATTTGTAACCCGACCTTTACCTGTCTCGAGAGATCAGACTTAATATTATATGGCGCAAATTCTAATTACATAGCTAGTCGCTGATATATCGCATAATTTAATTCAAGTAAACTCTTTCAAATTTGCCCAGAGGGCAGCACTTACTGGAAGTCAAATTTGTAATAAAAAGGGATACGCCCTTCTAAGTTCGCTTAGTAAATGCTCTCATTTCTGATTTTCTAGATTCCATTAAGATTAAGGGTGGTACCGGGAAGCTTACGGGGGTCGAACCAATCCGGAAGCCTTTCGATGTGTGACACTAATTTCGTTTGTAACTTTGAAAATTATTTCCAAATTTGAGTTAGGTAATTTTCAACTTCGCGCGGTATCGGTTCTTCTTTTAATAAGCAGTTGTTTTAGATATTAATGTTTAGAGTAAGTTTCTCAACTGAACTTCGGGTTTCACGGTTACGGGGTTTAAGCAAATATTAGTTTCTTACGCGCCTAGCTATTAATGAGAGCCTGCTTGATAGGGAACTAGGTAGCTGTTGCTCTTTAACGATTAATTAACGTCATTTTTCAATAACTTGTAAACTAATTCTCTCTTAATTGTTTCTTTAGTAATTTGGACCAACTTATGGTCATGCATATAGACATCTTTCGCCAATAAAATCATTTAGTATTTATCTCGTGTTTCAATCAATGAAAATAATTATACTCCCGTAACCTAAAATGTGTGAAAAATAGTGGCTACGAATTCCTTCAAAATGACTGCTAGTTAAAGATTATTAATCAGAAAAAGGTAGGTGCAAGATCTTTTTATTAAATATAGAAATTCTCTGTGCTCGCGACGTTGAATTACTTCTGTCTCACGATCTCATCTTACAGAATTCACGTATGCCTCGCTCGGCCTCAATTAGCGGTGTTAAACCAAATCACTCTAAAATCAATAAGATATACTACATAACAAATAGCGAATAAAATAGAAGCTCCTGATATGTAACACATCGTTAAGTTGATATTTACGAGCCTCAAGATTTCTCTGCTTCAAATTCGGTGTTTTATACTTTTTTGAGTACTGACGTAAGAACATTCAATTGTCTTCGTTATCCGACAAAAAAATAGGTAACTTGATATTGTTCTTATGTAAATACTATTTAAATGACATTATATGTATTTTAGTAAATGGAATTGCCGTGAAGTATGAAATCATAACCTGATTCATACAAATTATCCTTGGTGTTGATTTGAACAGAATTTTTAAAGGACTCTTCTGCTTTCTTTGATCTATTACCTAGTTCTTTTACTTGGATATAATGGTGAACAAATCTAATTGTGAAAAACGATTTTTCAAGTTTAGCTAAAAGTGCTGTAAATTGTTGCAGAAAACTATTCAGTGTTGATTTTGAAGTGTTATGATTTGTAGTTTATTTTTAATAGATGTATTTTAAATATTATTTCTCTCATGAATGTGACCAGTATAAATATAATATACAACTTAACTAAAAATCCTGTTACATAAAAATAATGATACAAGTGAAAATTTATTATTCTTGATAGGTCCGCAGTACGATACATCACAACACTTAAATATATTGCTACTCATATTTGTTTTTTTTTTAATTAGACACAAAAAAAACAATATTCTTGTTTAACATTCAATTATATTACAGTAACTATATTGAAGCATTAGGTAATTGTTTGTATTAGTAGTATATAAACAACTATTAGTTTAACATATTTTGATGTTTATATTTAGCAGTAAAGTAAACGTGAATATGAACAATATAAATGTATTTCAACAAGAAACTTGGTATTACAAAAGTGATGTTCTTATTTTGAAATTGATTTTTAAAATTGGTGGATATTTAGGAGCATTTCCAATACAAATCAACGGCGTACTAAATGGTATCCATCAATTCATTTTTTACATTTTCTCTATTATATGCTGTTGTGGTTTTGTATTATACATGATTGATATTTGTTTGACAGAAAAAAATAATTTAGAACTAATGATAGATTTTTCTACTGGTACAGCAATGATGTGTTATTTGTGTACTAGTTTTTATGATAATATAAAGACTAGAAGGAATTGGAAACGACTTTTTGAAGATATTGGCGACATAGATACTAGAATAAGTAATAAATCTAATATTATTGCTTATATGTTTAAACTACCATTGCTTATCGTATTATGTGTTTTTGCGCACACCGTCGCAAGTATTTTAGATACTTTTATAAGTAAAATATTCATTTTTATTACGTGGGTTTTTATAAATTTACAAATGTTAAATCACACCATAATGATGTGTGAAATTTTAAAATTTTTATCCAGTGTATACGAGTATTTAAGTAGTCATTGCGAAAATATATTTTTAGCAACAAATATTAATAACACCACACAAAATGTTGAAGATGTTAAAAAATATTTACTCAAACTACATAGAGTAACTATAGAATTTAACATAATTTTTGGAAAAATTATATTATTAATGATTATAATAACGTTTATTGCAGTAATAAGCACGTTTTTAGAAGTTTTATCGGATGATAAGTTTAGTAAATTAGAAAACATATCGATAGCATTTATTACATTTTATCAAGAGATTATTTGGATGGTAAGTTTTTATGAATTATTAAGTAAATAAATAAATCATCCATCATTTTAATGGAATAATGAAAAAATGAAATGCAAAATCCGTTATCACATATAATATTAATTAAAGTAGATAATAAGTAAGACAGACAGCTAGTTTTGGCTATAAGCCATCTTTATGATACTAGACAATATATAACGTTTTTTTTTTTAAATGGGATAAAATAATTAAGTTAAGAGTCCCACACACCAGCACACTACGTGAGTTTTGTGGTTGCCGGTTAGATAATTATCCAAGAAAAATGTGCTTGTATTCTAATGCATTGGGTGAAAAAATTGTTTTTTTAGTATTTTGCGGTTAATGTTATGTGATCCTACCCTCGAGTCCAATTTTTTCTTCGAGGAGCAGGGTAGAGCGCTATAAAACATAATTATTAGTTTTTGGACGAGAACTCGCCTAATATGCCGCTTTTTTTCATGATATTTAAAATACTTATCATAATTGCGCGTCTGTTCTACTTTTTTCAAATTTATCTAGAGAAAAAAGTTGATAGTCGTATCACTTTATTAAAAATAATTTAAGAAAAGTGCCCACAGACGCACTTTAAAGAATTAACTACAGAATTGATTGGTGGAAATCGCAACTTCCTATCTCTAATATTAATGGAGCGCCCGTCTAAAAACGATTTCAGGCAAGATTACATGTGGTATTGGCGCCTCTTAACTTATCAAATACAATAATATGAACTTTAAAAACTTAAATATAATTTAACCAATAATAGTTACTATGGCCCACCCACACTTTACCTTTGGATGAACTATTTCAGGTCCGAGGATCCTGGACCCGCCGACTAAGTGAAACTTCTATCTTACGAGATATCTCGAAAAGGAGAACAAATTTGTCGATACTGATACTGATTGTTTTAAGGTGTTGTGCAAATCAAGAAACGTCCATTGACATCCATATAGCCTAGGGCTCGTTGAAAAAAAAAAGCGCTATTGGAAAAATTCCCATTTTTTCGAATCGGACTTTCCGGACTGTAGTGTTGATAAATCGGGCAGAGATTATTCCTTTCACTGGTTTAATATTATGTTATTTAAAAAAAATGTCTGGTCAGACATAACAAAGGGGGGATAAACCTTAGTTAGGTTCCATCTGCAGAAAGAAGGAAGGAAAATAGGTGACTAACTAAATTTTGATCAGGGGCTGAATCAAAAGGAGACACAGAGAAGATCAGCGATCATTTAGCGCATAATTATGTCCGATAGAATAACTGAAGTAGAAAAGACATGCTGGATACGACAGAGACCCCTGCGTATGGCGAATGTCATAAAAAGTAACATAATATTTGACCCAACAGAAAGTATAAGTTTTCCGTAGTAACTATACTCCAACCTATATTTCTTTTAAATTTTTGCAATTCCCAGCTGAGTTGGCGAAAAAAAATCACGAAATCACTATAATCGAATATTCAGATCAAATAAGTCTACTTCCATTGTTAAACAATTAGGCATTGCCGACTTGCCACTACTTTTCTATTCGGATTTTGTAAATAACTACTATTTACAAAAAGTGCATTCAGAATGGAATAATTAAAAGCATGTCTTTTAAGCTGCTTCGAGTGGTTGGGTACGAGAGCTTTATTAAAAATGTTAGAAAGGTAAAGTTACAACACAAATTATTATTTATAAGAATGATTCATATTTATTTTATATGTTCTACATTCACAAATATTGAATAAAATACCCGGTAATCCGTGGATAATTTATGAAGTATTGATACTGTAAAATGCATACTGCAATTGCGTTGCTGGTTTAGGAGAAACTTCTATACATGTTTTAACTAAACTGTTCTCCATTGATAATGTTGTCCGTCCAACAACTCCTATGGAATCCTTGACCAGAGAAAAAGCTTATTGGGTAGCTTCCGCACTTAGCGAAATATTTAACATATAATGTATAAAACCAAAGAATGACCACTGGAAAATTCTAGAGTACATCTGCAGCTTGTGGAAATAGAATAAATAGAGGCATGAAACAAGAAGGGACTTGAGGTTTAAAAAAAAAGAAATTGTGGTACTAAAGTTTGCATTTCATTTGTCCAAAAAAATAACTTACAATGACAATTATTGTGGTTGTATGATAATAATATATATTAATACAAATAACTTGTTCTAGGTCATTTCAATAATTATTATTCTATCATGCGATAAAGTAGAAAAAAAAGCAGAAAATATAATAAAAACCTGCATTTACCAACATACAATGACGAATGATGAAAACGCCTTTATTTTAGCCAATGTGGGTAAAGAACTTCGGCCCAAATTTTCAGCTGCAGGATTTTTTGACATTAACCAGCGATTGCTGCCTTCTTTTTTGGCGAGTTTGTCAACTTATATAATAATTGTTTTACAATTTAAGTTTTCTTAATTGTAATTAAAAATTTAAAATTTATTAAGATGGTTATTACGTTATAAGTCAAAAACTAATTGTAGCATATGCAAGTCAATTAATATATTATATTCGTGTTTTATGAGAACTATTAATATAACTATTATTTTCCCGGTCTCATCAAAGGGAAAATATAATGAACGAGCAAGAAAAATCGAGATATCGATGGAAATATCTATTTTGAGGTCGCCCAAGAAGATTGAAACCATTTTCAAAGTAAGGTCTATGTGTGTGTCTGTGTTTGTGTGTCTGTGTATCTGTGTGTCTGTGTTTAATCTTCTACGATAACTGCCGAACCGTTTGACCAAGCAAGCTGAAATTTGGTATGAAGGGTTGGTGTGTTCCACGAATGCGACCACTAGTTTTTGATTTAAATTGGTCCAGTAGAAGGTCATCACGGCCGAAATTGGGTAAATACGCATCTAAGACTTTTGAATTTCTTAAATTTCTAAGGACAAATACTACACTTTAGTGTAAAATGTTGTAGTGCAAAGTTTTAGAGCTTAAAATTTCCTCAAATTCTTGTATCAAACTTTTTCTATAATTTCTAATAGTTGCGCCACCAAAAATGTGCATTAAAGTTTTCAGTAGTTTCAAATTTGGAGGACAAGCAATCACTTTAGTGCAAATTTTTCTAAGTGCAAAGTTGTAGAGCATCAAATTTCCTTTAACTTTTATCTTTATAAAATTTTTTCGAAGTCCTCATATTTTTGCCGCTAGACGGCGAAAAATATACACATTTAGGCTTTGTGCCTTTTTTTACCTCTCGCCCTTCAGATAAGAGAGGTATAGGAATTCATGCTAAAAATTGGGTAGTGAGTTTTCAATGGATAAACACGTTTTAAGGTCCCTAGAATACGATTTTGATATTTTCGCGATGATGTCTGTGTGTGTTAGTGTGTGTGTGTGTGTGTGTGTGTGTGTGTGTGTGTGTGTGTGTGTGTGTGTGTGTGTGTGTGTGTGTGTGTGTGTGTGTGTGTGTGTGTGTGTTTGGATGGATGTTGTAGTAACGATAACTCAAAAACTACTGAATAAAAAACTTACACACACGATTCTTATACCCTAGATTAGATCTGATTAGATTTTGGTGTCAATCGGACAACCGGAAGTGGCAGTTGCTAAGGGTGATGACGCCATTACTAAACAAAATGGCAATAAGGTTTTATACATATATTTTGTATACACTATAGTTTATTTTCGTATCGTTAAAATTTTCAAAACTTTTGCCATTGTTGCCAGATTTACATAAAAGTTATTTTTTTTCATACTTATTTGTGCCACCGTGTAAATTTTTGATTCAAAAATGGCGACAGGTCATGTGCTGGCCACATCAGATTTTTTGAATTTTGAATACAAACAATGCGCTTAAATGCAAAATGCTCTCTACAACTTTTGTATCAAACTTTTTTCGAATTACCAATGATTTTTACCCATGATTTTAGGAGATCCTAATTGTAGCAGTGTGCTATATAATGTGCGCATGCGACCGATTATGTCATTATCAACATTGAAATATCAATTCGGTAGACGTATTCCCCATCGGCTTGCTATTTAAAATTTGTTCCATAAATTAATGTAATGCTTAGTATTTTGTAATTACAATAATCCTATTCTCTACAGCCTAACCGGGAAAGTTCTGAGGTCACACAGCCTTTTTTTATAGCAATAAAATAAATGCAAAAATGTACCTTAAATGTTTTGTATGGATACCTGTAGATACCTCACCATGCCTTTGTAAATGCCTTAAAAAACTTAAAATTTTGCACACAAGGTTGTGATATCCCAGATTAGATCTGATTAGATTTTGGTATTAATCAGACAACCGGAAGTGGCAGTTGCAATGAGTGATGACAACATTACTAAATAAGATGGTAATACATTTTTAAACATATATTTTTATAGATTACAATTTATTTTCTTAGCATTAAAATTTTCAAAACTTGTGCCATTGTTGCCAGATTTATAAAAAAGTAATTTTTTTCATACTTTTTGGTGTTAACGTGTAAATTTTTGATTAAAAACTGGCGAGAGCTCATGTGCTGGCCACATCAGATTTTTTTAAATTGAGATATAAAATTAGCTTTGTGAAAAAATAGATAGAGGATAGAAACAAATGAGTATATTTTAAAATTTATTTTTTCAATTATTAAAAAAAACAAGTTAGTATTCCCATTATGGAACAATGGTCCATTAAAGTCAGGCATGAAAAGCGGCAAAGCAGTTTCGCTTCTTATTGATGCATAAATATTTATTGCATTTGATACAATAAAAGTAAGTTTTAAGACCGCAATGAGGCTTTTTGCATCTCTGACTTTCTTCTTTCTTACATGGAAAATGGAAGATCCTGTCAGTGCGTACGTCGAACTGTGGAATTGTTTTTATTTGGATTCTTTTATTTTTTTATTTCAAAATCCATATCAACTGGGGAACTTCGTCTTCCTCTTTTTTGATTTTTCACCTTTTCACAAGAGATATAACCCTTCTGCTACCTTAGCACGGAAAGCAAGAGAATCCAGAATATCTTTTTTTTTGGAATATTTATTTATAACGTAACCAGGCGGTGACTAGAACCAAATCAATACAGTAAACAAAAATGTTCAAGTATCATTTTCGACTATTTTTCCTTCTCTAAAATATGCTATCAAGCATTCTAAGAGGTCGACTCTTCCCATAAATTTATTAAACTGCTTTATTTTAGCTGAAAGGCAAACTTCAATCCATAGATTGAGATTCACAGAAACTAAATGCACACACTTTTGTTATCAAACCATTTTAGGAAAGTGACCTTCTCATCATCAGTCTTAGCCTCATACTCTACATATGTGCCTCTGCCCTTGTTTTTAATAACTTTGTCAGATGAAAAAGTTTAATAACTAAGTAGCCTGTCTTTCCCAAACAGTAAATTCCGTCAGTTTGAAGTAAGTTGAGAAGCGATATGGATGTAAACCAGTTGTCAAAATAGAACAAATAATTTTGATGTCGAGGAATAACAGAGGCTAGGCGAAGTGCTATGTTTCCGCTTACTCCTATGTCTGGTTTTTCAGGAGCTGAAAATATCTTTCCAGTATAAACCTCAAAGTTATGAATCAAGCCATCACTATCGCATAATACAAATACCTTGTCACCCCACTTAGGATTTGGGTTGTATTATTTACGTGATGATCTACTCTTGAAGGGCATAATTTGTTCGTCCACGCATAACATCTGTGGTTTTACTTGGTTTGTAAATTTATTTTGCAAATAATCTAAAAGAGGTCTTATCTTGATTATCTTGTCTCTGTTGACATCACTACGAACCCTAGGCAGATTTGCATTATTATTGAAATGAAGGTTTTTTTTTAATTTCCTCCCATCGTTTTCTAGAAATAGCATCCGCCAGTTGTGCTACTTTGCATTCTGAGCTCCATTACAGCCGGTGCCTGGGCAAACGAATAATTGATGTTACGTTTTGTGCCACCCTGTATTTTGTTATTCCTTCACTCGGTCTATCTAATTTCAGCTCGCTTCATATTCCTTCTCTAGATCTCCCTCTCTTTTAGGTATTTCTATAAAATGTCTTTCCCATGTAACTCTCTCTCTTAGCGTCTAAATTGAAAATTTTCTTTCTTCCCCTATTTATATATGGTAAGTTTTTATTATATTATATTATATATCTACCAAAATCTCTTGTCTTCATTAATTATTTCGACTATTTCAACTTTTATTTACTGTTATTTTTAATTATTTTTAATGCCGGTATATATTTTTTTTGTTATATTTACTCAAAAGTTCATATCTTATCTTTTATAGCAATATAAATTATCTGATGTCTGTGTCTTGTTTTACAAAAGAGAATCTATTTTTTTATTTGTTTTTACAAATTGTGTTAAAATTTAATTCATTTTAATTATTTTTGTATATCATATTTTGATCTAAAATTCATGTATTTCATTTTAATATTATCATTGTTCTATATTCTTTTTCAAAAATAGAGATCACGAAATCTGGTAATTTATAAGATTATTGTCTTTATTTTTACTTTATGTGAACTTTTAGGGTTTTTCCGTTATTTTCCTTTGAGACTACGGTCCTTTTTGGACCAAGCTTGTGTTTCTTGGATGACATTTTTTCCTTTGGGACTACGTTCTTTTGGACCAAGCTTGTGGTTTTTGGACGACATTTTTTCCTGGACTGCGCTTTCTTGCACTACGTTTTTGGACCAAGCTATCTTAGTTTCCTTTGGAGAAGGAAGATAAGGAAAAACCTCAAGAAAAAGCGGAGTTTTTTTTTTAAATATGAAAAAAACAAGATCTCTAAAACTTTTATCATAAAATAAACAAATATAACGTTTAATTTGAGTTTAATTTCTTTAACCCAAAAATAAAAGAAAGGACGGATTTTGAAATATATCGTAGTTTTTTTGTGAATTGTTTCTAATTACATCAAAAAATCAATTTGACTGGCGTCCCAAATTTTTTCATTTAATATTTGACTTCTGATATATTTCAAATTATATTCGTGGAACGAATCCAGAATAAAAAGATTTGAGCTTTAGTCACATTAATTATTTATTATCAACAGATTAAAGTATCGTTACATTGATATGAATTATTGTCCCAATATAATTTTCCAAAACTAACGCGTTACTTTTAAAGTAATAACGCGTTACTTTTTTACATATTCTTCTTGTTCCATGTCTTCTCGTTCTTTTATAGAAGCGTCTAGATCCCAATTGCAACTCGAGTGCCCACCGCTGTTGCCATCGTTTTGTACGTTAACTTGAAAGTTTGATTATATATTATTGTGATACGAAGTGGTCCAGTGCTAGAGTGTATGCTTTACACATAAAACTTTTTGGTTCGAATCCCGAGGAATTTTTTTTTATTTATTTTTTTTTTTAATACACAGGTAGATTTAGATAGTCAAGACTTCTTTTAATAAAATAAATATTTTTCTTTTCGTCAATGAAACACTTAAACCTGGCAACAGCGGTAGGCACTCGAATTGCAATTGGGATCTAGACGCTAGTTTCTTTTATTGTCTATCTCACCATTTATCGCCGTTATTATTGCACATATAAACAAAATTTTCAAACAAAAGCATGATTAGGCTTATTTTTTTAAAATGCTATCCAGAACACAGTGGCACGCGAAATCGACGGCAGAAAGAAAAGAGAAAACCTTAGTTTTAAAATAACGCGTTACTTTTCAGTGACGCGTTACTTTTGCAGTAACGCGTTACTGTAACGAAGTAACGATTTCGCGTTACTTTTACAAAGTAACGCAATTACCGTTACCTTTCGCCCACTTTAAAAAGTACCGAAATTACCAGTAACGCATTACATTTAGTAACGCGTTACTGAAGAGTAACGGTTTAGTTACATTACTTCCAGCTCTGTGCCGGTGCTTCTCGGTCGTACGAAAATTTGATAGAAAAAAATTTATAGACGAGCCAATCTCCCGCTATTATGAAAAACAACAGGCCAGGCCACGTGGTAAGCAAGTTTATTTGTTTTACTAACCCTAGTTAGACGTTGGTACATTTTGGTTTTTTTTTGAAAGTTTACCTCCTTAAATAAAGGGAGAAATCTCTAATTCTTTCGTCTCTCAGAAAAAAATAAGGGGATTTGCCTCGCTCTTTCATGTTTTATACAAGTGGGATTAATTTAAGAAAAACAGGTCTGGTTGTAAGCCCGAAGCACTCGAGACTTTACTTTCTCAAGGAGAAAAATTTTGGTACCATTTATGTCTATTATGATTAATTGTTTCGCTACTTGTAGTTAGCTCAATAGTCAATTTTTCTTTTTTAAGGTATTTTATTTTAAATTGTATACGTCATTTTTTGAGCATTGTGAATACTAGAGGACGAGAGAGTACGATGGTCTTGCTAGTTCGATTAGTCGAATATCTAAGTTCATTTTTTTTATCTATATCTAGACATCGTTGGTTCAAAATCGCCTTTTGAATCGCTGAGATTTTCATCCTCACATTCACTTGGTATATGAGGTATAATCTACAAAAAATAACTTTTCTATATATTTTCCACCAAATACCCATTGTTCCATAATAGGGACTATAATATATTCTACCAGTTTCTATTGTTCCAATTTGGAACTTTGACAAAATATGACGTTACTGACAAATAAAAGGAAAAAACAAAACAAATATTTTTATAAGCTAATATGCTATCTAGTACACTTACCAGTATTTTTGTTGTCGGTTAGTAATCAGACAAAAATATAAAAACAGCGAATGGAAAAGCACACTTGACAACTCAATGAATATAAAATGATTTACTTTGACCTGGCCAAGTTTCACCTATTGCTACACAACAGCAGAGGGCGCTAGATGTTGGTTCCGTATATTATTTTATTTCTATATCAACCGACCAGTAATGTACATTTAATAAATTAAGTTATTTTACAGTTTTTTTTTAACATTAATTATTTTAATTCAATGTTTCTAATTGGACTTTTTAAGTCAAAATTGAACAAAATAACTCACTTACGTTTTTAGACATGTTAATAAATAAAACAGATTCTACAATAGAAATAACTATTATAACCCTATAATAACATAAAAACACATATTAAAACATATACGAATAAAATCAATAAAGAACAAAATATACAGACTAAGATGTGTAAAAATCCTGGTGTATCTACTGATTCAAACCGTTGTCGGTAAATCCAGTGGCAGCCCGAAGTCCCATTTAGAGTTCCAGTCCAGTCCGGGTTTTACCTGAGAACCAATCAGCGACCTTTATAGATAGGTCAAGCTGGGGTTGAAGAAGCCAAGTTCCATTGTACATGCAAAATACTAAGATGTCTAAAAACCCTGATCCACTGATTAGATATTGTTTCGAACTTTTTGGGACTACCACCTGTTGCGTTCAATAGACAAAACCATCTGTGATTACAGTTTACTATAAGCGATATATGCGCCATCTGAAATTTCTAATGTGAAACTTTAGTAATCTCTCAAATATTAGTGAAAATCAAGTAGGTATAGATCTCCCAGTTTGACCCAAACTTTTACAGATATAAGTGGAAACACCAGGGTTTTTAGACATCTTAATACAGACCTTACCATAAGTAACCCCAACGGTGGACGAGCTTCGACTTACTCTCCGTTGGGGAATCTCTCTATTTATACTAATTTGGGGTTATGACGTCAGAGCCTTCTACTTTTTTGATTAAAATTGAATATCCATAAAGATATAGGTAGGTTCATAGCATTCTTATGCAAATAACATTTATTTGACATGTCAGATGTATTTTTAGAAACAAGATATCTGTGGAATCTTCGAAAATGAATCAAAAAGCTTAAAGATACCTACAAAAATATCCATGACTAATGATTTTAATTGAAGCAGACATTTTATTTGATTCATCTGCTTCGCTGAATTGTTAGCTAGTTCTTTTCCTTTGGGAACTGATTTTGGAAATATCCAATATGAAGTACTTTATAAAGTATTCGTATTATTCTAAAAATTTATGTGTGGTGTTTGCTTAAATATCTTATAGTGTTAATATTCTTTAAGATTGAAAAACATTGTGTTTTAAATATCCTTATTTTTACTTCGACTTGATATAGGAGTGTATATACAGGGCAACTAAAAATTCTGATAAAAATGAGTAAAAAATTATATATTTTGATAAGACCTGGGTATGTATTATTACACATTCTTAATATCTTTTATGGGTACAGATTCCTTTGATCATCAAGTAGAAGAATCACTTGAGCTCATGAAAAAATATACGAATTTGAAGATTTTGCTAAGGCTATGCAAATGAGCAATTGAAGAAGAGTGAATGGTAAAAACATAGCTGACCAAATTATTATTATAAACGTATATATATTGATTATCAGCACCATCCTCCACAAAATAAAAATAATAAGATTTACGTTGCAGAGATCCATCGACGAAAAAACAAAAAATAATATCTAGAAAGATCAACGAAATACAATATCAAATTTATGCCATTCTCTTTGGATTTTAATAAAGATCCTTGTACATTAATAAATATTAATAAAACAATACCATTTGTAGACTTATTCTTATAAACTTGTTATAATAATTTTAATAAACAATAATAACATTGCATAAATTAACTTAAAGTTTCTAGTTATAATGAAGAAAACTTAAGTTGTAAAACAATTATTAAATAAGTTGACAAAATCGATAAAAAAGCAGGAAGCAATTTCTGATCGATATCAAAGAAACCTGCAGCTGAAAATTTGGGTCGTAGTTTTTTACCCAATTTGGCTAAAATAAAGGCATTTTTGTTATTGTAGGCAAATACAATTCCTTATTAAATTTTCTACTTCTTTTCCCACTTTATCGCATGACAGGATAATAATAATTGAAAAGACCTAGAACAAATTATTTATATTTATACAAAATTTTAAGTGTATACAAATTATATTATTTATTTTATTTGTTAAAACTTACAACCAAGAAGATCTCTTGGTAAAATATAATCATTGCCATCCAATTTTCTCCATAGTCATCACACGATATAAGAGTCGAAAACGTATTTATTACTACAATAAACGTTACCATAAATATTAGTAATATAATTTTACCAAAAACTGTATTAAATTCAATAATAATTCTATGTAGTTTAAGTAAATATTTCTTAATATTTTCAACATCCTCTGTGGAATTATTAATGTTTGTTTCTGAAAGTATATTTTTACAGTATCTGTTTATATAGTTGTATCTGACAGATACAAATTTTAATATTTCCCACATCATTATGGTATAATTTAATATTTGCAAATTCAGAAAAAACCATGCTGTGAATAATAAGATATTAATAACATAACCTCTTAAAAAAATTTCCATGGTGTGCCCAAAAAGAAATAATAGAACTAGCAGGGGTACCTTAAATATGTATGCAAAAATATTGGACTTGTTACTTATTTTAGTACCTATATTGTCAATATCTTTTATAAGTTGTTTCCAATTCTTTCTAGTCATGATATTATTATAAAAATTAATACACACAAAATACAAGACTACTATACAAGCTGAAATATGAATTACTTTTCGTAAAATAGTATTCGGTGTTGAGCTAATATCGATTATACGTAACACAAATCCAATAGCGCATAAAAGAGAAATTATATAAAATATGCATTGATGAATACCATTTAGCATGCTGTTAATTTGTACTGGAAATGCTCCTAAATATCTACCAACTGTAAAAACCAACTTTAGAATAAAGACATCACTTTTGCGATACCAAGTTTTTTCTTTTGATAAATTAATATTATTCATGTTTATGTATAGTTTACTACTAGATCCAGAAATAGAAGTATTTTAAATTTGTAGCTGTTTATATGTTAGTAATGAAAACAATTACCTAATGCTTATTAAACATTTAAATCTATAATTTAATAAGTGTATATAAGTTTATTACTTTATAATATAATTGACTCTAAAACTAGAATTTTTTGTCTTATCCTAAAAAGAAATACGGGTGGTTGCTAACATTAAATAGCAATATTTTAATTTGTTTATTTTATCTTTTAATTTATTTACCCACGTTGAAATCAACTTTTGTTGATTTTTTTTTTATTTAAGATGTAAAAGAATATCGTCACTACTAATTACTGATACACTCTACGTATAAGTTTTGATTAGTGCTGACGATATTTTTCAACATTGTTAAAACCAAAGTTTCCAAAATCTCAATGGGCTTGTTACCGATATTATTTTTTTCGTTAATTTGTTATGATATTTAAGAAAATTTGATCAACTAGATAAGCTGTTAAAATATCAGCTTCAAAATGATACAACAGGTTGCCACATTTTATAGACTATTGAATATGTTTAAAATTAAGACTCCATTGGACGGGCTAAGCCTATTTGTTTATAGTGTTCGATTATACATATCCTATATAACTTTCTAGCATTTAGAAAAGAGTTTATAGCTAAAATTTTATTAAATAAAGAAGACATTTTTTAAGACTTAACACGTGCTTAGCATACAGAAGATACTATCTGTGTTACAGATACTGATTTATTGTACTTTATAATCTAATCACTAGGTACGGAGAAGGAAAATTTGTGATTTATATTTATTGTCATTTTTGCACAATAATTCTGAAAGTTTAATTTAGTTATCTGGTGGGATCTTTCTATTGTTAGGTATATTGATATGGACCACCCTCTGTTTCTGTCTATCTGTCTAACCTAACCAAAATTGTATCGTCTTCTTATAACTATTTTTTTTTGTCTGCTAAACTATGAGGAATTTTGTGTGAAAGTCTTGCGAAAGTATTATTATTATATTCAACTCAAATATGTTTCACTGTTAGTTACACTTCACAAATTGCACATTCCGGTTAATTATTTTTAGTTCTCCTGTTAGGATTGTTGATTCTTGAGGGAGCATAAATCTAAATGGTTCTTCTGGTGTAACGACTGCGCATCCCACTCCAGAAATTGCTTTTGATTCGTCTGTGAAAATTGGAATGTAATCAGGATAAGGAGCGATTATGTTTTGAAATGAGTTGAGAATTATCTGGGGATGGGTTTCATATTTATTGTAAGTGAGTAGTTGAAAATTTAATTGAGGGTGGGAGTAAGCCATTGAGGAGGGATTGGGATCTGTGTTTGTTGGACTTGTGGAATGTTGGTGAGATCAGTGGTTGTTAGGATGTTTTGGATTCTCTTGTAAAATGGCAGGTGCATTCTGGATTGATAATTAGCATGTATTGTATGATTTGAAAGTTCCTGAAGTGATTGTTTCTTCGTTGTGTGTGACAGACTCATAATTTGTTTTCGTAGATCTAAAGAATGTTCTCCTAGCTCGCAGTGAAGACTCTCTATGTTGGTAGTTCTGTATGCGCCGGAGATTATTCTATTCTGAGTAGGCTATACAGCCGTAATCAATTTTTGAGCTGATGACGGTTCTGTATATTGTCAGTAGTATGTCCCCCTCTGCTCCCCAATGTTTATTTGCCAGACATCTTGGAAGGTTAAGACCTCCTTGACAGGTTACCACTAGTTGCCTAATATGCGATTTCCAATTTAGCGATTCGTTAAATATTAATCCGAGATATTTGATCTCCGTGGTGTATTTTAAATTGCTGCCATTAAGGCTTAGAGTACTTCTATTGATTGTGATCGGTTTTTGGAGAAAATTATGTACTGTGTTTTTTCTTTGGAGAAGGTAAATCCGCTCATTTTGGACCAGTTATTGATTTTATCGAGTTGTTCTTGCAGAAGTTTGGTCATGTTATTAATATTCTTTCCCTTAACAAAAATTATCATGTCGTCCGCATATAATCTAGCTTGTACCGGCTTTTTAAGATTTTTTAAGATGTCATTGATTCCTATTAAGAATAGTTTGGGGCATATAATGGAGCCTTGTGGAGTTCCATTGTTGTGGTGTTTTTTACTTGAGTAAAGTCCGTTCGTGCGTACCTTGAATGTTCTGTCATTAAGGAAATTTTGTATGAACTCTAGTATATGATCTCGATAGCCCCAAGTATTCAGCGTTGATACGATTTTGTGTCTCCAGGCCATATCAAATGCTTTTCGTATGTCAAAATATATGGCCATGTATTTTTGTTTACAAAAAGCTTTATTAATTTGACTTTCTATGTATACTAGATTATCACTAGTTGATCTGCGGTGGCGAAAACCAGCTGGTTCTGATATTAAAAAATTATCTGCTTCAAGCTTCCACATGAGTCTATTATTAATGATTTTTTCTAAGAGTTTGCAAGTAGTGCATGTAAGTGATAATGGTCGGTTTTTTAAGAAGGATGGTGGAATATCGTCTGGTCCTGGAGAAGTATTTTTTAATGTTGCAAGGGCTTCTGAAATCTGTGTTTTGATAATGGGTTTATTGATTGCATCGTTATTGTGTTGAATAACTATTTTGTTGGCTTCCTTACTTTCTGTATAAGTTAAAAAATCTTTAGGGTAATTTTCCTTTGCGGATTGTTGTCGGTATGTCTCTGCCATTTCTTCCACTATTGCCCTGCTATCCGTAATTATATTATTATTTCGTTCTAAGGTTCTGATTCCATGCATTACCTTAGTTCCTGTCATTTTCTTTACTATTTTCCAGACTGTTGACATGTTGGTATTTGAGTTTATTGTTTGTACATAATTTCTCCAAGAATCTCTCTTGCTTTTTGTAGTTACCAGTTTAGCTAGTGCTCGATTTTTCAGTGAGATTTTTCAGTGACCTAACTTCAATCCAGCAAGATTCGGAATGAGACTTCAAACGATTAGAGCACCTAACCAACAAAACAACTGGATACGTAGACCAGGCTCTTCAGAACTACCAAGACCAACTCCAATGAGCATTTCGAAGTCAGCTACCTACTCCCGTACCTCTATCTTTAATTCTAAAACTCCTCATCAACACTGATTCAACAAAATCCTTCCCCAATCCCAAAGTTGCATACCAATATTATCACGAATCTATCCGTTATGATTCATTTATCGTTGTGCGGAAATTTCACAGAATTTAATTCGAACGGTACTCTAAAATTCTATGTCTTTAAATTTTATAAAACTTTCGATGGCCCCATAGGGCTTAATAACCTAAAACTCCTGAAAGCTCAATTAGACTTTCCCCAATAAAAATTATCTATCCAGCACTTAATGCTCCCAATCGAATTCTAAGAAACCAACAAGACGCTATTATACTCGACACATCTAGAGCCTCATTCAATCACTCGTGTCTTACCAGTCGGGGAAACCAAGGGCACTATCCTAATATCAAGGTAGAACATTCAAGGCGCAGAAATAAGAGAAACTCTTATAAACGCCAGTAACCAACTAGCCTGGACAGAAGTAACAAACATGACATCAGACTCTGTTCAAATATCACTCACGGGTCAAATTGGCAGCAGAAAAATCAACCTAGAAGTTTACCACATCTACCATATGGATACATTCCAACATAAACCCTCAAAAATCGATATTAACGATCTCATAAGAACGATCCACCTCAATCCCGATGCAGACAATCATATCCGACGATTATGTCCCAATTGACCATTTTACAGAGCAACTATGTTCCACATACATCACCAGTGTTACTTGTTCTATCACAGAAATATCACAAGGAAAGCGCGTAAACATAACAGAGATATCTCTGTGATGCTCCTATGTCCTACCTAAAAGGGAGCGAAACTCTTTTCTCAAGCGCCAAATAATGTCCCTTCTCTGACGCAGTTATGTCTCAGAGATGTTTCAGTTTTGTGTCAACAACGTCTCAGAAATGTTTCATTTTTGTCTCAACTATGTCTCAGTATTGTTTCAGGTTTTTGTGTCAACTATGTCTCAGGGATGTTTCAGTTTTATGTCTACCATAGTAGACACGTCTCTAGAGGACAAAGGTTTTACGGTAATACTACAATGAGAAAAATATTAACAATAAACTACTTCTTAAACCTCATTAATTATTATATTTTAATTTCATAAATATAATAAAAATTATTTTTCTTTCGGTTTTTCCTCCTCTTTGTTTTCGCTGCTTCCCTTGACGGGTCCAGTCTGCGGCAATTCTTTCAAATTCCTTCTCAGAATATGATACGGCATCTGAAAGGATTTCATTAATAGTTTGCAATTTTTAATATAAAAAACCTTCTAAATATTCAAAGAGGAATCTCCTCCGAAAATTTTTCTATTAATTTAGAAACACCCTCTATATACATACACATGTCCTAGCAGCATGCATCAATTGCCTGCAATTGGGAGATATAGTGAATGTGATAAGTAAAATAATTGTTATTAATAATAATTTTCGTCAGAAGGCTCTATGTACTTAATCATACTGGGTGTGGATTATCTCAAGAGCTACAAAAGTAATTTTGAAAGTGTCAATTTTAGACAAAACTAAAAGGTGGCCACTATTATTAAACACTGTTTAGTTTATTTTTCACATTCAGTGTTTCTTATGCTTTGGTCAAAACTAGTAGATTACATACATACCTATGCAACAAAAATGAGAACTAATGCACTCTATTTAGCACCTATTGTTCTACTTTTATAAACAGCACAGTAAACACGCAAAAAACAGAAATACTTCACAGATTTGCGCCACAGCACGTCTCACATCTCGTTGCTGACATAACCTCGATATTCTTCTCTTCCTTTTTCTAGTAATCAAATAGGGAACTGTTCTCTGTATGTGAACGTAACAACTACGAATCTAAACTACGTAATAAGACTCTCTTTTCACTCTCAATATGAATTATCGCTATAAGGTAAAAAATCTACTTCAATGTTATGTATAAGTACTACGTAACTGCTACAAAGTATTTACATAGTATCTATATGTTTGCATTAAATATAGAACATGTTTTCTTAGAAACGTAGCAGAGACACAAAAAGCACTATGTAGTAATAATCCCTTTTCTATCTTTAAATACTATATCACAGCGACATAGATGGTCACTTGGGGTTAAAGATACTCAGATGTCTTTCATTGTCAAGACGTTCCTCTTATATTCACAAACCAAGTGAAAAACTAAATCAGAACCCGGGACGAAATTCGTGTATTCACAGGATTCTATCATTATCCCCTCGTCGTCCAGAAAGAAGAAGTCAGAAACCAAATATCACCATTCATAAGACCATGTTCCTCGCCAATCTAGGTCGTCTCTAAGAAGCCAGATTCCTCTGGAAAGATCAAATGGCATATTGTGGTAGAATACAGGAAGGTTCACGAAAATACTATTGACCACCGCTATCATATAACGGACATCCTATTTCACTTCATAAGACCTGGCAAGTGCAATTCATCAGCATAAGATATCCCTAAAGCAGCCTTCAACTTAGATAACGGGTACTATGAACTTAAAAACGTTCCAGCAACATTCGAATGAGTGATGGACAACATCCTAAGAGGTAAATACATATGCCTTATCTACATAGATGATATCATCGTGTTCTCCACATCCCTGCAGGAACACATAGTCAACCTGGCAAGAGAAACCAGCCTGAAGATCCAAATAAATAAATGCGAGGCAGATTTCTGGGACCTATCGTTAAAGCGGAAGGCGTAAAACTAAACCCGGCTAAAATTTAAGCCATCATCGACTACCCTACTCCAAGACCATAAAAGAAATTTGAGGATTCCTAGGCCTCCTAGTATACCATCGAAAAGTCATCAAGGATTTTGCACAAATAATTAAACCAGTAACAAAATGCTTCAAAAAGGATGCCAAAATCGAACACACCCCAGAATTCCTCAAATGCAAGAATCTTCTGACCAACGAACCATTGCATTAGTACATATAATAATAATAATAATAATAATAATAATACTCGCCCTACAGCCATTCAACTTAACAACCGATGCTAGCAACTATGCGATTGTAGCCATACTATCTCAAGGCACTTAAGAAAAGACAAACCAATAGCATACGCCTCCCGAACACTGAACCAGACCGAACTCAAATACTCCACGATCGAAAAAGAAATATTGGCAATAGTATGGGCCACAAAATACTTCAGACCGTACTTATTTGGAAGAAAATTCCAAATTCTTTCCGACCACTAAAATTACTATTCTCTCTGAAAGACCCTAATTTAAAATTAGTCAGATGGAGATTGAAACAAAAAGAATTGGAATACGAAGTAATCTACAAAAACGACAAAGCAAACACGAACACCGACGCACTTTCAAGAATCGAAATTCACTCTAAAGAAATCTTTGAAGACCACATCAAATAACTCATGAGACTTGTCCCGGACGATGGCAATATATCAATGTATAACCATGAAGGATCCACAAACGATTTAACCGATATTACCACCAACAACCCGCCAACGTCACCCAAAAGGGCCTGTTACAGACACATACAGGAAGACATAGATAGATCCACCTATAGATATCATATAGCAAGTAAACGAGAATAGCAATTCTTCCTATCCTGGGAATACCAATATCAGAAAGTGTTACGTTTTTGTCCTGTGCCATTCTATATTTTCATTCTTTCTCTGTTTAGTATATTTTAATTTCAGACTCGCTTGATATCCCTTCTTAATTTCCTTGTGTCGTGTCCCTTCTCAACTTATCTTGAAATGATTTCCCTCTTCTTTTGATACTTACTGTACAATATCTTTCCCATGTTAAAAATTCTTCTTTTTACCTCATCAGTCAGAAACAATCAACTTCTAATAGTCTATATCGTTTATTGAAAATTTCATATCTTCCCCTTGACATATAAAGTAAGTTTTTATTATACTATTATATTTTCACTTATTTCCCCTGTTATCATTATTAATTATTTCGACGCTTTAACATTTATTTACTGGTATTTTTAATTATTTTTTATGCCGGTATATAGATTTTTATTAAAGTTCATATCTTATCCATATCTGATCTAGAACGTTTCTTTTGGTTTATTGCTTTTTCTTTTCGCCCGGATGCCAGGAATCTTCTGCTAACAAAAACACAACTGGAAGAAACTGGATTATGAAGAAAAAAAAGATGTTTTATTTTCCCAAAAGAAATCAAGAAAAGTCTCTCAAATTATTCATAAAACATATTTCTTTTCCTTTCATAAAACAAGTATAACATATTTAATTTGAGTTTAATTTCCTTTAAACCCATAAAAAGAAATAAAGGAGGGATTTTGAAATATATTATAGTTTTTTATCAATTGTTTCTAAATACATCAAAAAATCAATTAGACTGGCCTCCATATATTTTTTTTAATAATATTTTACTTTTTCGATATATTTCAAATTATATTCGTGGAACGAACCCATAATAAAAAGAATTGAGCTTGAATCATATTTATTACTAAATCACTTATTATTAAACAAATCAAAATATCTTTTCACAATTTGGCGATCCCAACGTGGGCCACGAATTTATTTTATTTACGGATTAAGAACATATTAAAAAATTTGTAAAGGTTCTCATTATGTTTAGAATTTTTAAAAAGACATTCTTTTTATCTTTTCAACTTATACTTACTATATTTACGTTCTTTTATATTTTATTAGAGACCTTGATTCTATTAATTCACTTATAAATTTTAATAACTTGCTTTTAAATTTGGTTGAACTTCAAGAATTGGAGCTTCCTTATAGTATACATTTTGGTATCGTTTAGCATTTGTTGTTTTTTTTTTCTCTCACTGAACTTATCAATTTACTGTTTAAAAATTTTATAATTTTAATTATCTTTTTGAATTTAGTTAATTTAATTTATTTTTTTTAAAGAAAATTTTGATAATGGGTTTTAAAATGAATGTCGATTTTCTTTTAAATAACGAAGTTAAATGTGAACTTAAGTATAGTTCGATTGGTCCTCCAGCCACCGTGGCTGAATGTCGTAAATTATTACGGGGTGTTCTTTCCCAAGAAGCTGCAAATCGTAGTATTGTTTCATAAGGCTGATGGTGTCTTAATATATATTATAAATGGCTTAAAATATAGTAAATAAATAATTATTATAGGTATACACAAATGTGTTGAGGCTAAAATTATGGTCAATGACAAAACCATTATCATTACGGGCATTTACAGATCTCCTAATATAAATGTGAATGAATTTATAAGCAACTTCAATCTCTACTTAGAAAATACAGGTAAAACTAAGTTAGATTACCATTTAATAATTGGAGATATAAATATTAATATTTTGTCACCCAATGATGATACGGAATGAATATCTGGATATACTGAGTGAATTTAACTTCATCTCTACTATAAATATACCAACTAGAGTAATAGGTCATAGTAAGACGTGTTGATCACATTTGACAGTAATACATTTGCCTATTTTTAATTCCACTAAGAGTATATATGAGTGTGTAGCTAAAAAAATTAATATGAAAAAACTAAAATATGATTTGAATAAAATGGAATGGAATAAGCTCTATAGCATAAACGATGTCGAACAGGCGACGACATACTTCATGGAAAATTTTACAACCTGTATAAGTAAAAATAATGCTACCTACAAACAAAACAGAAATGAAAAAAAAACGGAATGAGTGGGTAACAAACGGCTTAATTAAATTAATTAACAAAAGAGACATTATGTACAAAAATTATAAAAAAAATTTACACGATCTAAAAATTAAACAAGAGTTTTTAACATACAGAACGTATTTAAATAATTTAATAAAAAATACAAAAATCAAATTGAAAAAAATAGTAATTCAAAGCATATTTGGAAAACAGTAAAAAAAATGACATCGAATGTAGAGGAAACAAAAAGTATTAAAAAGATGAATTATAAAAACAGCATTATATCTGAGGAATTAGAAATTGCAAATACATTTAATAATTATTATTCAACTGTAGGAAAAACATATGCTTCTAAAATAACCAAACCTTTAACTACTCCTCCTAAAAAATACGTAGAGGATATTATTTTTTTAGTCTGATAAAAATGAGATTACCAGAATTGTCAACTCCCTAAAAAATAATAAAGCCCCTGGTGTAGATAATGTAACAGCGGAAATGCTAAAAGAAGTTTGTGCTGAAGTCAGTGAACCCTTGACATACCTTATAAATCTAATATTTCGAAATGGTACCTGTCGAACTGTATTCAAATCTGCAAAAATAATACAAATATTTAAAAGTGGAGACCGACTAGATGTAGCAAACTATCGACCCATATCTTCTAATATTGCAATAGTGAGTAGATAACCAAAGCCATTACTACTATTGGTATAGGGAATTCAATGTGTTAGAGAGAGAAGTATAGGAAATTCAGCGTACCAGAAAGAGACGCAGATAAAAATGGCGACATGTGGCATACTTTAAATATTAGGATAGAAAATGGCTGCGGACTAAAAATATAGTACTCTTCATAACTCTAAGATGTAGTACTGCCGCTAACAAACAGATGGCGCTACTAGCCATCTTTTTGTAGCAATTTTTAATCCCCAATATATCTTCGTAATTAATGGACCGATTTGGGTGGGTCAAACGGCATTATATTTGAAATATAACGTAAAATTATTACATGTCAAAAAATACTGTGTAGAAGAAACGTCAAAAGGGCCTTAGCTTATATCTCCCTTACTATTGGTCTGATGTAAACGCGGGAAACGGCAGTGTATTTTAAATGTGACGTATAGGGTATACGTAAAGAAAGAACATGCGCAGTACGAAAGCCAAAATGACCTTGGCTTATATCTCCGTTACTATTGGTCCGATTTAAACGCGTAAAACGGCAGTGTATTTTAAATGTGACGTATAATAAATACCAAAAGAAAAAACATGTGCAGTACGAAAGCCAAATGGACCTTGGCTTATATCTCCCTTACTATTGGTCCGATTTAAACGCGGGAAACGGAAGTGTATTTTAAATGTGACGTATAATAAATACCAAAAGAAAGAACATGCGCAGTATGAAAGCCAAAAGGGCCTTAGCTTATATCTCCGTTACTATTGGTCCGATTTAAACGCGGGAAACGGCAGTGTATTTTAAATGTGACGTATAATAAATACCAAAAGAAAAAACATGCGCAGTACGAAAGCCAAAAGGACCTTGGCTTATATCTCCCTTACTATTGGTCCGATTTAAACGCGGGAAACGGAAGTGTATTTTAAATGTGACGTATAATAAATACCAAAAGAAAGAACATGCGCAGTATGAAAGCCAAAAGGGCCTTAGCTTATATCTCCGTTACTATTGGTCCGATTTAAACGCGGGAAACGGTAGTGTGTTTTAAATGTGACGTATAAAAAATACGTAATGAAAAAACATGCGCAGTACGAAAGCCAAAAGGGCCTTAGCTTATATCTCCGTTTCTATTGGTCCGATTTAAACGCGTAAAACGGCAGTGTATTTTAAATGTGGCGTATAATAAATACGTAAAGAAAAAACATGCGCAGTACGAAAGCCAAAAGGACCGTAGTAAATATCTCCGTTACTATTGGTCCGATTTGAACGTGGGAAACGGCCGTCTATTTGAAATCTACCATACAATTAATACGTATAAAAAAATCCTGCGGAGAAGAAACGCCGAAAGGGCTTTAGCTTATATCTCCGTTACTATTGGTCCGATTTAAACGCGGGAAACGGCATTGGCTCAAAACGTGGTGGGGGAAAAAATGAATGAAATATATCACGTGACACATCATAGATTTAAATTGAGGAACAAATAGTCATAAAATCCCAACTACCCCCTCTAACCCTCAACTACCCCGTATTTACAGGAAAATTGATAAAATAGCTAATACCACAAGGAGTAAGGGACAAATAAGTATCAAATCCCAACTACCCCCTATAAAATCCCAACTACCCCCTTCAACCCCAAAACATGATAGTTTCCCTCTACGCTGAATAGAAGAGTAGATGAACGAAAAATTATCATATACAGGGTGTGTCAAAAAGTAGCATTTACTAAAAAATCAATTGAGACCTTGTCATTTCCACTATAATATATCAGTGTTGATACTTTCGTACAAAAAAGCGTTACCAACTGTCTCTTAGTCTATAATTATTGCCAACATGATAGTTTCCCTCTATTTCACACATTTATCCTGCGCAGAAGAAACACCAAAAGGGCATTCGGGGCTAAGTTCGTTTTCAACGGTCGGATTTAAACTCCGGAAATGGCAATGTATTCATACAAGCCCACTCTGGGGAAATTTGTTATACCGATTCATGGCGTGACGTCACAATTTCCCCAGATCTGGGGAAAAGTTTGTGAAGCTACGCGGGAAACGTGGGGACGCGAAGGTGCCAGCATTATCGACTACCGTCACAGCATTTAGAAAAAAATTTAATTCAACAAAAAAAAACGTGCGCAGAAGGAACGTTGACTCTCTATCTCCGTTACCATTGGTCGGATTTAAACGCGAAAAACTGCGCTATATTTGAAATGTGACGTAGAATAATTGCCTATAAAAAAATTCTGCGCAGAAGAAACGCCAAAAGGACCTTAACGTATATCTCCGTTACTATTGGTCGGATTTAAACGCGAAAAACGGCGCTATATTTGACATTTGTCGTAGAATATTTTCATATAAAAAAATTCTGTGCAGAAGAAACGCCAAAAGGGCATTAACGTATATCTCCGTTACTATAGGTCCGATTTTAACGCGAAAAACGGCGGTACATTTGTAATGTGGCGTAGAATAATTGCAAATAAAAAAAATCTGCGCAGAAGAAACGCCAAAAGGACCTTAACGTATATCTCCGTTACTATTGGTCGGATTTAAACGCAAAAAACGGCGCTATATTTGACATTTGTCGTAGACTATTTTCGTATAAAAAAAATTCTGCGCAGAAGAAACGCCAAAAGGGCCTTACCGTATATCTCCGTTACTATTGGTCGGATTTGAACTCGAAAAACGGCGCAAGTTTAGAAATGTGACGTAGAATAATTGTATATAAAAAATTCTGCGCAGAAGAAACGCGAAAAGGACCTTAACGTCTATTCCGCCACTTTTGGGCCAATTTTTATGACAAAAAACGGTTCTGTATTCAAAATGTGATGTAGAATAATTTTCGATGCGTTACCAATATAGCTCTTTCTGATATGTGACCCATAATTTTTACTTTCTCGCTATTATATTTTATTAGAACGTAACCAACATCGTACGTTCTCGTCAAATTTCTTTCCTGCTATTATATTTTAATAAAAGGTTACCAACATAGTACTTTATCGTCATATTTCTTTCTCGCTATAATATTTAAGTTTCTGTCATTTAATAATTTACCAACATAGTACTTTCTCGTCAAATTTCTTTCCCATTATAATATTTTAATACAACGTTCCCAACATAGTACTTTCTCGGCATATTTCTTTCGCGCTATAATATTTAAATTTCCGGCATTTAATAATTTAATAAAATTGTACTTTTTCAAAATATAAAGGAGAACAGTGTTGCCAATATAAATTCATTAGATAGCGTTATCAACATGATACTTTCTCGTCAAATTTCTTTTCTTCTATAATATTTTAATACAACGTTACCAACATAGTACTTCCTCGCTATTATATTTAAATTGCTGTCATTTAATAATTTACCATCATAGTACTTTCTCGCTATTATATTTAAATTTCTGTCATTTAATAATTAACCAACATAATACTTTCTCGTCAAATTTATTTGCCGCTTTAATATTTTAATACAACGTTTCCACCATAGTACTTTCTCACCAGATTTCTTTCTCGCTGTAATATTTAAATTTATATCAATTAATAATTTACCAACTTAGTACTTTTTCAAAATATAAAGGAGAAAAGTGTTGCCAACATAATTTCATCAAACAGCGTTACCACCATGATACTTTCTCGCCAATAATTTACCAACATGATTTCACCAAATAGTGTTACCAACATGATACTCTCCAATTTATGTTTTAAAAGACCAAGGATACTTTCCCGCCATAACTGCCATGTAAAACAACATTTGAACGTTTAGAAGTACCATAATTTTTACTTTCTCTCTATAATATTTAAATGGCGGTATAGCGGTCAACCGTCGCTGGCAGGGGATTGCATGATTTCACTTTCCCGCGATAATATTTAACTGGCACGTAAAACAACATTCAAATGTTTACAAGTACCATAATTTTTACTTTATCGCTATAATAGTTGATGAATAGTTAGGTGCGAAGTCATTGAAATATGGCAGCGAGCGAAAAAAAAAAGAAGGGACTTTTTTTAAGAATTTAATAAAATAAATATTTCAAAGTCCAACAATCGTTTTAAAAATAATATAAGTTAAAAACAGAAAAACACCAAAACAATTTTGTTTTTTTGTAAAAATATTTTTTCACTTTCAAGGTTCCAAATGTAGAAAAACAATAATAAATAATCAATGGTATAGTAATAATTCAATAATAAGAACTTCTAAATACCGAGGCAATAAATAAGAGAAAAATAATAATGATAATAATTAACAACAAATAAAAAGAAAAATCTTCAAAGTTATAATAATCGGTAAATTATGGCGGTAAATCAAGGAAATTTATAAGCGACCGAATAAAAATGAGAGCAGATGATTGGAAAAGAAGAAGTGACAGAAAATAATTTTAGTGCGAATGAAAATACACCAACAAGAAAATGCAAAGAAAAATAAACGCACCTTTTTTATTAACCAACACTAAAATCACACACAACACAATTGTCAGTTACAAGCAGGGCTAGTAATTAAATTCAACTTAAACTAACCTCTAATTTCACAAAATCTAGAATGTCACAAAGATGAACAATACCTATTTTTAGAAATACTGTCTAAAGGTTGAACAAAAAATTACCATTCAATCATATAGACAGTACCTCGGGAAATAAGTAGCTTGGTAATATTTGTTAAATTTACATGCAGAAAGTACCTTCTGGCACCCAATACTGACGTAATTCAGAACCGTGATAGAAAATACATCGTAATTCGTTCGACTTCCTAATATAATGAAAACTAAATAAAATAAGCGAATTTTAAAGTTAGAATTATGCGGTTTCACATATCGGTATATACAGGAAGTTGATCGATAAGCTGTTTACATTTTTGAAATAATGTATTCATTCTAGCATACTGAGTGTTTAAAACTTAAGAATAACAAGAGCTTAACTCTGTAATATACAAAGTGTTTAAAATGTATCTACTAATAATAAACTAATGTAGTCTTTCTGCTATAACCCATTTAATAATATTGAAATTCTAATATATAAAGTTTGTTAAAATTTACTGATAATAGGTCATTTTTTATATTCCAATATATTAATTAATAAATAAGGCTTTTATAATTTGTTCAAAAAGAAAATTACAAATATTTTTTTTAATGTACAGGATGATTAAAAATTAAAGATGAATAAAATTTTTCTAATCAAATTTCAATATTTCAAATGTATTAATAATTAATATTAAACTATATCCAATTTAATAATATTAAAATTGTAATATACAAAGTTTATTAGAATTTACTAAAAATAGAGTCTTAGTGGCTTATTAAAAGCTAAGAATTTTATAATTTGCTAAAAATTTACTAAAGATTTATAATATACAGGACGATTAAAAGTTAAGCCTTTCAACTATGAACAAAATTTACTAATTAAATTCTAATCTACAAAGCGTTTGAAATTTATTAATAATAAAATAATGTAGTCCTTCAACTATATCCAATTTTTTTTGAAATTCTAATATAAACTGTTAAGCATCGTAATGAAGTTACACTAAGAGAAAGGAAATGATTTAATCGTAGCTGTTAAATGCATTTTTTTTTTGTTTATTAACTCAGAATAGACTTGTCTATGCTCGAATTTAAATAAAAAAGTTACACTAAGAAAAATTGGACTTGTTACCAAATAATTTAACTAAAAAACCTAAGGCCTAAATTTAATAGAACAACAACAAAATAATAGACATCGTTATGAAGTTAGACTATGCAAAAAGTGATTTAACCATAGCTGTTAAATACCACATTTTTTTTTTTTTATTAACTCATAATAGACTAAAATTTACATAAAAAAAGTTACACGAAGAAAAAAATTAGACTTGTTGCCAAATAATTTTAGCGATATTACTTTTTATATATCTCTGGTGGGGTATCGTTTTCACGTAAGTTTTTACTCTTATTTTTAATTGTATTAGTATTGCAAATTAACACATTTTTAGGAAGGCTCTGATGATGTCTTTATTTGCCGAAAGCGCTTGGCCGAATTTTTAATAAATTATTTATTTTACAAACTGGCGTACTCTCTTTCACTTTCAACCAATTTAAGGTTGTCAACATATAAGTTCTACCATTAACCAAATTACTTTATCGTTTCCAATATACATGTCAGTATTTTAGCTGCCCATACTTTCTTTCATCTCGTGATATAGTACACAAATAAAACGTATTATATTTTCTGGTTCTGATTTTTGCTATAAATAATTGGTCATAACCGAAAATTAGTGTTTTCATTCTATCAACGTTAACAATTTAAACAATTTAACCACTTTATTGCTAAAACAAAATTAATTATTTTAATTAAAAAAACTAAGTAATTAAAATAATCATACTACAGTTGTATCGTATTATTAATATTATTATCAAGACATTTTAGATTAGTTGGTTTTTGAAGTATGTTACAATTACTATTGGACGAGATGAAATAAAATAATCTACTTAAATAAAATATAAATACAAAATAATCAAGAGACATTAGGGAAAATGATTTAGTAGTACAAGGTTGCCAACTTACAAAAAATTTCAACATTTTAAACTAAACGAACAAATATAAAAAACGTTTAAACCGTTAAATGCGGCCTTTCAAACGTTTTTTTTTTGCGCTAAGAATTTTGATTTAAAAAAAAATATCAAAACAGTGTCAACTTTCGCCGATTTTTTACGTATTATTTTTACATGTTTTCTTATAGTAAATACATGTAATTGAAGCTAAAAGTTAAAATTTTTGCACATCAAAAAAGTAAACGTTAAAAAATTCTATTATAGCGTTGTTAACCGACGTTTCAAACACAATTTGACGTTCTGTATTTTGGATCGTCAAAACGCATGGTTGAAGTATATCAGGTTAGACATTGCGCAGGATTTGTGACGTCACCTGGTGCCCATCCAAAATATTTAATGTGTCATTATATGAGGTTATTGTCTTTTTTGACATATTTTTATTTAGTTTCACCTATAAACTGATTAAAAATATATTGCGCTGTGTTTGGTGTAAAAGTAATACTCGCTCTAAAAACAGTACAAAGTTTTTTCGATTTCCAAAGTGCCCGTTATTACAAAAACAACAGTTTATTATATGAATATACTTGTTTAACATTTTTAGATTTTATTTTAAGTAATACAAAAAAAAGTTCTGTAAGATATATTATGTAATAGCTTTAAGTAGTTACGTATTCATTTATTAGTTAGCATTTTATTCAATAATAACAATAAAGCACTGCACAACTTATGAAAAATTTATTTTACGTACCAACTTGTATGACTGTAAATCTAAGTTATACTCGTATTTACATTTGCCATATTCGTTCTTTGAGTATAAATTAAGCATTAGGTATATAAAAGCCTAAGTAACATAAACCTACAATAACAATATGCATCAATATGCATCAAAAAGTTCCACTGATAATATAAACTAAAAATTATTTTTTGATTTAACATTTATAAAATCACTCTAAAGTTAACCTAAAGTATTATATTTGTTACATATTTGACAATTAGTTTAACGATAAAATTAGCCATAACATAATTGAACATTTTCTGGTTTTTACATCTAGCAATTAAATAGTTTTTATAATATAAAGCACATTGGAATTGTAAAAAAAGTTTAAAGTAGTTATCACTTTTTAGTGTACAATACTTTACAAAACATTTTTATTAAATATATAGCCGTAAAAAAATAAAAACCACCCGAAAGACACATTAATCCTATGCAATTCAATGTTAAATTATTTCCGTTAAATTTTGTCGTTCCGACAAACGACGAAAATCGACGAAAAACAACGAATACGGCAGCGTTCACTGACGCCACAATATTGGCGTCGGACGAAAACGATGAAAACAACGAAAAATCGTTGAAAATCGTTGAAAATCGACGAAAACGTTGAAAATCGACGAAAAACAACGAATACGGCAGCGTTCACTGACGCCACAATATTGGCGTCCTAGTGTGTTGTCCAATCAGATCTGTTGTAGTGCACAAAACATGGAAGTCGTATCGAAACTACCGATTTAATATGGAAATCAATGAAAAAAACAAACACATTTCTGCAATTCAGGGGCCTTTTGTGAAAGAGCCCAAAAAATGTTAAGCGTTCAGACCAACGTCCGACCGAAAGGTTACTTTATATCTATGCTGTCGACTTTAATCATTCTGTTTCAGTATTTCAATATTAAAAATTGTATTTTAAAATTAGTGAACAATATGACTTTACTCAGTGTTGACAGAAAACGCGATATGGCAAGTTTAGTTGAAATCATTAACGATTTAGCTTCCAATAACGAAGCAACCAACGTGATTCAATACGATGAACCTGTCAAATGTCAACGTATTTCAAACGATAATGGCGATGATAGCGGATATGAAACGGAAAGCGAGATTAAAGTAACTCTAACGCCAGTATCCAGCGAAGATTATGATCGTGAATTGGACAAAGTGTTGAAAATGTACGAGATTGCCACAAAATTAGAAGACCACTATCTACTTCAAACTAAATATTCTCTAGATCCATTAGATGTCAGCTGTGGTATAAGTCCTGCAAGAGCCTTCACTCCTGCAATAATTTTGAATCAAAGACACAAGTTCGATAAGATATCGTTTAGTACCTTTGAGTGGAGTACATTTGTCGATATTCTACAAAATAAAATGAACGATTTTTTTAATGCATCATTAAGTCAGTTACCAGATGAATATGAACCAATAAGTTATCCTTGTGGAGACTATGCTGAGGTTAGTCAAATGGTTTATGAAGGCGTTAAGATGCTATCAGTTACCAAACATAATGTTGAATTTCTCCTACAGCAAGCTGATGTGATCCATATACTTGACCTCGATTGTAACCTGATATCATACAGAATTTCAATGTTGGAAGGACTAAATTTCTGTGCATATTATTATAATATTGTTGAATTAATTAAAAATCACTATGTACATAATGAATGTGCTTTAAATCCACTTGAACTTTTGCATATTTTTTGTCAATCGTCAAATGAATTATTAAATATAACTTTGAGAGAATATATTTACTTTTATAAAACTAGAGTTCTTAATGATTTAGATGGAAATATGTAATCAATTAATAAAAATTTTATAAGACTCTTATTCCTTTTTTTAATTATGTCTTTTCTTACCGAAATATTGTACGTTTTGACGATCCAAAATACAGAACGTCAAATTGTGTTTGAAACGTCGGTTAACAACGCTATAATAGAATTTTTTAACGTTTACTTTTTTGATGTGCAAAAATTTTAACTTTTAGCTTCAATTACATGTATTTACTATAAGAAAACATGTAAAAATAATACGTAAAAAATCGGCGAAAGTTGACACTGTTTTGATATTTTTTTTTAAATCAAAATTCTTAGCGCAAAAAAAAAACGTTTGAAAGGCCGCATTTAACGGTTTAAACGTTTTTTATATTTGTTCGTTTAGTTTAAAATGTTGAAATTTTTTGTAAGTTGGCAACCTTGTACTACTAAATCATTTTCCCTAATGTCTCTTGATTATTTTGTATTTATATTTTATTTAAGTAGATTATTTTATTTCATCTCGTCCAATAGTAATTGTAACATACTTCAAAAACCAACTAATCTAAAATGTCTTGATAATAATATTAATAATACGATACAACTGTAGTATGATTATTTTAATTACTTAGTTTTTTTAATTAGAATAATTAATTTTGTTTTAGCAATAAAGTGGTTAAATTGTTTAAATTGTTAACGTTGATAGAATGAAAACACTAATTTTCGGTTATGACCAATTATTTATAGCAAAAATCAGAACCAGAAAATATAATACGTTTTATTTGTGTACTATATCACGAGATGAAACAAAGTATGGGCAGCTAAAATACTGACATGTATATTGGAAACGATAAAGTAATTTGGTTAATGGTAGAACTTATATGTTGACAACCTTAAATTGGTTGAAAGTGAAAGAGAGTACGCCAGTTTGTAAAATAAATAATTTATTAAAAATTCGGCCAAGCGCTTTCGGCAAATAAAGACATCATCAGAGCCTTCCTAAAAATGTGTTAATTTGCAATACTAATACAATTAAAAATAAGAGTAAAAACTTACGTGAAAACGATACCCCACCAGAGATATATAAAAAGTAATATCGCTAAAATTATTTGGCAACAAGTCTAATTTTTTTCTTCGTGTAACTTTTTTTATGTAAATTTTAGTCTATTATGAGTTAATAAAAAAAAAAAAATGTGGTATTTAACAGCTATGGTTAAATCACTTTTTGCATAGTCTAACTTCATAACGATGTCTATTATTTTGTTGTTGTTCTATTAAATTTAGGCCTTAGGTTTTTTAGTTAAATTATTTGGTAACAAGTCCAATTTTTCTTAGTGTAACTTTTTTATTTAAATTCGAGCATAGACAAGTCTATTCTGAGTTAATAAACAAAAAAAAAATGCATTTAACAGCTACGATTAAATCATTTCCTTTCTCTTAGTGTAACTTCATTACGATGCTTAACAGTTTATATTAGAATTTCAAAAAAAATTGGATATAGTTGAAGGACTACATTATTTTATTATTAATAAATTTCAAACGCTTTGTAGATTAGAATTTAATTAGTAAATTTTGTTCATAGTTGAAAGGCTTAACTTTTAATCGTCCTGTATATTATAAATCTTTAGTAAATTTTTAGCAAATTATAAAATTCTTAGCTTTTAATAAGCCACTAAGACTCTATTTTTAGTAAATTCTAATAAACTTTGTATATTACAATTTTAATATTATTAAATTGGATATAGTTTAATATTAATTATTAATACATTTGAAATATTGAAATTTGATTAGAAAAATTTTATTCATCTTTAATTTTTAATCATCCTGTACATTAAAAAAAATATTTGTAATTTTCTTTTTGAACAAATTATAAAAGCCTTATTTATTAATTAATATATTGGAATATAAAAAATGACCTATTATCAGTAAATTTTAACAAACTTTATATATTAGAATTTCAATATTATTAAATGGGTTATAGCAGAAAGACTACATTAGTTTATTATTAGTAGATACATTTTAAACACTTTGTATATTACAGAGTTAAGCTCTTGTTATTCTTAAGTTTTAAACACTCAGTATGCTAGAATGAATACATTATTTCAAAAATGTAAACAGCTTATCGATCAACTTCCTGTATATACCGATATGTGAAACCGCATAATTCTAACTTTAAAATTCGCTTATTTTATTTAGTTTTCATTATATTAGGAAGTCGAACGAATTACGATGTATTTTCTATCACGGTTCTGAATTACGTCAGTATTGGGTGCGAGAAGGTACTTTCTGCATGTAAATTTAACAAATATTACCAAGCTACTTATTTCCCGAGGTACTGTCTATATGATTGAATGGTAATTTTTTGTTCAACCTTTAGACAGTATTTCTAAAAATAGGTATTGTTCATCTTTGTGACATTCTAGATTTTGTGAAATTAGAGGTTAGTTTAAGTTGAATTTAATTACTAGCCCTGCTTGTAACTGACAATTGTGTTGTGTGTGATTTTAGTGTTGGTTAATAAAAAAGGTGCGTTTATTTTTCTTTGCATTTTCTTGTTGGTGTATTTTCATTCGCACTAAAATTATTTTCTGCCACTTCTTCTTTTCCAATCATCTGCTCTCATTTTTATTCGGTCGCTTATAAATTTCCTTGATTTACCGCCATAATTTACCGATTATTATAACTTTGAAGATTTTTCTTTTTATTTGTTGTTAATTATTATCATTATTATTTTTCTCTTATTTATTGCCTCGGTATTTAGAAGTTCTTATTATTGAATTATTACTATACCATTGATTATTTATTATTGTTTTTCTACATTTGGAACCTTGAAAGTGAAAAAATATTTTTACAAAAAAACAAAATTGTTTTGGTGTTTTTCTGTTTTTAACTTATATTATTTTTAAAACGATTGTTGGACTTTGAAATATTTATTTTATTAAATTCTTAAAAAAAGTCCCTTCTTTTTTTTTTCGCTCGCTGCCATATTTCAATGACTTCGCACCTAACTATTCATCAACTATTATAGCGATAAAGTAAAAATTATGGTACTTGTAAACATTTGAATGTTGTTTTACGTGCCAGTTAAATATTATCGCGGGAAAGTGAAATCATGCAATCCCCTGCCAGCGACGGTTGACCGCTATACCGCCATTTAAATATTATAGAGAGAAAGTAAAAATTATGGTACTTCTAAACGTTCAAATGTTGTTTTACATGGCATGTTGGTAACACTATTTGGTGAAATCATGTTGGTAAATTATTGGCGAGAAAGTATCATGGTGGTAACGCTGTTTGATGAAATTATGTTGGCAACACTTTTCTCCTTTATATTTTGAAAAAGTACTAAGTTGGTAAATTATTAATTGATATAAATTTAAATATTACAGCGAGAAAGAAATCTGGTGAGAAAGTACTATGGTGGAAACGTTGTATTAAAATATTAAAGCGGCAAATAAATTTGACGAGAAAGTATTATGTTGGTTAATTATTAAATGACAGAAATTTAAATATAATAGCGAGAAAGTACTATGATGGTAAATTATTAAATGACAGCAATTTAAATATAATAGCGAGAAAGTACTATGTTGGTAACGTTGTATTAAAATATTATAGAAGAAAAGAAATTTGACGAGAAAGTATCATGTTGATAACGCTATCTAATGAATTTATATTGGCAACACTGTTCTCCTTTATATATTGAAAAAGTACAATTTTATTAAATTATTAAATGCCGGAAATTTAAATATTATAGCGCGAAAGAAATATGCCGAGAAAGTACTATGTTGGGAACGTTGTATTAAAATATTATAATGGGAAAGAAATTTGACGAGAAAGTACTATGTTGGTAAATTATTAAATGACAGAAACTTAAATATTATAGCGAGAAAGAAATATGACGATAAAGTACTATGTTGGTAACCTTTTATTAAAATATAATAGCAGGAAAGAAATTTGACGAGAACGTACGATGTTGGTTACGTTCTAATAAAATATAATAGCGAGAAAGTAAAAATTATGGGTCACATATCAGAAAGAGCTATATTGGTAACGCATCGAAAATTATTCTACATCACATTTTGAATACAGAACCGTTTTTTGTCATAAAAATTGGCCCAAAAGTGGCGGAATAGACGTTAAGGTCCTTTTCGCAGTTCTTCTGCGCAGAATTTTTTATATACAATTATTCTACGTCACATTTCTAAACTTGCGCCGTTTTTCGAGTTCAAATCCGACCAATAGTAACGGAGATATACGGTAAGGCCCTTTTGGCGTTTCTTCTGCGCAGAATTTTTTTTATACGAAAATAGTCTACGACAAATGTCAAATATAGCGCCGTTTTTTGCGTTTAAATCCGACCAATAGTAACGGAGATATACGTTAAGGTCCTTTTGGCGTTTCTTCTGCGCAGATTTTTTTTATTTGCAATTATTCTACGCCACATTACAAATGTACCGCCGTTTTTCGCGTTAAAATCGGACCTATAGTAACGGAGATATACGTTAATGCCCTTTTGGCGTTTCTTCTGCGCAGAATTTTTTTATATGAAAATATTCTACGACAAATGTCAAATATAGCGCCGTTTTTCGCGTTTAAATCCGACCAATAGTAACGGAGATATACGTTAAGGTCCTTTTGGCGTTTCTTCTGCGCAGAATTTTTTTATAGGCAATTATTCTACGTCACATTTCAAATATAGCGCAGTTTTTCGCGTTTAAATCCGACCAATGGTAACGGAGATAGAGAGTCAACGTTCCTTCTGCGCACGTTTTTTTTTGTTGAATTAAATTTTTTTCCAAATGCTGTGACGGTAGTCGATAATGCTGGCACCTTCGCGTCCTCACGTTTCCCGCGTAGCTTCACAAACTTTTCCCCAGATCTGGGGAAATTGTGACGTCACGCCATGAATCGGTATAACAAATTTCCCCAGAGTGGGCTCGTATGAATACATTGCCATTTCCGGAGTTTAAATCCGACCGTTGAAAACGAACTTAGCCCCGAATGCCCTTTTGGTGTTTCTTCTGCGCAGGATAAATGTGTGAAATAGAGGGAAACTATCATGTTGGCAATAATTATAGACTAAGAGACAGTTGGTAACGCTTTTTTGTACGAAAGTATCAACACTGATATATTATAGTGGAAATGACAAGGTCTCAATTGATTTTTTAGTAAATGCTACTTTTTGACACACCCTGTATATGATAATTTTTCGTTCATCTACTCTTCTATTCAGCGTAGAGGGAAACTATCATGTTTTGGGGTTGAAGGGGGTAGTTGGGATTTTATAGGGGGTAGTTGGGATTTGATACTTATTTGTCCCTTACTCCTTGTGGTATTAGCTATTTTATCAATTTTCCTGTAAATACGGGGTAGTTGAGGGTTAGAGGGGGTAGTTGGGATTTTATGACTATTTGTTCCTCAATTTAAATCTATGATGTGTCACGTGATATATTTCATTCATTTTTTCCCCCACCACGTTTTGAGCCAATGCCGTTTCCCGCGTTTAAATCGGACCAATAGTAACGGAGATATAAGCTAAAGCCCTTTCGGCGTTTCTTCTTCGCAGGATTTTTTTATACGTATTAATTGTATGGTAGATTTCAAATAGACGGCCGTTTCCCACGTTCAAATCGGACCAATAGTAACGGAGATATTTACTACGGTCCTTTTGGCTTTCGTACTGCGCATGTTTTTTCTTTACGTATTTATTATACGCCACATTTAAAATACACTGCCGTTTTACGCGTTTAAATCGGACCAATAGAAACGGAGATATAAGCTAAGGCCCTTTTGGCTTTCGTACTGCGCATGTTTTTTCATTACGTATTTTTTATACGTCACATTTAAAACACACTACCGTTTCCCGCGTTTAAATCGGACCAATAGTAACGGAGATATAAGCTAAGGCCCTTTTGGCTTTCATACTGCGCATGTTCTTTCTTTTGGTATTTATTATACGTCACATTTAAAATACACTTCCGTTTCCCGCGTTTAAATCGGACCAATAGTAAGGGAGATATAAGCCAAGGTCCTTTTGGCTTTCGTACTGCGCATGTTTTTTCTTTTGGTATTTATTATACGTCACATTTAAAATACACTGCCGTTTCCCGCGTTTAAATCGGACCAATAGTAACGGAGATATAAGCTAAGGCCCTTTTGGCTTTCATACTGCGCATGTTCTTTCTTTTGGTATTTATTATACGTCACATTTAAAATACACTTCCGTTTCCCGCGTTTAAATCGGACCAATAGTAAGGGAGATATAAGCCAAGGTCCTTTTGGCTTTCGTACTGCGCATGTTTTTTCTTTTGGTATTTATTATACGTCACATTTAAAATACACTGCCGTTTTACGCGTTTAAATCGGACCAATAGTAACGGAGATATAAGCCAAGGTCATTTTGGCTTTCGTACTGCGCATGTTCTTTCTTTACGTATACCCTATACGTCACATTTAAAATACACTGCCGTTTCCCGCGTTTAAATCAGACCAATAGTAAGGGAGATATAAGCTAAGGCCCTTTTGACGTTTCTTCTACACAGTATTTTTTGACATGTAATAATTTTACGTTATATTTCAAATATAATGCCGTTTGACCCACCCAAATCGGTCCATTAATTACGAAGATATATTGGGGATTAAAAATTGCTACAAAAAGATGGCTAGTAGCGCCATCTGTTTGTTAGCGGCAGTACTACATCTTAGAGTTATGAAGAGTACTATATTTTTAGTCCGCAGCCATTTTCTATCCTAATATTTAAAGTATGCCACATGTCGCCATTTTTATCTGCGTCTCTTTCTGGTACGCTGAATTTCCTATACTTCTCTCTCTAACACATTGAATTCCCTATACCAATAGTAGTAATGGCTTTGGTTATCTACTATAGTGTTTGAAATGGCACTAAAAGAAAGACTATCAAATTTTTAAACAAATTTAATGTACTTAGTGATATGCAATTTGAGTTCAGGGAGAGGCTCAGTACGGAAGACGCAATTGCTTTACTGTCTGGGGAAATATATAAAAACTTAGATAACAGTGCTGCAACGCTATGTGTATTCCTCGATCTTGAAAAGGGATTCGACACTGTAAGTCATCCTCAGTTGCTGGACACTCTGCAGGACGTTGGATTACGAGGAACACCGATGAAACTCTTTGAAAGCTATCTCACAAATCGGAAACAATTTGTCAAAATAGGTAAAAGTATCAGTAGAGAAAATTCGGTAGAGTATGGCATTCCACAAGGCACGGTCTTAGGACCAATACTATTTTCTATATATTTAAATAATCTATTGCTAGTAAACTCTGTGGGAAGAATTATATCCTTTGCAGATGATACTGCAATTTTATATGATGCACAAAGTTGGAAAGAATCTCGAGAAATTGCAGAGGCGGACTTATTAAAAATTGTTAATTGGTTTTCATATAATGTATTAACAGTTAATTACAAAAAAACTGTATTTATTCCATTTACTTGTAACAAAAGTACATTACCGGACTTAAACACATTAAATATTAGTAACACAAATTGTATAATACATAGAGCGAAACAAATAAAATATATAGGCGTAGTCATCAATATTTACGGTGGGATGATCATGTCACTAATATAGCTAATTCCTTAAGACCAATCTTATATAAAATAAAATACTTTTCTAAGATGCTATCAATACAACAACTGTAAATTATCTACTATGCACTTGTAGAAAGTCGACTCTCTTATGGTATTCTAGATATGGTAGCTCAATATTATCTGAAAAAACTAGAAGTTATCTAAAAGCGTTTTTTTAAAATAATATTTAAAAAAGAACCGACTTATCCGTCTTCTGCACTATATAAGGATATTAAGGTCTTGGATATTCGGCAAATGTATTTTCTTAGAGTAGTAAGTTATAAATACAAAAATTCCACTGACTACTATTATGTAGAACATAATTACTCTACTAGATACAAACGTCATCAAAATTTGAAAACGGAATTTTCAAGAAAAACTTTAGGTCAGAGAAGTTATGTTCACTTGATGTTCAGATTGTTTAATGCATTGCCATCTGAAATTAAATTTGACATTAACTCAATAAACTTGTATAAAAAAAAGTTAAAAATTTCTTACTTGCTACGACCGAAAAGAAATTAGTAGTAGAAATTCAAAATTATTATTTTTTTTACACTATTTTGCTTTATTTATTTTCTCTTCTTCGTTATCCAACTTTAAGTTAACCATCTTTGTTTGTTTTATCTTCTGTTTTTTTTTTCAATTATCATATGGGAACACATTTTCTTTTTAGGGAGCACATATTAACATTAATGTAATAATCTACACTTTGTTAAATACAAAAAAAAATAAGAACTTGCCACGAGCAGTTTATAACTTTGTGGTGCATTCTATATTTATTTACGTACAAGTATAGTATTTGTGCATTGTACATTTTTTCATTTGGTAAATAAACATTATTGTTATTATTATTATTATTATATACTGAAAATTTTGATTTTGATACGGAGAAAGTAGGTAGACCACTACTAAAGACTGGATAAGTTGTTCAAAAGTTGTTCAAAAGACTTTCAAGAAAAATTTTGAAATGATTTTAAAAATTTAGTTTTTTCTTTAGAAATCGCACCTCTAAATTTCAAGGTTCATTCTCCTATATGATTTTTAAATTCTATAACCAGGTTCCTTCTCAACTTAAACAGCTCTCGGTAAATTTATTCAAGCAAAAGTACAAGCTTCTTTTGATGTCAGATAATATTTAGTCAAAACTACCTTTAGACTTAATAATATTAACACGTTATTTTTATTTTTATTCTTCTCTCTATGTATAAATTATTTCTTTTCTTTAACATATCATTCAAAGCTACTACAGGGATAGCAAATAATATCAGCCATGCTGTCTGCTATTCCTTTTTGCGGTATTATATATTTTTTTTTCTATTAAATTACAATCTGTATTTTTTTTTATTCAAATGTAATATTTTTGTAATTATTTTTTTTTTTTTCTTATAATTTTTTTTTTTTTTAATACTGCAAATAAATTTATATTTATTTATTTATTTATTTATTTATTTAGATTTAAAAGTTCATCCGCAGGTCCCGAGAGCGCATTCTACGCAATTACTTAATACAATTACGGCTAATTTTCCTTTTTTTAAAACAGTTCCGATTAATAAATGGGGTATTAATTTTACCGGTCATGATCGGTTATAGGCTTTTTAGAACGCATTAAATGTCTACGTATTGCTAAGGGTGCCGCCGATTTATTCAAAAATAACGCATTTACTTGTTATTTAAATAATAAATATTATTATTACTTGGCAGGAGTTTATCGCTAAATTAAAGTCAGATTTTTTACCGCATAATTATCAGTACGATCTCCTTGAGGTGATTAAAAATCGAAACCAAGGCAACAATGAAAAGTTTTTCAAGAAACACCCTGTATTGTTTTAAATTTTTAAATTCGTCCTGAGAAGCTGATTTCCAAAACCTATTACACCTATATTATAAACTAAATAGTTTTGATTTGGACAATTCAAACTGCTTTTTTTTCAAATTGAACTGATTGCCCTGGCAAAACGACATAAAATCCGATAAAACGGCTTATATATCCCTATCTGAACTTTTTGAGTTCTACTTGGTGGAATAAGAACAACATGTATACAGGCCACAGGATGATCAAAGTTTGCGTAATTTTGATAACCATGTATATATTTTGTTCATATGCTACCAAGTAGAAGTTAGTTGAGTGGCCCAAGGTAGGAGTGTTTTAATATAAAACACGTAAGGCTAAATTTAAAGATAGAAGAAAATCAAATTAATAACTTAACTGAAGAAAACCAGAGTACCGTCAATGGATACTAGAATAGGACTGTACAAAAATAAATCTAAATTAAAATTAGTGAAAATTGAGTAACAGTAACAAAACAGTGCAATAAGATGTGTTGTTAATAATTAAAGTCTTCAACCAAAGGACGGGAAATCATATATAGAGGGTTATAAGGTAATTTGTCATTATGTTTCATGGCCAACTCTATTTAATAAAAATTGTGAATGATCAATTAATAATATAACACTTAAATAAATTAACACAACCCATATCTATTTTTCCAATTAGACACAAAAGAGCAATAATCTACTTTTACACAATAATACTTATTTACGATTAATATATTATAGATTGTCTAATGTGCATTAAGTAATTGTTTGTATAAGCAATTTAAAAGAACTATATTTTTTTAAATATTTCCATTTCTACATTTAGTAGTAAAATAAACGTTAACATGAATAATATCGATAATTTAAAACAAGAAACTTGGTATCACAAAAGTGACACACTCATCTTAAAATCGGTTTTTAAAATTGGTGGATATTTAGGAGCATTTCCAATAAAAATCAACGGCGTAATAAATGGTATTCATCGATGCATTTTTTATATTTTCTCTATTATATGCAGTTGTGCTTTTGGGGATCATATAATCCATATTTGCTTGACAGAAAATTCTAATTTACGAAGAGTAATTCACTTTTCAACTGGTACAGCAGTAATATTTTATTTATGTACCAATTTATATAATAATATAAAGACTAGAAAGAACTATAAATCACTTCTTAAAGATATTGATAATATGGATATTACAATAAGTAACAAATTGAATATTATTGCTTACATGTTTAAAGTACCTCTGCTCGTTATAATAATTATTTTTACTCAAGTCGTTGCAACATTATTACAAGGTTATGTTCAAAATATATTAGTATTTATTACGTGGTGGTTTGCAAATCTACTTTTGTTAAATCATACCATAATGATGTGGGAAATTTTAAATTTTTTATCAGCTAGATACGAATATTTAAACAGTTATTGTAAAATTATATTTTCAGAAACAAACTTAAATAAATCTACAAAAGCTGTTGATGATGTAAAGAAATATTTACTTAAACTACATAAAATAACGATTGAATTTAATATAATTTTTGGTAAAATTATATTAATAATAATTATGACAACATTTATTGCAATAATAAATTCGTTTTCAGCTGTTTTATTCACTGATAATTTTAGTAATTTAGAAAGCATTTGGGTAATATTTATTACATTCTCCCAAGAGATTATTTTACTGGTAAGTTTTTATAAATTATCTACTAATACAACAAATAAATGATAATGTGGTTGTATACTAATATACAGGGTGTATCAAAAAGGTAGGTCATAAATTGAACCACATATTCTGGTGTTAAAAATAACTCAATTGAACATAACTTGCCTTAATGCAAATGTGCACAAAAAAAAAGTTTAACATTTTATAATGAAAATCGATACATGGCGTTCTTATCGTAAGACCCTTTTTTTCCTTATAAAAAATCACGAAATCTGTACAGCCAATAAAAATTTTATAGGGATTTTAAACCCCTAAACCCTAAGCGTTACAATTAAATTATTATAGTGACACCATTGGTTTAATACATCATTTTTGTAATTTTTTTGCCTCTTATTACTATTTCGAAATACCATGTGGCCTCTTTTTCATTGTCGTTTAAAAATTATTTATTTGGTTGTTCGACATCTGTACTGGTTTACTTTAAACATTTAAATTTCCAAAAATACCTACTTCAACTTTTCAAGGACATCCACATTAACCCTTTCAGTTATGAATTTTGATTTGGCTACAAAAAAACTTTTTTGTGATATATTCCTAAAGACAGGCTTTTATTTAAAACCGAAAATGACATCTAAATATTTTTTACTATTATTTTTATGACATTTGAGTAATGTCCTTTGTAATGGACATTCAGATTAAGTTAGTAAATAATTGCAAGTTCAAACATTATTTATTTTGTGGGTTAAACCATTACATTGAGTGAAAGATTTTAAAACAATTTCTCCCTTTTAAAAAATATACATGAACACACAATTTTATATAGGTACAAAAAAATTTCAGAAATACTAGATATTAAACACAAAAAAATAGTATACCAAAGTATTGTCGAACCGCATATTAGATATGGTATTTTAGGTTGGGGTGGTATTGCTAGAAATCACTTAAATTCTTTGGAAATCCTTCAAAGGAGATTTTTAAGGGTTCTTTTAAATTGAGATACTTTGTCCGCCAGTGACCAACTATATAAAGATTCAAATATACTGGATTGTCGTCAGCTTTTTTTTCTCCAAATATGCAGTACCCAATTTAAGACTAAACATTCCCTTACAACTGGAACACATAAGTATAACACAAGACAAAGAGAGGACATTATTACACCTTTTATGTTCAAGTCTATTGGACAAAGAAGTTTATCCTACCTAGGTCCAAAAGTTTTAAATTTCTTCCAAAAAAATATTGAAAATGTAATTACAAAAAACTTAAAAAAAATATTCTACAAGTTCTAACTAAAGTATCGAGACAAGAAATAAAAAAATTTGAAGAAGTAACTGAAGGTTACGGGTTGGTGCGTACACACTTGATGATTAATAAAGGAGAGACGAATGTATTTTAAAGTGTGTAATTAGAAAGTTAATTTTCAGCAGAAAATATATATATATTTTCTTTTGTTAAGTTTTGTCAAACGCTTTCGGCAACATTTGCCATCATCAGGACAACTAAAAATATTATAAAAGATATTCATTATACATGGTATGCTAGAACATTAATAATAATACTTACAATTTTGGTTACTTAAACTAGTGAGAAAGGATTTGAAGTTAAAATAACTTAAGAACTAAATTTTAGAAAGACTACCCCAAAAAAAGGGGGACATCTTAAAGACAAAGGCATGCCTCCATACATAAGAAGGACATGATAGGTAGGCCCAGGCCTGTATGTTGTCTGTAGAAAAGACAACATTAGATTCATAGGATTAAAAATTTTTTTTTTAAAAATTCAAAAAGATTTTCACCATGCGGTTGTTATAAAACGATATTAAATGACAAGTTTAGGTTAAGGATTTTGAAAATGTTTTTACAGGTGAATTAGTAAAAAGAAGAAAAGGGGGAGGGAATCAAGATGTTTAAACTACTTGAAGGATGAAGGTTAGATTAGGAAAAGAAGAGGAGTGAAAGGTGACAAGTGACTAAAGGTACAGTGTTATGACAACGAAATATGGGAGTGACTACCCATCACAGACTCAAAGGTTCTTAAACAACGGTTTGTATTTATTGATATTAAGATTAATTTGAGTATTAACACAAGACGAAGAAGGGTTATTTAACTCACGAAGGATTTCAAGATCCTCAAGTAAATCAAGTTTAAAGGTACAGTTAAAAATGTTATGTAAAATTTTAGCATTATCTATGGGGGTGAAATTATGGTTATTAAAAGTTAAATGATGGCCGAAAGTAGACTTATCAGGGTATCTGATGTGTTCTTTAATACGAGTGTCAAGTTTTCTAATAGTTTTACCCACGTAAGTGGCGTTGCAATCAGCACAAGAAAGTTTATAGATACCACTTTTGTCAAGGATAGGTAAAGGATCTTTAGTGTGGCTTAATAAAGATTTAATTGAAAAATTATTTTTGTAGGAGATTAAAATATTGTCGAAATTACGGAAGACTTTAGAAATATCAAGAGAAATCTTACCTAAATAAGGAAGTGAGAAGTATTTCTTGGAAACGATTGTAACCGAGGAAGAAGCATTGAAGGCTAGCTGAGTATTACGTTTAATTTTTAATTTGTGAATGACTCTATCTATGATGTTTGGGTGAAAATTGTTATTAACAGCTAATTGTTTTAGGATATTGACCTCTTTTAAAAAATTAGAGGAGGAAAGAGGGACATTGAGCAATCTATGAACGTAACAATAAATGGCTGACATTTTATGCTGGAAAGAATGATTAGAATGGAAGTTAATGAGATGATCCGTTTGAGTAGGTTTACGGTAAATATCAAAAGAAAGGTGATTGTTAAGTGAAGAGATAGTTAAGTCAAGGAAATTAATTGAAGAATTTTGTTCGATTTCAACAGTGAAAGATATTTTGGGATGTAAATTGTTTAATAAAAGGAGAAAATTATCAATATCAACTAAGTTACCTTTAAAAATTACAAAGATATCATCGACATACCTAAACCAATGAAGGATGAAATTGTCATTGGGAGGAATGAGGATACTATTTTGTTCCAAATTATCTAAGAAGAGATCAGCCATGAGACAACTGAGGGGGTTGCCCATACTTAGACCATTGGGTTGTTGGTAAATTTTATTGTTAAAAAGGAAGAAATCTTGATCGAGACAAATTTTAAGGAGTTCTAAGATAGTTGAAATAGTGAATAGGTTTATATTGTTTTTCAATAAAAGATTTTTAACTATGGGGAGAGTTTCATTCCGTGGGACGTTTGTGTAGAGATTACAAACATCAAAAGAGATTAATTTTGCATTATCCGGGAGGGTTAAGTTTTTAGTTTTGTTAATGAGATCCAGAGAATTAACAACTGTGAATTTGGGTGTGTAATTTAATAAGCTAGACAGAAAGGAGTTTAGAAATTTAGCAAGGTTGGAGGCAAAGTTTTCTTCGCTAACTTAAATCTCAATCCCTCATTCTTCTTACTAAGAAATCCATACATCCATACATCCCTCGCCTCTATGGCTTGCCTAAATTACATAAACTGAATTACCCAATGAGACCTGTTGTCAGCTTTTTTAACTCTCCTAACCATAATTTCACCCCCATAGATAATGCTAAAATTTTACATAACATTTTTAACTGTACCTTTAAACTTGATTTACTTGAGGATCTTGAAATCCTTCGTGAGTTAAATAACCCTTCTTCGTCTTGTGTTAATACTCAAATTAATCTTAATATCAATAAATACAAACCGTTGTTTAAGAACCTTTGAGTCTGTGATGGGTAGTCACTCCCATATTTCGTTGTCATAACACTGTACCTTTAGTCACTTGTCACCTTTCACTCCTCTTCTTTTCCTAATCTAACCTTCATCCTTCAAGTAGTTTAAACATCTTGATTCCCTCCCCCTTTTCTTCTTTTTACTAATTCACCTGTAAAAACATTTTCAAAATCCTTAACCTAAACTTGTCATTTAATATCGTTTTATAACAACCGCATGGTGAAAATCTTTTTGAATTTTTAAAAAAAAAATTTTAATCCTATGAATCTAATGTTGTCTTTTCTACAGACAACATACAGGCCTGGCCCTACCTATCATGTCCTTCTTATGTATGGAGGCATGCCTTTGTCTTTAAGATGTCCCCCTTTTTTTGGGGTAGTCTTTCTAAAATTTAGTTCTTAAGTCATTTTAACTTCAAATCCTTTCTCACTAGTTTAAGTAACCAAAATTGTAAGTATTATTATTAATGTTCTAGCATACCATGTATAATGAATATCTTTTATAATATTTTTAGTTGTCCTGATGATGGCAAATGTTGCCGAAAGCGCTTGACAAAACTTAACAAAAGAAAATATGTATATATATATATATATTTTCTGCTGAAAATTAACTTTCTAATTACACACTTTAAAATACATTCGTCTCTCCTTTATTAATAAAAAAATTGTTGGACTATATATTTTATTAGAATTGCTCTTTACATAATTATTTATTTTATTAAAATTGTGTTTTACATAATTGTTTATTTGTTAAGCTAGGATTATTTATTTATTTATTATTAATGTACATTCTTCCTTACACACAGGCAATTATGCCTCGTAAGTTTTCTTTTATTCACTTACCATTTAGTTATGTACAAATGTTTTATTTATACTAATGTTTTTATGTGAATACATTACTATTACTATATAATTACTATTACTACATTTTTCACAAAATACATGTGTTTTGGCGGTACAGTTTGGATTTCTGCAACGGGTGGCGTGTTTTTTATAGTCAAATACTTCCGAATTTCCGTTGATGGCCGTACTTCTGCAGTTATTCTTCTGGGTGTAGTGAGAATTGGAGAATCCCTTGGAGAATTCTCTCCACGTGGACTACAGGGTCCTCTTTTTTTTACTGGTTTACCCATAAGCAATAATGCTTCACCAATTTTCATTTTGAAATGAAGTAAATCCAGAATTTCTTGACGAGTGGCCTTCCGTGCTTGCATACAGGCTTTATATTCAAGCCAGATATTTACGCAAGCAAGTCGTATCAAATGCGTGAAAAATCATTCGCAGTTTCCATTTCATAGATTTTATAAACACTCTATAATAAGATATAAGCTGATCCAACAAGTCTATGTCAAGCATAGATTTATTATATAATGCGACAGCCTCTGGTCTCTGAACATTTATAAATACTTTCTTGGTGTTTTGCCATCTCTTAATCGTATCTTCAGTACCTTTTCCCATATAGTTTGATCCAACCGTGACTGCTTTGTTATCTTGCTATTTTACCAGCATTACTGATCCTTCGTCATTCCCCACTTCTTCATTATACCCTCTGTCCTTTTTACCAAGTGGGGAGTTCACCAAAAATATAACCTCACGTTTGTTCTTTATTAACAGTTAGAATTGATCAAATAAAATCCATTGAGTTTAATTATCTACCGTAATTTGAGCTAGATTTTTGAATAAATTAATTTAAAAATTCAAATTTCTAATTATTTAAATATGCCGCCATTACGATTGTGACGTCACTTATGTGCAATGAAGTTACCGTCAAGCCATTAACTACAGATATGTAAAGAAGAGAATACGAATGATTAACAGCTGTTAAATCTCACTTATACAGACAAAGATGGAGAAAACCATTATATGAGAATTGGATAAAAATGAAAACTTGGACCTATCTATTGTGAATTCGCATTCAAAATCGAGAGAGATAAATAGATATTAGATTCCGCTGTTAGATAAAGAAAACTACTTTTTTAACAAGATCAGGTAATAATTTGCTGTTTGGTACATAAGTGCTGGGCACAAGCGTTCCGGATTAAGTAAAAGGTCGCGTCCGCGTCTGCTTACTGCAGAGTTCACTGTCACTGCTGTAGTTTGTACTCTGTAGAGCTGGTTGATGTTGATAATTTTCCGTGTTTATTTGTATTTGTAAAGATACGTAAACAAACGTCATCTATATTTGAAAGCGTCAATTTTATTAGAGAAACTGGGCCACGTTCATATTATGTTGCAGCTATTGCACATAAGTGAATAGGTGCAGTAATTTTAAAATATCAATTTTTTCATGTTAAATTAAAGAAAAAACGATTTTTTCATAAAAATAAATTCATTTTTTTCTCAAATAATGCAAAAAAAATGGACTAATATTTCATGTTGTACTCGCGATTCTTTATCTGAGGTAAACGGTGGTCGTTGAAATCTGTCTAGACGTACAATACCAATGGAATATAGGTGTCTAATTGTTAGTTCTTCAAACAGTAAATAACTGGAAAATAATTATTAAAAAATATATAACTATTTTCTGCAGTAAGGTGCAATACCACCTGGTATTTCTGTTGTTGATCCTTGATATATTAGAAAATCATACAGCATTTCACCTGGCCCACACAAAGCGAACAGCTCAATCCTCGATAGACATGGTTTGTTTTTTACGTATTTTTTGAAATCTAACCTTCCAGTAAACGGCACCCATATGCTCATCAACACTTAGAAATGTTTCTTTTTCAAGTTGAAGACATCTGCCAAGGAGTGCTTAAAAAAACGGTCCTACTTTGAACAACTTCAGAAGTATCCCGCGGTTTTTCCAAGTTGTTGACGATGTGTACATTTTTTCGTTATTGAAAAATCATATCTCCGCTCATCGTGTTTAGAAACAAACCAATATTATAAAGGTTATTCCAATACATTCTAACTCTTGGAAACCCCATACACCCCATAATTATGTGCAGTCCAACAAAAGTACTAATTTCGTATTGATCAGTTGATCGGAATGTTTGTCCAGTTTGTAAAGCATATATATTGGTTATTTCAGCTATTTTTTCAAAGAAATAAGGTGGAAAGTTCTGTACAAAGTACTCCACAGGAGACTTTTCTTCATTCGATGTATTGTGCTGCTTACTGTAGGTCCGTTTCAGTTTTATTTTTCTAGGTACGTATTTTCTTTTTTGCCACTTCATAAGGACTTTCTGTTTTTTTGGGTTTTTTTTTCTTTTTTGTTTATTCTATCAGTAGAAGCACCTTTTAATATTTCCTAAAAATATTTAAATTATATACTAAACTAGCTTTTGCCCGCGACTTCGTCTGCGTTGATGTCGGAATAAATAAAAGTTTATTTTCTGTACCTGTTTACTTCCCTCCGGTTTTTCAAACTCTTATGCACATTATTAAACCTCCAATTGGAGTTACTGTATCAAGTGTTATATCAAATGCAAGGTCATTTTTTGCAAATTTCAAAACCATTTTTTTTTATAATCTTATTGTTTTTTAATAATTTTATGTGACCTACTTTAAGAATAATGGCGAAGTTTTCAGGTCGAAGTAATAAATTCATACCGATAGATATTTATCTATATTTTACAGGAAAAATAAAATTATTTATCCAAATTTAATTTTTGAGAAAATAATTAATCGCTTTAAAATCCGTAGACATTGATTTGACATATATAATTTATGCTTTCTCTCCTTCTTCTAATTAAATTACTTGGAGACAAATAATAAAAAATAATTGCACTCCCTTAGGGGGGAGAGCCACTCCCTTCTAAAAGAATCACCCTGTATGTTTTACTTTCCCGACCCACCTACGAGAAGGGAAACTAATATTATTAGTCAAAATTATTTCTTCAACTGTCGCCTGTCAAAAATAAAAAAATGTCAAAATTTGAAACTTTAAAATTAAATATCTAAAAAATTCTTCGTGAATACTCGTCGGGAAAGTTTTGGGATAACACAACCGATTGTTTTGACCCTTTTTTCCTGTTTTTTTTTCAACTTTTTTTGCCCCTTTTTTAAAAAAAATTTTGATTTTAACTTTTTTTAACCTTTTTTGCCCTTTTTCTTGCTTTTTGAGACCTTTTTTTTGCTTTTTTAAAACTATTTTTTCCTTTTTTACCATTTTTGCTTTTTTTGCCACTCTTAATTTAGACTTTATTTTAGTTTTATTTTGTTTTTTGGTTTTTTTACCATTTTTTCTTTTTTTTGCCTTTTTACGCCTTTTCGGCCGGTTTTAAATTTTTTTTTTACTTTTTTGTTGTTTTTGTCTTTTTTGTCTTTTTTGTTGCATTTTCTACCTTTTTTGTTGCTTTTTTACTCCTTTTTTGCCTATTTTCGAATTTTTTTGCCATTTGGCTTTTATTCTCATATTATTTTGCTTCTTCTTTTTTTCCGTTTTTTGCCCTTTTACCCCTATTTTGACTTTTTTAGAGATTTTTACCCTTTTTTCCGTTTTTTGACCTTTTTGCCCTTTATAAAACTTTTTTTGATTAACTTTTTGAATTTTTCGCCTTTTTGTTGCTTTTTTACCCCTTTTTTGCCTTTTTGCCTTTATTTTCATACTATTTTGCTTCTTCTTTTTTAACCTTTTTGGCGTATTTTGTTTTTAGTTTTTGAGCTTTTTTGACCTTTTTTTGCTTTTATTTGCTTCTATTTTACCTTTTGTTGTTGATTCTTTACCTTTTTTGTTGCTTTTTATCCCTTTTTGCCACTTTTTTTGCTTTTTAAAACTTGTCTTGTTTTTTTTCTTTTTTTTTTTTAAACTTTTTTGCCGTATTTTGAATTTTTTTCTCTTTACTTTGTCTAATTTGACATTTTTGTTATTTTTCCTCCTTTTCTTTTTTTTTGTCCAGTTTTTTTTTGCATTTTTTCCTTTTTTTATTATGGTTTTAATTTATGCTGAAATTTAGAAACTCTTTATCATTTTTAACAATTTTTTTGCCATTTTTTGAAATAATTCATTTTCTTGATAATATACATATACAAGGTGCCATTTTAAGTAATTTTTGTCGTTTTTCATTTTAATTAATTTTTGTGTATTTTTTGCAATGTTTACCCATTTTTTCCAGCAATTTATTTCATTTTTATAACATTTTACTTTTCAATTCAAAAATTTTGTTTTTTTATAATTAAAATAATCTCATTCTTCACAGCCGGGAAAGTTCTAGGATGACACAACCGATTTTTTGGTTGACGCACTTACTCGAGCGGGTCAATATTTGTTTAATCCCAATTTTGAACCCCCCAAAAATGCAAATTTTCAAAATTCCTTTCTTAGTGCTCCCCTACACTACCAAAGGAAACTACCGTGAAAATTTCACGTCTCTATCACCTCTGGTTTAGGCTGTGCGTTGATTGTCAGTCAGTCAGCGACACGACAATTTTATATATATAGATTTACATAAAATATGGACAATCCTTACCGCTACCTGCTGAGGTCCTACAATAATTTGAATATTTTTTTTTGGAAGTCCTTGGTAGTTCTTCTTCCTTACCGGAAGTCGATTCTAGATCGAAATGATTTTTCAATCGGTCCAACTTTTTTCGCATTCCCGGTCTAATTCATCATCACTAATAGCGGAAATAATACGACTTGATCACGCGAATCTTCTAGATAAAAACCTGCAAAAATATATGAACTTAAACCTGATGTAAATTACAATGTACATTAAGAATTAGATCTAATTTCTCAGTAGAATATAAACAAAAATATATATTTTTTATCATAGTTAATTGTTTTTGACATTTCTCAAAGAGAATGTGATATATTTTATCCATTTGTAAGAACTACTATAAAGAAAACGATTTTTTTTTAATTACTCTTTTTACCTCTCGCCCTTCAGATAAGAGAGGTATAGGAATCATGCTAAAAATTGGGTAGTGAGTTTTCAATGGATAAACACGTTTTAGGGTCCCTAGAATACGATTTTAATATTTTCGCGATGATGTCTGTGTGTGTGTGTGTGTGTTTGTGTGTGTGTGTGTTTTAATGGATGTTGTAGTAACGATAACTCAAAAACTACTGAATAAAAAAATTTGAAATTTTGCATACAGAATTCTGATACCCTACATTAGATCTGATTAGATTTTGGTGCCAATCGCACAACCGGAAGTGGCAGTTGCTATGGGTGATGACGCCATTATTATACAAAACGGCAATAAAGTTTTACACATATATTTTGTATACCCTATAGTTTATTTTCATCTCATTAAAATTTTCGAAACTTTTGCCATTGTTGCCAGATTTACAAAAATATAATTTTTTTTCATACTTTTTTGTGTCAACCTTTAAATTTTTGATTCAAAAATGGCGAGAGGTCATGTGCTGGCCACATCAGATTTTTTAGACTTGTTGACGCCGCCATGATAAAAAAATTTCAAACTAAACACAATACGTTAAATTGGACACCTAATGACCACCTGACTACATGATGATATCGGCAACTTTTAATTCGTCTACTAGTATTTACGGTTGCATACAGTTAATGGAAACCAGGTCTGAAAGGGTTAAGTTTTGTAGAGTGAGCTATATTAGCTGGTCGATTATTTGGGTGTTCGTTTCACACGCCGAGAATTTGCAAGCCGAGGTCCGGAGGACCCTTGATAAAAACAAATTGAGTATTTGTTCTTAGACGAAATGGAAATTGCTATTTTCGTATAATCCTCCATACGTATAAAACCTATATCAGACCTATCTTAGACCATCGACCCTATATTATTTTTAAACCATCCTTCACACAATAAGTAACTTATTGCGAAAAACGCTCGACCCAAGTCGTCTCATACACCAATCAACTATGATGAAAAATGGAACAGAAACGTTTTATTAATTCTACTAAAACAGATTTGGTACTTTGTAATATAAATTTCAGATAACTTTATCCATAAATAATATATTGTAACACATTTAGGCCCGGTTTTTCAATCGGGGATGATCCAGCGATATTGACTGAACCAAGTTCAAAAATTCTGTTTCAGTTTTTCAATAAAGGTTCATGCGATAAACCTAGTTTAACAGTGGTTCAAAATAATATCAGAAATTCTGTGGTTTAATAGAGATAATTGACTGATTCCAACCTATAAATTCTATAATGGTTGATAAAAATTATTGTGATATTATGGTACATTTTGACATCGGGATATTGTAAATTAACTTTTTTATTACTTACTACATAAATTTTAGAAGATATAACTAATGATGAAGATTTTTTTCTAAATGATTAATGACCACGAAGTTAGGGATTATCTTTTCGGCCTCTACCTTAGATGTTGGATTGATGATGATGAACTTATTTCTTGGCCAGCCAGAAGTCCAGATCTTAACCCTATTGACTTTTGCTTCTAGGGTTTTATGAAAAAGGACGTGTATTCTGTTGAAATAATCGAGGAGCAACAACTGATACATCGAATCATTGAAAGTGCAAATCGATTTCGTCAGAAAAAAATGATCTTCCAAGAATTCGGTTTTCCTTTTTAAAACGGTGCCGAAATTGTATTCAAGAAAATGGAGGCTATTTATTATAGTAAATACTACACATTTGTACATATTTTTTATATCTGCGAATAACATGAATACTCATTTATAACTTACTTTTTGTTACTCAAAAGGATAATAAAAAGAGGCCACATAGTGTCACAAAACTAGTTTAATTGTAACGCATAAAGTAGTTTGGGGAGGTTTTAGGGGTTTAAAACCCCCCTAAATGTTTCATGGGCTGTACAGATTTCGTGGCTTAATATAAAAATGATGCTCTTACGATAAGAAAGCCATGTATCCATTTTAATTATAAAATGTTAAAAAGTTGATGAAATATTGGAAAAGTTCTATTTTCATTTTGAAGTTTCCAAAGGTCGTAACTTTTTTTGTGTACACATTTGCATTAAAACAATTGTTCAATCGTGTTATTTTTGACACTGGAATATGTGGTTCAATTAATTGACCTACCTTTTTGATACACTTTGTATAAATATAAATAACTTGTTCTAGGTCATTTTATTAGTTATTATCCTATCATGCGATAAAGTTGAAAAAAAAGAGGAAGATCTAATACGAACTTGCATTTACGTACATACATTAATAAATAATGAAAACGCCCTTATTTTAGCAAATTTATGTATACACCTACGACCAAAATTTTCAGCTGCAGGATTTTTTCATGTCAACCAACGATTCTTGCCTGCCTTTTTATCGAGTTTGTCAACTTATCTAATAATTGTTTTACAATTTAGATTTTCTTCATTGTAATTATTATATATTTACTATTTTTATTTTAAGAATATTAGTTCAAATTATTAAAATATTATTGTTTTGTTAATATTAATTAAAAATGAACCTGTACAATTAATCTTTAAAGTTTTGTGTACTTTAAGTTATTTACACTATTAATAATCGGTTATAAATTATATCTGCTCCGCATACACAGACCTTCGACGTAGAGAGGAGAGTTGCCCAAAACGGGTACCCCATCACGTTTTATCACGTAAGGTGGAAGTTTATAATAAATAAAATATTCAATACCATTTGAAGTTATGGGTTACCTCGAGTTACCAGAAAACATATATCGTGTATTTAACAAAAATTACATAGGGACAGAAAAATGTATTTTATGAACATATAATAATAATAGCAATATTCTCCCTACATTTCACCCCCTTACTAATAGGTCAAAGAAGCCAAAGGCTTGTGCGGGGAAGGACCGGCCATTATTTTTATTTGCCGTGGTGCTCCGGGGTGCCCTACTGATGATTGATGGCGCCATTTGGCTATAGGTGTAGAAAAACCCGAAAAACCTCACCACCCTCATTGGCGTGGTGACTCCCCATTAAACATTAATTAAATTACTATTCAATATTCGAGCCAAGTATCTAACACATAAATTTTAAATTAAAATTTCACAGCAAAGTACCAGGCACGAACCCACGCTTGCAGACCATCTAAACGGCCAATAAAAATGCAAAAAAAGCGGTTGAATGAAATGAGCTACGTAAAAATTAAGCAAAACAACAATCGCACTGCTTGAACAAGCATCATGTGCCCAGCAGCAAAATTATCTACAACGAATCCCACCCTTATAGTCGTAGGAGTTTAATATCATTTTTTTATCTTTTTTTTAGACAGTGAGTGGCATAATTGGTTCGCTAACCTTCGTTTTCTTTGAAACTTTAACATTGGAATTCGCAGATTTTGTGTTTTCCTTGAACACGTCCCTTTTGTATTTATAGTCTTGTTTTTTTTGTCGCTCCTGTTCTTCGGCATCTATTTCTGTCCTATAAGGTTCTGAAGTTAGTATAACAGTTTTACCTATTCTCCTATCAGTATTCTTTTGTACACGCTCCATTTCTTAAGGCCAGGGCATTAAAACTTGTGGCGAAAGAATAAAACCTGACTTGGACGGCATTGTCTCATCTTATAAAATAGAGGGCACGTACTGTAGAAGTTCTCATAGAAGGTGCAGTTTAGCTTAACCCATTTCGTGCGCATTAAGCCAGATAGTGGCATAGTAGTTTTTTAGCGTATGCGCATGCCGCCATGTGGCGTTATCCGTTATTACAATTTCACTAAGTTAGTATTCAATATGCAGTGGGTCTGAGTGCATATGGTTAAAGGTTGAATACACGTGCAGAACCAGCCGTTTGAAGTTTGTCTGTTACGTAAAATTTAATAATAAGTAATATGTGTGATAGTGAGCCTGATCCTTCTGACATAAAAATGCCTAAATTCATTGCAAAAAATCCGAAAAATTTAACTGAGCAGGAAAGTGAACTGGAGGAGGATGACGCTAAGTGATAGTATTGCCTTTATCTATTTAAATTCATTTTGTTTATTGTTTGAGATGTAGTGGATATAATTCCCATGGAGGAACAAATTGACGAGGAAGAGCAAGCTCAAATTGTGGACAGCATCGGCACGTGGCAGGATTACGATTACGCAACCAGTATATGACAAACCTTGACTTCGATGAAACAAATGAAATGCTAGTGGAGTTGCCTACAAATGCCGAACCATACGAATATTTCAGGCTTCCTGTTGTGATGAGTTCCTCAATAATATAGCGAAAGAATCGAATGAGTATGCCGTTGAGTTGTTTACGAAAAAGGGTGGATCAGAGAAGGCCAGGATTTCCTTATGAGAAAACCTCACTCAGGAAGAACTACTCAAGTTTATAGGATTAGTGTACCATGTTACCTGGTGATCGGTTATTTAAGATCAGACCCGTTATAAACTATTTTAATAACAAAATGCGTGAAATATATTATCCGGGTAAAAATTTATCTCTTGATGAGTCGCTGATGCTGTGGCGTGGGTGACTCGTCTTTGGACAGTACATTTCAAACAAGAGGCATCGGTATTGAAAATTGTTAAATACAACAAAAATATGGGGGGCATCGATAAGCGAGACCAGATGATAGCATATTATCCATCTTTACGAAAGACCTTATTTTAGTACAAGATGCTAGCCATCCATGTACTCCAACTTCTTCTGTACAACTCTTATATGTTGTATTGCAAATACTCCGGTCAAAAAATAAGTTTTTATAATTACAGTTTGACAATTATTGGAAAACTATTACCTGATCCCTCAAAACCATCTAGCATACCATTAGTAAGCATATTCCATCTAAAATAAAGATGCATGAAGAATCAAATCGAAAATCCAGGAAAAGACGGTATGGAAATGTGAGGTTTGTTCCAGCAAACCTGGACTGTGACCTGAGCCGTGTTTTACACTTTTCCATTCAAAAAAACAGTAGAATTTAATCTTATCGATTTTTACCAAACAACAAAAACAATTCTAATTTTTATGTTATGTCTAAGAACTAAATAGTTAGTAGTGAATAATAAAAGGTAAAAAACATGTAGTTTATTATCCTGTCTCTTATTTTAACTACAAAAACAACTGAATCTAATTAACACCATTTGGCGTCATACGCACATTTTGGTAAAAATTTTAGTATGTGCGTATTCCGCCATTTGGCGTCTGTTACTAATAATGGTGTTAGTGGCCTTGAAACATCATTTTAGCTAAAATACCTAAATAAACACGTGTTAGCCAGATAAAATAATACTTCAATGGAACAAAGCGTATTCAACTCCCCAGGACGGTTCTGTTCTTTTGCTCATTATAGTAGTAGAGCATTGTATTTGCTGCTCATAATTGTAAAGTGGTTGTTCTGTAATATCTTAACGTACAAAGAGGTGATCAGGGAATACATCCCTACTGCGGTTTTTACAGTAGCTTCTGTAGAAAGAGTACCATAGACCAATTTTGCTATCTCTTAAATTGTAATGGCTCGGCTAGGGTAATTGACCAACCATTTTTTAACCTATTATTCATAATATAAATGAGACAGCCAGCGGTTGTAGTCAATGTGTGATGTAACCTTGTAGAATGAGCAATACTGAGCTTTGAGGTCCAGGATTATAAAAAACTAAAAACTTCCTTAACCAAACAATGATGTTTTCATAGGTAATTCAACCAGTCTCATAATACACTGCGAATGATCCTGGTGAAGTTTCATCCTATAAGAGGGGATTTACTCTCTTTCGGAAAAATATAAACATCCCTGACATATAATTTCCTGCAGTATTCATACAGCTTTTTAAGATCACCAGTACGCCGCATTCTGCTGAAGACAAATAAGTCACTTGCTTTTTACCACGCAAAGTAAGGCTTCTGAAAGGTTTGTTAGGTACGGTCATTACACCGATCTCATATACGTTGTAGATATCGTTAGGTAAAAAAATATGTTGCTTATATAATAATACTAGCAAATCAAAAAAAATGAACTGTTAAGCGACTGAAATCCTTTGCTTTCGTCAGTAAAGTTTGGTCAGGAATACGCAACGTTAATTTGGAGTTTCTTTTTCTCATCGAATACATGATCTTTAACAGCTAAATCGAAACTATTTTTTTGTTAAATTAAGCCCACACAATCTTTCTTCTAAATATAAAATATAATTCACAAAATCTTCTTAAGATTCTGATAAAAGCGTTTTAAATCATCTCAGCAATGAGTTCCGAAGATAATCCTTTTTCTGGAGCTACCTTTACTTTTCTCTTCAAATTAGTTTGTGGAATCTGGTACAGCTTAATTGTTTAAACTGGTAGTTTTTTACTTCTAGCTGAGTAAAGGAGCCGAAAAACTTTCAATTAGGCAATAACCCATATGTGGTATTTCCTACCAACATGTAAAGAGTATATTGGAGAAACAATTAAAGGACAAACAGGAAATACTGGATTCAACTTCCGAGACTAAGACAGTCCAAAGAACTCATAGAAAGTCCATTAAAGAGCACACACTATCGAATGTCCAAATTTTACAATACGACTCCGTTTTAGGCGACTCTTAGCTACGTCCACACTAAAGAAACATACAACAACCTTCTGATTCTATTGATTGTGAAGCTGTTTTTAAATATTTGTCAAAGTTTTATTAATATTCATTATTGTTAACAACTGCAGTTATTTGATTTCATTTTCAGTTGTGACAATTACCGAAAAAGTAGAAACATTGACACTTTCGTTTCGCATTCACTCATTTTATTGTGAACACGTTGTTTGTTGCTTCTATAGATGTTAATCACGAATTTAATTTTCCCGAATAATAAAATAATATACTCTTGTCATTTTGTTTTTTTTTTGTGGCATCCTAATTTGCATAACTATAAAAAAATATTACTATTTTTTTTGTTTTATTGGTAATTATTAATAATTATCTATCTCTTGGACTTTTAATTAGGCAATTGGGGTTATAGAGCTAGTTTCAATTTTTTTTTTAAATTTTCTATAAAAACAATTCACAATTCACGTAAAGGAACAAAATGTTTACTTAATTGTGTGTAAATTGACAACTGAAAACGTTTAAAAAGTAAATAAGGTTAAAATATTGGGAGTTTTCTTTTTACACATTAAGTTATATAAGACAGGGCAAATTTAATTGAAAGCTAATGAGATTTCGTAAACCGTTGAGGATACAAAATTGGTTAAAGAGGAAAAAAGATGCGTATTTTTTGAGGAATTGAATGGTTTTATTAACATTAAAATATCAGTAGTTTTTCGAGGTATTTTGGAAAAACCGAAATTGACGATTTTGGTTTTATTTAATTAACAACTTATATTTTAAAGATAGATAAAAACTTTATATAACGTTTTTATTAAAGGTAAAATGCTGTCTTTATTATCATTATTATTATTATTATTATTACTGTTATATTATCCAATTTTTTTTGCGAATAAAGTCGTTTCATAAAGAAATTTGACAACCTAAAACGTCAAATTTGATGTCAAATAATTGTATGTATAACTTCATGAATTTCTTTACGAATTAGAACTTGTTCTATTTTCGTCAAATTTTATCGTGAAGTTCAGTAGTGCCAACTTAAACATTATGCTAAAAGTTAGGGTACGTTTATGCTGATGCTAAAATTGTAAACAAGTGAATTTGCTTGGACATTAAAATTATTGAAATTAAAATGGGAAAATTAATGTGTGATAAGGGGTAAGTTGAAAAAAGAAATTAAATAAAACACAGTAGCATAACAAATCGTTTTTCATAATACATTATCATTTACAAGAGAGCAAACATTAAATCTCATTATTTGGTACGAAAAACAGAAAGGAAAAAAGTTAATTAAAGTATGGCCAGTGGATCAGGAAGTGAGGAAATTTATAATCCATCTTTATGGAGTTATGACCATCTGCCTTTCTTGGCAGACTTTGCACCTCATAGAAGAGGAGAGTCTAATTTATCAGAATAGTTAGATACTACTGTTGAAGATTACTAAGATTCAGTACTCTTCGACGGAACCATCGAAGAATACAATAGTGAACTGACCTTTGCAAATAACGACCTACCATGTAACAGTACAAGTCAACTCACAGTAAAATATAATGAACCAGTTGAACCACCGAGAAAAAAAAAAGAAAAATATGAACCAAACTATGATCGATGTCATGAAAAAAGCTGCATCAATTTTAGTAGAAACTAGTAATCTACCTGAAATGGATAATTGTAAGTTTTAATTTGCTTAACGCTTTAGATGAAAACTTTAAAAAACTATCAAATAACATTATTACAATAATTATATATTACATCCATTCAAATTTCAATTCAAAGACATTTTTGTACCCCCCTTTTTACAAATAAAATATCTATAATTTATATTTTGTCTCTAGGATGATTTATAATAGTTTGAAACAATTCAAAAATCTACGAATATTTAGAAATATAAGAAATATTCAAGATTTGATGGATTAAACACTAACAGAAGAGGAGGAAGAAAATATGTATATATTTGACGTGAAATTCCATATTTAAATTTATATAATATTGCCATTTCATCTCATTGTATATAAAATGGGTTTTCTGCTATAAAAAATTATGTAGTGCATAACACGCTGAATGTTTTGTACTTTTTCTGGATTTGTTAAATTAGTTGTCAAAATTATTCTAAAATGATTCGCCAATATTCTAAACTCATTTTCAACAACTTTCTCTCTAAAAGGGTATGGCTTCAAAATATGCTCGGACAATGGAAAAGCAGCATTGGCTAAGAAGAGATGAGGAACTATTTTTCTTCTTCCTGGAGGAGGTTTATCTTCTAGGTTTAATGAATGTTGTCACATAGCTTTTGGTAATGGAGATTGTAGTTGAAGTAAGTTGAACCTTTGCTTCTCTTAGGTTTAAAAACAATATACTTTCCATCTACAGTACCTATGACATTAGAAATTTTCCACCTATTTTCAAATTCTCTTGATATATTGAGCAAGTCTGCTGCAATCTTTGCTGTCTAAAAACGTAAGGAAATAATGTGAAGATAACAAATGCTTAAATATATATTTACCTTTAGGTAATCTCCTTTTGACGACCGACCCTTAAAATTTTTTGAAAATTCAACCCCCTGTTTTTTATTCTAAGTGGAAAGTATGCTTCCCACCGCCCACCTAGATTGGCATATTTTTTTATGAGTTTAGTGAAAAAAAGACAGATATATTTATAAAATATTTATATTTTTAAGAAAATTATAATAAAACAAAACTAAATCTCTTTCGCAAAGTTTAAAATAGAGTTTTTATGGAAAATCTTATAATTTCTGTGGAATCTGTTGAAACACGGTTCAATACACAAGGATACTTGACAATACGAACATATGTATCTGGTCCTTTTCTCGTTCGCTTTCGTGCTACAAAGCCTGCACCTTTTGTATGTTGCTTGCTGATTAGGTAGGTATTTACCAACTTCAGATAATCGAACTTCATTGGCACAGCACGCTTATTCGATAGAAATAGCACAGGTTTATTTCGGCGTTTCCTAGAAGTGAAACCATCTATGAGCTGTCTCGCCAAATTAATCCTAAATTAAAGCTGATCTATTGCTGTGTTTTTGTTGGTATTCATAAGGATATAGGAATTAACAATAGCCATATCTATTAGACAGTATAGAATACGGTGCCACCATTTCGTTGACCTTCGACCAATTGCATGTCTCTCCTGTAGCTGATCGAATTTGTCTACGCCACCCATTATCCGATTATATTCAGCTACCACTTTGGGGCAATAAACAGTCACCCTAGTACCATCCTTGTTCTTCCGCATTACAGTTGCTGTCTCTTTGGGAGAGAACTAATTTATAAGAACATGAACGTTTTTACTATCCATCCATTTTACTGCTGATAAATTTCCTTTTGTTGCAAACATAAACTCTCCGCGTTGAAGTTTGGTTCTATCTTTATACATATCTGGTAATTTTTTTCGGTTAGGTCGCACTGTACCAATGGCAAATATTCCATCATGAAATAACTTCTTCATTAGAGTAACTGAAGTGAAGAAATTATCAAAAGCTACTAAAGTTTTCTTATTCTTAAGTGAGATTTATTACTACTCTTTCTCCTAAACCGTAATTATCTTTTTCTGAATTAAGAGATTTGCCTGTATATATATCAAATTTCCATATATAACCAGTTACAGAGTCAGCCAAGCACCAAACTTTGTAGCCTCTTTTAACGGGCATGCATGCATGTATTGTTTTAGAGATGATCATCCTTTGAATGCAATCATTAAGTCGTCCGCAGCGAAAAAGGAGGAATATTTGTATGGTTTGGTGATTGATTCATTGATCATATCAATAAGTGGTCTCATATTATGTAGCTTGTCATATCGTTTTTCGCCCTTCGGCACAGCCTTGGTATTATCATTTAGATGAATACTCTCAATAAGTTTTTTATAAATTTTAGATGACATGTCTTGAGCCATGAAGGGGACTGCCAGAAATGGATCACTCGACTAATAGTTTGCTAATTTAGGTAGTTGATGTATTCCCATTATTCCCATTATTATCATGATTCCTATAAGTGCTTCTTTGTAAGTATCTACTCAGTTATTAGATAGGCCTGGTATGTTATTGCCACTCATGAGAAGATTTTGTTTTGCGTATAAGTTTGTTCGATAATATCGTCATTGAATATTTCGTTGAAATATTCAATTTCCTTAGCATGTTGTAGCTTCTGAATTTTTATCGAATTCTATATTCAGACACTCTATACTTTCGTCGTTCTGCATCCAGATATAGGGCTCTTCATCAATCTCAATTTCGCTCTCTTCATTGACTTGCGATTGTTCCGGTATGGATATCAACTTTGGAGGAACCGCCCTAATCAGGTCATTTTCTGAATCAGGTTGAATGGGTGAAGATACGTGGCTAGTTGAGGGAGAATTAAAACTGGAGATAGGAGGAAGGAGTGAAGAAACGTGGCTAGTTCAGGGGGAATTGAAACTGGGATCAAACGCTGTATCATCTAAAATTTTCAATTCTTCCTTTGCTCCATCATCTGGTTCTTCGTCCGAGTTCTGCTCGTTGTCTTGAAGACTTAAGAGGTACTCAATGGCCTCGTCATGATCCTCACGTTTATCAAAGTCACATATAACTGCAAAAAAATATTTAGATAATAGGATTTTTTGTGGGCAGTGGGAAGAATACTTCCCACATACAAAAGCCATTTTTTTAATATTATGAAATTCTGAATAACGATAATATAACGGTATATCTGTTGTCAACATTGAACTCCACCTACCTAATCAAAAAAAGTCTTATATCTCACCTGAACGCAAAAAATTAATCAAGATTCAAAATGAGCCAAAAACTTGTTCTCCTGCAGAAAGTCAGAGAACTTCTGAGCTATGTTAGACTTTGACAATTATTCGTAGTTTGTGAGCATTTCCACATATAGATAGATGGGGACACCGGTACCGTTGCAAAATATTTAATACCGACTTTCATATAAAATATTTTAGATGGTGAGTATTTATCTACCCACCGCCGATGAAAGGGTTAAAATATAACCTTCTGTTACCTTTGATATTATTTAATTACTTTTTAGCAGTCAAATTATCTTTCATCATTGAAATTTGGAGTCACGTTTTTATTTTTCCCATTTTTTTATGACACAATTAACATGCAATTAATATAAAAAATAAAAAAATAGATGTAATATTTCTTAGTTCCATTCTTAATTCAAAATAGAACGGGATATAGAGCACGATACAAAACAAGGGACTAAAAATAATACGAGTATAACCAAATAATCTCCTGGAACGCTTTTAACTCGCTCGGAAATTTTCCAGGAATGGGAAACCAGGCAAAACTTGGATTTATCCACTTTAGTTCATTTTCTAAAAATAATACCCGAGTCTTGGTAAACACCTGGGTCCCTACACTTCCTCCTTATATTCCGGAAAAGATATTTTTAAGAGGATACTTTGTTGCTTATCCTTCGAGATTCATTATAAATGCGTTCAAAGTTTTTTTTTTAAGTAATTTACTACACTTAAAAAAGTTTTTTAAATTATTGTAATAATAATAATATACTAGCAATATATTTTTTTATCTCATATGTGGTTGATATAATATAGGATAAATCAATATCACATGATTGTATTAAAAAATCGAAATAGCTAGTTTAACCGACTGTATGTGATAACTGGGATGGCAGAGGGGACGGGGGAAGGTATGAACACTCTTACTACAAAACAATATTTATTGTGTTGAAAATATTATCTGAATAATGAATTTTAATATTGGCCAGAAGTCAAAGTATTAACATTTTGTAAAATTGGCCAAATATTGAAAATAAAGTCCAAATATTGAAATTCAATATGGGAAGATATTGAATTTCAATATTATTTTTCCATATTAGGCAAATATTTATTGACCACAACAATATTGTGGGTATCAAAAACTGATATTATTTATTTTTATAGTAAATTGTTCTTACATCTTGGCACAATATTGGCAAATTATTGACAAAATATATCATACATATAAGAAGAATATTGATTATACATGGATAAATTTCACTAGAATATTATCCAGAATTCACAAAACAAACTTATATTTCCTTTAAAGAACCCCGCACAAACCTTATGGGAATTGGCTCCCGGTCAAATTGGCTGAAATTTGGATATGTTGTTCGTTTCGGCATCCTGAACAAAAGTCTCAATGGGCACAATGCTCAATTTATCTTATTTTGGCTCCTACGGAGCTCCAAAGCTGTACGGATTCACTGTTATTTACTACTTAAAAGGATAATCTCTTCGAAAGTTTAGTATTTGTTTTTGAGGTTGCTGATGGCCGTTTGCGCCAACTATTTCAGGGAACACCTAACTCTATGGAAGGAATAAATTAGCCCTAAGCGTCCATTTTGCTTCCACCACTTGATCTTCTGTTCCTACCTTGCTTTAGGTTTGCTTTAAATTAGGTGTGGAAATTTGGGCCCCTAGCTTCTTCCTATAGTTATTATGGGCATGCTTGTTTGTTATTTGTTAGGAAAATGGAAATATTTATTGATAACTTAGATAGTTTTCCCATTAGAGTTAACAAAAGTAAAAATCATTTTGATGAAATGGGTAACCTGTTATTTTTTAAGAGATTTCGTCTGACAAGACCTAGAGTATTAGGAATACTGCCAGAAATTGAGGATTCATTAGAGTTTCCATATGATCGGTAGGATATTATTATTATCGCCTACTCTCTTCTTTTATGTGTTCATAATACTTTTTGAGAAAATCTGCCTCTCGATGTACCATATTGGGTGAGGCAGCATAGAACATGTCAGTAATTTTCTCCCAAGTCGCATTTTTTTTAAACAAATACCCCATGAGTTATTTTGTTTTATATTATATTTTTATAACCTAGTATACAATACAGCACACATTCCTTTTCACTACTTTCCCATTTTCAAAATTCAGAACGTAAAAGATAAGTTAAGATTGGCATAAGACTAAGCATCCACTAAAATTAATGAAAAACAATACAAACTGCAATTGAAACTTGACTTTCTCCACAGGGTTTTGACAGATCTGAACAAAATTGCAACGTTGCCGGTCGTGGCCGATATATAAGACTACCCTAGTAAGGTATTTCAGAATGTAAAGTGGTGCAAGGCAAGTACATTTTAAGTAATTCCTAAAGTTAGCTATACCCTATGTATTCTTCCCCTAAAGAATAGTTGCTGCAAACGGCCCTGAGTCCAAAACTGGTGTTAAAAAGACGATATTCACACTTAACAGCTGTCAACTAACTGTCAAACAATATGTGATCATCAAAATTGATAAAATCCACATGTAAATGTATGTTTTTCAGGTTGCTGAGTTAAAAAATCGATATTAACCTTTTCCAGCTGTCAAATAACTGTCAAACAGCATGTAACACTCGAAATTGATAAAATTGACATGTAAGCATATGTCTTTAAGGTTGCCTAATTCTAATCTGATGCCAAAAAGACGATATTGACAGTTGCGTACTATCGTTAATTAAATATTTGACTGTGCATGACAGTTAATTGACAGCTGTCAACTGTCAATATCGTCTTTTGACATCAGTTTTGAACTTAGCAACCTCAAAAACATATGTAGCTTTTATCAATTTTGATTATTGCTTGTTATTTGACAGCTGGTAACTGTCAATATTATTATATTGGCATTGGATTTGAATGCAGCGACCTCTCGATAACATAAGAGGGTACTTTTTGTTAACGCAGCAAATACTAAACTTTCGAAGGTAGTAAATAATGGTGAATCCGTGGAGCTTTGGAGCTCGATCCAAAATAAGCAAAATGGAGCTTTGTGCCCATTGAGACTTTTGTTCAGGATGCCGAAACGAATAATATATCCAAATTTCAGCCAATTTGACCGGGAGCCAATTCCCATAAGATTTCTGCGGGGTTCTAAGATTCATTTTAATTTATAATTTTGGCCAGTGTTGTATATTTTACCATTCCATAATCTAAAAACAGATTGTTATTCTGTATGTGTACGTCACTAGCTGTCGTGCCGAGTGCAAAAATATTGTTTGTACAAAATAATTCACCCTATCGTCATCTCCCTCTAAGCGGTATAATATTTCTAAGAGCGACAAGCGCAGAAATACCTGTGATCGCCGAACAGGTCAGTTTTCCTATTGGAAAGAAGAAAACCGTTACAAATCCCCTGTTACAAATCTTCTAAAGTTTTGTAGTAGTGAAAGCAGTTGCTCTAATAATAATAATGTAATAAAAAATGTAATATTAATAATGTTGGTTTGATAATAAATGGGTGAGTAAATAGCCCTTACAGTTCACTTAAATGGTTTGATTTATTTTGTGGTAACATACTAAATCCTTATACTCTGTATTAAGGTTGGTCCTTCGTCAATTAGGCGGCGTTAACACGCTGTCTGCCGTAGTAAATTATTCCAAACTTATATCGATTCTTAATCATATTTGTTCAATACACATTTATTGATATTGAAAATTATCATTACATTTATATTGAAAAAATATATATCATTACCAGAAAGGTCCAATCTCGAATCAATAAATTAAAGAAAATTATCTGGTACTTAATACCAACAGTTACTTATATAATTAAAGTACAGTGCTAACGACATCTCTGTTATTGTAGAAAACTTTAGCTATTATCTGACCTCGCTTCGCTACGCTCGCTCGAGCATCTAATAGCCTCGGGCTGCTAAAGCGTTTTCTGCATGTGTTACACACAACTATTTTTCACCTACCAAAAAAACGAAAAAAAGGAAAATATTACACAAATATTTTCCAGATTTGTTGTCTTGATTTCCGTTTTTAATTTACACTTTAATAAAAATTTAGTACGGGAGTAACAGTTAATGGTGTCTAGATATAGTGAAAAACTACAAAATCGTGTTGTTACGACTTTTGCATCCAAAGGGACGATAAACATTACTTCCGGTCATATTTTTATAGTTGATATGATTTATTTTCACAAAAGTTAGGCGTAAATACTATTCATAATCTTTGACGAATTATAAAGTTCGGTATTTCAATATATTAATATGATGATTATCAATGTGTGACCAATATTATTTTATTATCCAAGCATTGCCCAGTATCCTTAATGTATTAAAAATATTTGTCCAATATCAGTGTTATATGAAAAATCAATATATATTAAATGTATTAAGTATTATATTTTTGTATAAGATCATTAGTATATTGAAAATTTTTATCCAATATCGATGTTATATGTTATAGAACACTCTGTATTTTTTTACATTTTTTATTCGTTTCTTGTTACTAGTCATACAAGTTTGTATTAATTAGTTTTATCATTTCTGTTAAAGCATTTTATTGTGTCTTCTGTACTTATTATCCAATAATATCAAGTTTCAAGAGACTTGTCTATAAAATTTTCTGCATCACAACACAAAAACTTTCATTTGTTACTACTAACACTCTTAATAATAATAATAATAATAATAATAATGACTTTATTTATAATAACAGTAATTAAGCATATTAAAATTACAGTTATACAAGGATGGACCAAAATTGTCGAGCAATACTTCTAGGGGTGATAGAACACCTAAAAATAAGTCATGGTTGTCTAATAAACCTATGTCCAAAAACGCTTATTAAGGGTGCAGCAACCCCTAGAAAGGGCTTAATGATAATTGGTTTTTCATGAATATCTTTAGAGAGGGGTACCATACAATATTCAAACTTTAGGTGGTACCTAAGGATACTAAGATACGCTATTTACGTATTTTGTTTTGATTCTTCGAATTCACTAAGGATAGTTTTCAAGGGGTCAGTTACCCTTTTTAGATAAGGGTCATGAAAATTTGTTCTTGGTAAGTTAATAATGAATTTCTTTAGGTGTTTTTTAAACCTCGGAATGTATTTAATTTCTTTAATTGTTTCAGGGATTGTATTGTACATAGTCGGAGCCAGGAAGTCGTATGACTTTTGCGTAATGGTTATTTGCATTTGAGGTACCCTGTTGTAGGTTTTTTCGAGTATCGTAACCATGTATCGACAATACAGTATTAGCAGTTCTATGATATCTGCTACATACGTTGTAAAAGTATAATTGTCTTAAATCTAATATTTTTGTTTCTTCAAATAGTCTATCCGTTGAGTATCTTGAATTTTTTCCCAAAATTAATTTTAAAATTCTTTTTTGTAGAATTTCCAGTGGTTGTAGGTGAGATTTTACAGCAGCACCCCAGCATGTAATTCCGTAGCGCAAGTGGCTTTCTACGAGAGCATGGTAAAGGAGAAGTAATTGTGGTATTGGTAATATTTTTTTTAGAAATCCAAGGTTATACAACAGAAATTGTAATTTATTTATTAATTGTTTTATATGAGCGGTCCATTTAAGATTTGAGTCAATCGTAACTCCTAAATATTTTATTCTTCTTGTGGTTTTAATAATGTATTTATCAATACCAGATATTTCAAGATTGAAGGATGGACAGTCTCTATTATTAGGGTTTATGGGTAGCTAATGTGTTTTATCTAGATTAATCGTTAAAAAAAAAATTGGATGGATTACAAATCCAATTTTTTATATTTACGAAGTCGGTTTTCGCTTTAATTTTTAGCTCATACCAGTGGTTTTCATCATAAAAAATTACTGTATCGTCTGCAAATTCAATGATCTGCCCCTTGATAGTTAAGGAGAATAAAGAATTTATGTAAATATTAAATATTGTGGGTCCCAGCACGGTACCTTGTGGGATACCGTACTCAATTGTATTATGATTACTTGATATTCCATTTATTCTTACTATCTGTTGTCTATTTGTAAGGTAGGTATCAAACAATTTTAAAGGAATGCCTCTTATCCCTATATCTTCAAGAGAATTTGGCATGAGTGGGTGACTGATAGTATCGAATGCTTTCGACAAATCCAAAAATATGCACAAGCATTGCTTTGATTTATTCAGTAAAGAATACATTTTTGATAGAAGAGTAATAATAGCATCATCAGTGGTAGTTTTCTCGCGAAGGCCAAATTGTTTATTAGAAAGAATATCATATTTTGATAAGTAAGATGTTAAACGAGAATGAATGATTTTTTCAAACAATTTGGATAAATGAGGATATCGGCCGATAATTTTCGACATACAAACTATCTCCTTTTTTATAAAGAGGGGTAACAATGGATTCTTTAAAATCTGTAGGCCATACTCCACGTTCCATGCATTTATTGAATAAATAATCCAATGGTGTTGCAATATGCTCTGATATTTGTTTAAGTGTTTCAGCACGAATGTTATCGGTACCTTGTGATTTTTTATTTTTCAACTGTTTTATTGTGTTTTTTATTTCGACAGAATTTGTAGGTATTAGAACGAATGAATTTGGCATCGTTCTTCGTTTAATTGAATAGTTAGGTTAGGTTAGGTTAGGTTAGGTTAGAAATGGTTAGAAATGTGAAAAATGTTTTTCTTTTTTTATTTAATTTTTGCATTAGCTTTTACTGAGTTCATTAACAGTTTTAAAAGCGTTCCAACTTGTTATCGACTTTAGAACCATTCAGATCTGGACATGCGCAAATATCGATTATGAACCTATGCAGTCACGATACAGGGAACGGTAAATAACTCAAGTTAGAACAAACCTAATATCATGTTTCAAGAGACTTACCTTTTTAATTTTCTGCCGGACAACACAAAAATGTTGATGGTTTTGCGCTGCGCGATTCGGATTTATAATCTGCCAAATGCTCAATGTTACTTCTAGAATGTTCGAAACAAAGTCGTTAAATTTTATCAAGTTTTACGGTTTTTTATTACTAGCCACGCAAGTTTGTATTAATTAGTTTTATAATTTCGAATTCAGCATTTTATTATCAGTTTTCTGTACTTGTACCATTTTAAGTTTCCTGTTTGTATACTTCTTTTCACTTGCTACAGAGCAAAGAAAAATTATTACGATGACTGGAGGATATCAAATACAAGTAGAAAATAATTATAATTATATTAGACTATTAATGATAAACTTATAAGCGAGTGTCCTTTTGCCATTGCTACTACGCAGTTTCTATAAATATTTAATATACATTCCATTTTAAATGCAGACCTAATTTTTTCACTAATAATTAATTTAAGTTATTATATCACTCATGTAATAATGTCCTATACTGTTACTTGATTAATAATAGATAATTATTCACAATATACTGACTAATAACTGATAATCACACTTGGTACTTTTTGAAAAAGAATATAAAACAATGATAATATTAAATTGAAAAACATGAATTTTAGATCAAAATAATGAAATACAAAAATAATTAAGATGAATTAAATTTTAAGACAATCTGTAAGAACAAACAAAAAAAATATAGGTTCTCTTTTTGTATGAGACACACCGACATCAGATAATTTATAATATTATAAATGATAAGATATGAACTTTTAAGTAAATAATAAAAAAACATACCGGCATTAATAGAATTAAAAATAACAGTAAATAAAAGTTAAAAGCGTCGAAATAATTAATAATGATATCAGAGAATTTTAGTGAAAAAATAATATAATATAATAAAAACTTACTCTACAAGATGAGTGGATGAAAAAAAGAAATCTTCAGTAAGCATCACAAACGGTACGAAGTCAGTTATTTTGACTGAGCAGTTAAGGAGAAGAACATTAAAAAGTGGAAAAAGTTTGACAAAAAGAAATAAGAAATTAGTAAAAAATTTAGAAGTAAAAGTTAAAAAAGTAGGGAAAAGGGTGGAATAAAAAAGTAGGGAAAAGTGGAAGAAAGTAGGAGAAAAGTGAAAAAAATTGGGAAAGAAGTGAAAAAAAAAGTTTTAAGGAAAAAAAGTAGAACAAAAAAAATTTTTACATAAAAAAATTAGTAAAAAAATTTATGAGAAAGAGTGGAAAAAAGAAGGGAAAGGATGCAATAAAAAAGTAGGGAAAGGATAGAATAAAAAAGTGGATGAAAAGTGAAAAAAATAAAAAAAAGTTTTGAGGGGAAAAAGTGGAACAAAAAACGTTTGACACATAGAAATTAGTAAAAAATGTGTGAGAAAAATTGGAAAAAAGCACGGGAAAAGTGAAAAAAATAGGGAAAAAGTGGAAAAAGTTTTAAGGAGAAAAAGTAGAACACAAAGAAATTATTAAAAAATTCGGGGAAAGAGGTGGTGAGGGAATAATGGGAAAAAGTTGGGAAACATAAAAAAATTACTGAAAAAATAGGAAAAAAAATGAGATAAAAAGAGGAAAAAAGTTTGAAACTAAAAAATTACTAAAAAATGTAGGGGAAAAAGTAGTAAAATGTCTAAAACAAAAAAATGGGGGGAAAAAATTGAAATATAAAAAAAAATTGGTAAAAAAGTACAGAAAAAAGGATGGTGGAAAAATTGCGAAAAAAAATTGAAATTAAAGAATAGGAGAAAATGAGTCGGGGAAAAAGTGAAAAAAGTTTGAAATATAAAAAAATTAGTGAAAAAGTATGAGAAAAAGTGGAAAAAAGTAGGGTAAAAGTGGAAAAAAAATGGGGAAAGAAGTGGAAATAGAAGAGATTTAAGGGGAAAAAGTGAAACAAAAAAGTTTGACACAAAGAAATTTGTAAAAAATGTAGGAGAAAAGTGGAAAAAAGAGATTTAAGGGGAAAAAGTGAAACAAAAAAGTTTGACACAAAGAAATTTGTAAAAAATGTAGGAGAAAAGTGGAAAAAAAGTAGTGGAAAGAGTGGAAAAAAAGTAGTGAGAGTGGAATAAACAAATAGGGGAAAAACTCTAAAAAAATAGGGGAAAGTGAAAAAAATGGGGAACGAAGTGGAAAAAAGTTTTTAGGGAAAAGGGAAAGTTATATTTTCCTTTATTTTAAATACACAGGTTAGATTTAGATAGTCAAGACTTCTTTTAATTAAATTAAATATATATAGTGTTATATTTTCTTCATTTTTAAAAACACATGTTATATTTAGATGGTCAAAGACTTCTTTTAATAAAATAAATTAAAATACATAGGTTAGATTTAGATAATTAGTAGATTTTGGTAGTGTATTATCGAAATGTTGGTAGAAAGCGGTTTATTGAAAACGGTAACACTGATCGTAGTATTCAAATCAGCATCTATCGCGTAATCATCGTTTCTTTTCGGCATAAAGTGTAACAAAATAACTATAGTAATTTTAAATTAACAAAAAATAATATCGAAAGTAATTAGTTAAAAGGTATACTTTTAAATATAATTTTTTTTTGTGAAGTTTACAAATATCTTATATATAACAACTATTAACATATTTCTATCAAATAAATCTTTGTTTCTTATATATTTCTGCTGAATCATCACTTTCTAATTGAATGTTACACGTTTATGAGATTTTCCAGATTTTCCGCACATTTTCACATCAGGACGTCTCTCCGAGGACTGAACAGTCCGTGATGCAATTATAGGAGGTTAAAAGATTTATATCTAATACCTATTTGGTTCCTTAGAGAAATCCATATAGGATAAAATAATAAATGAAATATCTTTCTTAGCTTATTGTTTTCCACTGCATTCTGAGTATTCATTTATCTTTTTCTTTAGTTAGGAAAAATATTTTGTTAGTATTAAAATTATATGGTTATATTTTATTTTTTACTGGAAGGGTCATTTTAATATAAATGAGAATATTTTCATTGACATATCAGGTTACAATTTTATTTAAATAATTAGAACAATAAAAAAATACAAAACATAAAACGGGGTTTTAATAATGGTGAATGGAGAGTTCCACTTGAAATATTAGTCTTTTTTTGCATTATTTAAGAAAAAAATGAATTTCTTTTTATGAAAAAATCGTTTTTTTGGTTTTTTTCTTTATTTTAACATGAAAAAATTGATATTTATAAATTACTGCATCTATGCAACTTGTTGTGCACCTACGTCACTTCATGTGCAATAGCTGCAGCATAATATTAACGTGGGCCAGTTTTTCTAAATAAAATTGACGCTTTCAAATATAGATTACGTTTGCTTATAAAGTGTCGTTTGGTCAATTTGTTTTTAATTGTGTTTACTTTTACCTTTGTTTATTTTACAAATAAATACGGAAAATTATTAACATCAACCTGCTCTACAGAGTACAAACTACAACAGTGACAGTAAAATATGCAATAAGCAGACGCGGACGCGACCTTTCATTTAATCATGAACGCTTGTGCCCAGCACTTATGTACCAAACAGCAAATTATTATCTGATCTCGTTAAAATAGTCATTTTCTTTATCTAACAGCGGAATCTAATATCTATTTATCTCTCTCGATTTTGAATGCGAATTCACAGTGGATAGGTCCAAGTTTTCATCTTTATCCAATTATCATATAATGGATTTCTCCATCTTTGTCTGTATAAGTGAGATTTAACATCTGTTGTTTATTCGTATTCTCTTCTTCATATATTTGCAGTTAATGGCTTGACGCTAACTTCATTGCACATAAGTGACGTCACTATCGTAATGACGGCATATTCAAATACTAAGAAATTTGAATTTTGAAACTAATTTACTCAAAAATCTAGCTTAAATTACGGTAGATAATTGAACTCAATGGGTTTTATTTGATTATTTCTAACTGTTAATAAAGAAAAAACGTGAGGTTATATTTATGTTGAACTCCCCATAATGGCATTTTTATATAGGACATTTTTTTATATTTACTCCCTTTTCCTCACAGCCTCGTTCATTGAAATAATTTCCTAATTTAATATAAAACAAAATCTAGTCGTTACCTGCCTAATATTCAAATACAAAGCAAAACAAGTAAACTACGTAAATTATTTAATCTGAGAGCAAGTGTAACACGGCATCTACTTGGATATACCTAGACTCTTATTAAGTCCAAAAACCAAAATTCTCTAGTGCATTGTAACGCACTTCGGTCGTTACGTGTCACTTTGGATCCTTAGTCCAGGTTTCGAATTGCCTAGGGCGCCACCTTCCGTTTAGAGTGTGAAGGCCACTGCATGGGCAGCGTCAGTGGAGAAAGAAAATACTTCAGGGGTCGTTATGGTATCGACCAAAACCATTGGCGGCCAGAAGGGCGGCCTTTACTTGCCCTGCTGGGTTTGAGTACCTGGGTATTACCTGCTGGGATGTTAAAACTCAAAACAAATAAATTTCAATAAATACAACTTTTATTGTTACCAAAATTCCTGTGAAGAAATAAGGTGTGCAACGGTTCTTTTCTCAGATAGTACAGGCACGTATTCCAGGCTGGCGTGGCTGTCGATGACGGTCTTGACCCCGGTTATAATCGAACTTGGCTTCAGCTTGACCTGTCTCTAAAGATCGCATGGCCACTGCTATTCCAATTGGGACGGCTACAGCAACTCGTACTTCGGGCTGCCACTGCAGCTGCCGACAACGGTTTGAACTTTGGCGTCTAAGAAGCAGAGACGAGAGTGTCTCCATCTATCTGGCAAAGGTTCAACTGGTACGACTGGCCTTTTATTCGAAGCTTCTCTCATAATTTTAAGTTAATTGTACTCCAGTGCCGTGCGCGATTTAATTTATATAATTTAATTATTACGGAAATAAGTAACTTTGTTACAGCATTAGTAAGAAAATTGTACACAAAAAACTCACCGTTCAGCTTTTATTCTTCGTACTATGAAGGATCTATTTTAATTCCGCTAGCATTACGTGAATAAGTTAATTATACCTACATTTTCTATTTATTATAGTTGGTACCTAATAAAAAAAAAACTCTACGTTAATTTGTTTAGCGGAAACCTCTACAAACATACTGCCTTTTCGCTTGATCTTCTTTTATATTTTTTAGTGAGTTTAATACGGTACTAATTGACCTCAAAAATAATAAAGTCTGTTTTTGCGCAGCCAATGCCAACTAACAAGTTTCGAAAACATTTTTTTCTTTTTTTCTGCATCTGTCAAAGCTATATATTCCACTTTAGTCACTTCACCTCTGTTTATTGTCATTCAAATATACGATGCAAAGAAATGCCTTGAATAGATATCCAGAAGTAGATTTCTTTCCATTTGATCTCCAGCTCAATTAATTAATTTTTCTTCAATATTTTTTTAATAAAATAATTTTAAGTTGACGGTTTTCTTAATATAGAAATGTTACGAGCACTCGTAGATCCACAAAAAAACTTTATTTAAATTAAAAATACAATATTAAAATTATTGAAATACAAATTAATTTTTTTATTAAATGATTTTAAGTTATTGGAACAAAGGTCGGAAATAGAATGAATAACATTATTAATTTTACGCCTATTTATCGTCTCGGGTGGCGTGACCGCTTGGTGCATTTCCCCTGGCTTCGTATTTCCAATCATTGACTTCACATTTCTATATACTTGTTTTGTGTATGTCCGTACCTGTTCACAAAGATTTTTCTGATGTCTTCTATATACTTTTACAGATATGTTTAGTACCCAGCATCAAATCCATAATATTTCAAATCAATTCCCTAATTATCATGTTTATTTCCAATGTAAAATCCATAAAAGTTATTTATTTTTTTACACTTAATCTAGTTAAAATTCTCTAAAAAATCACACACATAACGTTTTTGACTCTAACAAATACCCTCTTCTCGTGTTCTTATATTAAGAAGCGCCAATATCATATGTTATCTTGCCTGAAATCGTTTTCGGACGGGCGCTCCGTTAATATTAAAGATATGAAGCTGCGGTTTGCACCAATCGATTCTATATTTAATTCATTAGAGCACGTCTGTGGCACTTTCTTAAAATTATTTTAGTAAAAGTGATACAACTGTAAACTTTTTCAAAATTACCATGGAAAAGTGCTTAGCAAGCGTCAATTTGATGCCTTTGTCAAAATTACCATCGAAAATTGCTTAGTAAACTTCCATTTGATGCCTCTTTCTAAATTACCATGGAAAAATGCTTAGCAAGCGTCAATTTGATGCCTTTTTCAAAATTAAAATGGAAAAATGCTTAGCAAGCGTCAATTTGGTGCCTTTTCAAAATAACCGTGGAAAAATGCTTAGCAAGCGTTATTTTGATGCCTTTTTCAAAATTACCATGGAAATATGATTAGCAAGCGTCAATTTGATGCCTTTTTCAAAATTACCATGGAAAAATGCTTAGAAAGCCTCAATTTGATGTCTTTTTCAAAATTACCATGGAAAAATGCTTAGCAAGCGTCAATTTGATGCCTTTTTCAAAATTTCTATGGAAAAATGCTTAAAAAGGCTTAATTTGATGCCTTTTTCAAAATTACCATGGAAATATGATTAGCTAGCGTCAATTTGATGGTACTTTCTAAATTACCATGGAAAAATGCTTAGCAAGCGTCAATTTGATGCCTTTTTCAAAATTACTTTGGAAAAATGCTTAGAAAGCCTTAGTTTGATGCCTTTTTCATAATTACCGTGGAAAAATGCTTAGCAAGCTTCAATTGTTTAAGCTTCCACAGTTTTAAACATTTTCCAGTGCCAGCAAAGTTCTAACAAACTTTTTTTTTTTGCATAAAGCCTTTTGAAACTATTGTGACCTTAATTTGTTTGGTATATTCTTCATTATACTTTTTAATTAGAAAACACCATTGTGTATCACTTTTATATTTTTAGGCTGAATCATTTCTTCTAAGTGTCATTATTTCTAGATGATTTTATCTTTTGTTCAATAGATTCCTATTATAACTTTAAGTCTGATGTGCTTTTTATGTCTTCAAAATTTTTCGTTGACATACGCTTCTGCACTCAGTAATTATTTAAGTACACATGTCAAAAATGTCGTTTTACTTGTTTAATTCCCTCTTTTTTTGTCCTTGGTCTATATCGGCATTTTCTTTTATTTCATCATTTCATCCTGTTTGTGATCTTAACATTATAATTTTTCTTCCCATTTGGATTGAATAATTACAATTTCTTCAGCGTTTTCTAAGCATTTTGTGCCATTTTTATTAAAAGTTTGAATATATCTAATATTTTTTTCTTTTGCTCTAACATCTGGAAATCTGCTATTAAACTCGATTCTATCTAGAATGAAGCGAATCGCATTATTGGAGATCCAGAACTGACTGGGAATATTGAAATTTTGGAGTATCGAAGACTCTTTTCACAGACAGTTTTTTGAACGATTTTCATGATAGATTATTATACAGGGTGATTTATAATAATATTGAGGTATACAATTCATGAAACTTGAAAAAACATTTATAATAACTTGTTCACTATCGTAGCACAGTTATATATTTCGTGGTACGATTGCATTGCTTACGCAGGGAAACTCATGAATTGAAAATTCTTTCTCAACATTTTCTTGTAAAGATTTTTATATTGATAAAAGTTTTTCTTATAGTAACATCTTACAATTATAATGTTGTTGATAGTAATTTTGTTTCTTTCTTCTCTCAGGTCTTCTGGATTATTTCTGAAGAAGAATATCAACGGTCTCCAACGGTAACTGAGACCAGCTTATAATGATGCTATTTGCATACACTTAAAATGTCAATTCTCAATCTGAATTTGAAAGGTGAAATGATTGAAAAATTAACCGATTAACAGATTTTCATAACTTAATAAACCCAATATGACAACATGTCAATATAACCAAAAAACTCAAAATGACAACTTGTCAATATAACTAAAGCAACATTCTCAGTCTGACAACTCATGTAGTGTTTATCTTTTACAACACTACACTTACAAAATTTAAAAAATAAAAAAACATGTTTATTAATAAACGATCATTAAAACGGTTGTGCATAAAATTTTGTATATTTATTAATAAGTAGTTATTAAAACAGAGCTTATTGGCCAACATGTTAATAGCCCTCGCCTAGCGGATCCGGCTCTTACTTACACGTTACGGTCCATAAGGGCTTATCTTACGCACTTAATACATAAATAACCATTACTTACCTCTATTATCTATTTAAATAAAAATATTTTGTAAAATTATGCTTTATTAACCTAGTCTGATAACATACTAAAAATAGAACTATTTAAAAACATATAGTACAAAAAATAATTTTTTAACTAATAGTTTATTTTGTTCCTTTGACTACGCCACTGTTTATTTTCGTTACGTTATCAGTTGTCTTTGACTATATCGAGGCAAAATGGCGTTAGTGCTACCAACGCTTTTATTAAAAATTTGTAAAACTCATCAGCAATGAGACAATCATCATTGTGTAACTCGCAAACAGTTTTTCCCTCGTGGGCTTTGGTTTAAAATATGGTAGGTGGCAGCTAAAAAAGTGTTATTTTTTTTCATCAAAACTGCATAATAACTGATACTCTGTCCTGATAAGGCCTGTTTTGCAAATATAATGCAAACTTTACGTTGTGGTAAAACAGCGAGGACGCGAAAACTACTGATAGCGCATGTTTTGTGGAATTTGATTGCGAAAATGAATTTAATCAGTAAATGCAGGGACGTAGTAGACATAAACTTGAAGAATTTCATAAAAACAACTATGTTTTAATAAACAAAATAATGTATGTAATATTTTTAATCAAACATATCTTACATGGTAATCTACTTAAAAATGGTCAAATATATATCGCAAGACGCAATATGGCTCTGTACACTCCCACTTTTTAGTATCAATCAATCAACGCCAAGTTTATTATGAACATATTTTAGAACATTGGCAAAATTACTGATTTTAAGGCTATATTGAATATTCGAAAATCATCAGGAATAATTTCAAATCTATCGATATGAAAATTTAAAATATAAAGATGTCAGGTCATTTCAGATGTCATATCTAGGATGATCAATTGATGGACTTATTATTTGGCAATTTAAAAAAAAATTTAATCAAATAAAATAGAAAGCAAAGGTCGTCAATTTTGAATTTTGAATAATTTTTAATTTTTTTGGAATATGTCAGATAAATGAAAAAGATTTTGTTAAAGAGAAAAATATAAGGAATTTGTAATGTTATATTGTTAATGGATATTTAATAAAAAATAAACTATATCAAGATAAATCATTTTATTATATAAAATAAATATTGTAATAGTATGCCATATTTTGTTAAAAAATTAAATATACCTAGTAGACATTGACAATACATACAAATTAAATCTAATTTATTTTAAATTAAGTTTATCTAATATCTAATATTATTTATAGAAAGAAACGATAATATTAAACTTATCAATTTTATTTAAACGTAAGATAAATAACAAACTAAAGAAAACTAAAATAAATATAATGTAAAAAATTATTTGTAAAGTTTATTCTCCACAAAATAGTTAACAACTTTAACCAAAAAGAAGTTTTGATTATAAAAAAAATATGAACTGACATTTATTAAAAATTAAAATGATAAAAGACCAAAAAATTTAGGAAGAAGAAAAAATTGTTTTAAAAAGAAAGTAGGCAGGTTTTAGGGATGAAGAAGCTCTTTTTTTGACGGGACTAGGAGGAGATGGTTGATCTGTCAATGAAAAATAAGAAAAATATTATTTTAATTAGTTTGTGGGGAGAAAACTAGTAAAACATTTACCTGTACTCATTATTTACCCGCATACACATCCCTTTGGTATTCCACGAGAATTTGTAAGTCAAAATTTGGATTTATATTTATTTATACGAATGACCAGTTGGACTAATGGCGGTCATCATCTGCCGTCAATTCCCCAAACATGGTTAAGACTTTTAAAATCCGGACACGACGAATTAGAATAAGTGATAATCTATAAATAAAAAAACAATCAGATCTTGTATACCAAATATAAACTAAATAAGTGCTTTTAACATTTATGGAACTTTTTTTTATTATTTAGTTATACAAGAAGAGAAACAGTACTTACGTGTTATATAATAGTTTGTTCATTTTACTTTGCTGGTTTGGCGTCAATATTAGGTTAGGTTTTCTGTAATTTAGTTTTCTATAGTTGATTTTTTTATGTTTGATCGTTTATTTAATAATTCATATGGTGAAAATTTATAAAAAACTTGTCACAAAATTATATTTATCGTTCTATTGTAATAAATAATGTGTTTTGAAATCGTTACTATTGACTTTCTTCTAGTAAAATTGTTAAAAAGAAATCTACCATTTATTTCTTAATGACATCTAGTGAGAAAGCTATCAAAGAGTTAAGACGTCAAAAGAGGTTCGAACATCATTATACCCTGAGATATTCGTTTTTTCCAATAGATGGCGCCCACAATTAATATTTCTATTTGAAACATGCTTTTTAGAATAAAAAAGAGATAAAGGAATAAAACAATATAAATAAATTTAGTACAATTTGACAATTAATTATTACAAATTGGCGTTCTTAAATTTATTAGTAGTTATAAATTATTACAATATATACCAGAAATAGGCATAAAATAAGGAAATTATAAGAAGATGATGGAATTTAGATTAAATTAAATGGAGAGATAGAAACACAGGGAAAATTGGAACATACATATACAAATATAAACTAGGAAGTAATACAGGGATAGTGACAGAAAGAAGAAATAAACAGGTTAATAGTAAATACATAAGTGAAAGAGAAGAACCGAAGGAAGTAGAAAAGGAACATAAAAAAAATGAATCAATTTGGTTCCTTCAGAGATGTCGACATTACGGGATTTTCCCCAATTCAATTTCGTATTATTCCAATCAGAACACAGTGACCTCTGCCAACACCATTCGTGCAGCAAGAAGGATATGGATATCTCAAAATAATAAACTTCACTATAACCAACTGAATTTTATCAACATTAAACTGAAGTACATCTTTTTATTCTTTCTAACCGGCTTAACAATTTTGAATACGATATATTGGATAGAGATATTAGAGATTGGGTACAGGACGTAGGTAAACAATCTTCTTTAAGTTTAAAGAACAAACTGTCGCGCTTGAGATCTCGATACCACCAGAACATTCACCCTTCCACTCCTACACAATTTTCAAACTTCAAATTTCATCCTAGACACCTTAACCTCAGTCACTCTACTTTTAATTGTAAACAGACCGAAATACTAGATTCAGGTTTGAAACATAACGTTATATCACCTAATTTAAAAACCAACTTTAGATTACTTTCTATTGAGATTGAAAATATTTTGAATAATGTAGACAATAACAACATAGATTCGATTAGAACTGAGATTTCCCACACGCTACATAAAAATCTTTTCAAAAATCCACCCCCCAGAGTCCTCCACAACCCGTTTTAATTCCCGCTTAATGACGTTAAGAAACTAAAAGACAAAATTCATGACGAGAACCTTGTAATCTCTAAAGCAGATAATGGCAATCGCCTAGTGATTTTAGACAAAACAGATTATTTACAAAAAGTCAACTCTTTTATTCACATCTGATCCTACAGTATCTTTTTTTAACTCTTTCACGTCCAAACTCAAAACCTTCGCTAATACGTTTTCCTTTTTTCACTACAACTCTTATTTTTTATATCCCATTGCCCCCTCTGCAGCTCTCCTGATGTTCCCATTAGACCCGTCGTTAGGTTTTTAAATTCCCCAGTGTCGAAACTTTCTTCTTTTTTGAATCTTACTATTAAACAAGTAACTTTATTCCATAACCAATTTTCAAATAAAAACTCAACACATTTAACCTCCAAATTAGCCAACATTCACGTCCCCCCGAATTCCTTTTTACTTTCTTTAGACGTTTGTAATTTATTCCCCCTAATGAATGCATTCAACTTGTGAATTCCCTACTACATAACAATAATATTAACCCAGTTATTTTTAAGGACCTAATTTCTTTACTTAAACGCTCTCGACAAGAACTTCTTTCAATTTGATAATAAGTATTGCAGACAAACTTCCGGTTTAGCTATGGGTTCCAACCTTTTGCTCCTTTTGGCCGAAATATTCATGAATAACCTAGAACATACTTACTTAAACCATCCTAATTTTAAACATATTTCTACGCTTGGTACATTGACGATTGTCTAGTTATTTTCCAAGGTTTCCGAGAGGAAGCTATTGATTTTTTGTCTTTCTTGAACACTATTCACCCTCGCATTAAATTTACCATAGAATTTGAAACAAACAAATTACCCTTTTTAGATTTAATGATCAATAGGCATCCCACTAACTCCCACCTTTCTTTTGAGATATATAGGAAACCGACTACTGCAGATAACCTTATTAATTTCCACTCTGATCACCCTATGTCATATAAATTAGTTTTCTTCAATAGTTTTTTATTCAGATTAGTTTCTATTCCTCTTTCTCAAACTGCTTTCGTTTCAGAGCTTAATATAATTAAACAATTGGCTATTAATAATAACTTCCCCCTTGATCTTATTAACAAACTTTATTTGAGACAATTTTCTAAATTTAAACTCAATCTACCCCACGTTTCAATTGTCACTCAGGATGTTAAGACTTATTCCTTTTCTTTACATTTTATGTGAATATCTCATAAAAATTAGCAAAAATCTTACGTAATCATTATATTCAAGTTGTATTTAAGACCAACAATAATATTCATTCTTTCTTAGTCAACACCAAAGACAAGATTCCTTCTCTCCATCGAAAGGGTGTTTATAAACTCTGCTATGCGGATTGTAATGCACTCTATATAGGCCAGTCAGGTAGGAGACTGAAAACGAGAATTAAAGAACATATTAGATATATAGATAAATATAAACATACAAATGTTTCTAACACACCTTCTTCGTTTGCGAATCACATCCTGTCACATAACCATTCTTTTACCCTCTCAGATGCTGTCCTCTTACATGATTGTCAGAAAAGTAATAGACTGAACCTTCTTGAAATGTTTAAGAATGAAAACTTGACTTGTCTCAATGAACAACTTAAGACCAAACATAACCACATTTTTCTTAAAGATCTTGTTAATCCTTTTTTGAATTGATTTATACAATTCATCCTCGTTGTTTGTCCCTACTTCCCTTCTCTTTCCCCCCCCCCCCCCCCGATAAATGTCTTTCTAGGTTATTTTTTACAAAATTTGTTGATCTCTTCCTGTACTACCACTTTGTTCAACCCTCTTGTTTACCTTCCCTTATTTGTTTGTTCTTTTAGCTTAACATAACCATAGTTTGCTGGTTTTTGACTTATGACATTTGTCGAAATGTCAATTATCATTCTAATCACTATGAGAAACGCGACTTTTGTTATTGTTTCTAAATTAGGTCAACTTAAAAAAATAATTAAACATTCACTTTCAGGTTTTAATGTTTATTTAAAATTTTATAAAAAAAAAATGTGACCAAGGGTAGGCCATATACCTCTTTAACATGTATTTTTTAACCTTCGGTAATTCTTCCAATTTTAATTTCCTTTCACCTCTGTAATTTTTAGTTCCGGCTGTCAATTGTCATTTTCAAGCTCCATGCCTTTAACTTCCTGGATTTTTTCTTATCAGTTTGACATGTCGTTGCTCGTGTCTCTTAACTTTCTAATGCTTCTCCTGCTGACTTACGCAGAGAACTCTTCTGATTTTGGACTTTTCATGTCTTATTTTCAAGAAGGGCGGAAGACCCTTCTAAGTTTGTTGGTACGTCGTTATCGACCTTTATTACAACATTTTCGACGCATCTTGAAGAACCCATATGTAATCTACAGTTTGCGTCAATATGGTTTTCTAGTAAACTCGCCTTAGTTTACTCACTGAAGCATCCATTTGTATTCAGTATGTTCCAACCACTATTTGTTTAATTTTAATAATTCATTGCGTTTCTTGTCATGTACCCTTCCTTTCCCCCTATATGAAATTTTCCAGATTTTGAACCATGGTGTTCCATTGTAATTTACTTTTGATTTAACAATTGTTAACATGTTAGTTTATGGTAAGATGTAAGCTTAAAATTCTCTAGTATTTCTATATTATTCGATTGTAATCATTTGTAGGTCTAAAGATAGCTAGTAGCCGAAACTAGTTGCCACCCCCCTATTTGTTCTAATTTAATATATAATTATGGTTCATGATTTAGAGTTTTATTTTCTATTCAAGCTTTGACCACATTTGAGTTATGTATAACCTATTTTATTTTATACATTATATTGTTCCATATTATTTAAAGTGTATTGGTTTTATTGATAGGTTTGTTAGAAATAAGAGTGATACTGTTTAAAACATAACAATTATTATTGATTGGGATCCTAACAATAAAATATTAAAAATCTACTTACTTTTAATTATTTTCAGACCATTGGCGACAGACCTTTTGGAGTGTAGCATTTATTTAACTTATAAATCCTCAGGAGTCGAAGCAACAGTTCCGACTCCTGGGTTCAGCTTTACTTTATTCTATCTCTCTCAAAATTTAATTAACGATCTTTCCTCTATCGTGTCTTAAAAATGAATTCCCTGAATAAACCATTACATTGAATGTAAATCTTTTAGGCCTGATTAGCCGAAACTAGTTACGTTTGACTTTCTATTTATTACACGTTGTGGTACTGACGTGGCATTTTATTCCCCTTAAAACATTTGGACCACATTCTTCGATTTACATAATAAAACTATTATTTTTTATCGAAATTACTTCAAATCCATGAAGTACTTATTCAGATATTTAATGTTAAAATTTCAAAATTTGACATTTTTTTATTTTTTACAGTTGATAGTTGAAGAAAACATTTTGAATAAAGTTTCTCAAGAGCTTTCAAATGTCATATTGCAAGTCAAATTCCATGACATATTGCTTCTGACATTTTATTACAGTGCTTCCGTTTGACAGATGTACAAAAACTAATGGATTCTTCCGATGGATAACCTAAACCCGTATACAAAATTTCAGCTTTGTCCGATTATGCGTGAGGCTTCTACCGTGGAAGAATATACACAGACCGACACACAGACAGACAGACACACAGAAAGACAGAAACACAGACAGACACACATACAGACACACATACAGACAGACAAACAGATACACAGACAGACAGGAAGCGATCCTAATCGTATTAGGGGACCTCAATATTTCCATCTTTATTTCAAAAAAATGTTTTTAGCTCGTTCGCAATACTTTCTCTTCTTGGATGGTGGGTTGGGAAAGTAAAAAATGCACTTTTACATAATTCTGAAAATGCGAGCCAAAATAAACTCAAGTGTAGTACTTCGTATCGAAAAATGCACGTTTACACATTAAGCCAAAAAAAGATCGAGTGGATTTTGGCATTTCATCAGAAAAATACACTTTTACCTATCAAGCGAAGAGTACTCGATTGCAATTTAACTAAAACAGATCGATTGCAATTTGACATCTTATCATGAAAATGTGTGGGAAACGTAAAATTCCACATGCAATTCAACATTTTATCCTAAAAATGCATTTTTACATATCGCCCAAAAAGAAACTCAAGTGTAAGTCGACATTTTATCGGAAAAAGTTTTTTACCTATCCATCCAAAAGTACACGATTGCATTTCGACATTTTACACTCAAAATAAGTTTTTACTTATTTAGATAAAGTAAGAAATTTCGAAAAAATGCGTTTGTACACTTTGGGCCAAAAAATTTTAAGTGTATTTTATCACAAAAATGCACTTTTACTTATTAAACCAAAAATTATCGGGCGAAATTCAACATTTTATTCTAAAAATGCTGTTTTGCCTACCGACTCGATATTCTATTCGAAAACCTCATTTGAACTATTCGAGATGGAACGATACTTTATTTTGTTGATAATAAATAATTAATGTGATTAAAGCTGAAATCAGTTTATTATGGATTCATTCCACGAAAAGAATTTGAACTGTATCAGAAGTAAAATGTTAAATAAAAAAAAATTTGAACAATTGACAAAAAACTATGATATATTTCAAAATCCGTCCTTTCTTTTTTTTGGGGGGGTTAAGGAAATTAAACACAAATTATACGTTATATTTGTTTATTTTACGATAAAAATTTCAGAGATCTTTCTTTTTTTTGTTTAAAAAAAAAACTTAGCTTGTTCTTGAGGTTTCTCTTTATCTTCCTTCTCCAAAGGAAACTTAGATGGCTTGGTCCAAAAAGTTAGTCCAAGAAAACGTAGTCCAGGAAAAAATGTCGCATAAAAAACACAAGCTTGGTCCAAAAAGAACGTAGTCCCAAAGGAAAAAAAATGTGGTCCAAGGGAAAATAAACGAAGTCCAAAAGAAAAAACTAAGTCCAAAAGAAAAACCCTCACGTTCACATAAAGTAAATATAAGATAAAAATCTTATAAATTACCAGATTTCGTGGTCTCTGTTTTTGAAAAAGAATATAAAACAATGATAATATTAAAATGAAATACATGAATTTTAGATCAAAATATGAAATACAAAAATAATTAAAATGAATTAAATTTTAAGACAATCTGTAAAAACAAATTAAAAAATAGATTCTCTTTTTGTGAAACAAGACACAGACATCAGATAATTTATATTATTGTAAAAGATAAGATATGAACTTTTGAGTAAATATAACAAAAAAAAATATATACCGGCATTAAAAAGAATTGAAAATAGCCTTAAATAAAAGTTAAAATAATTAACAACGAAGGCAAGGGATTTTCGTGAATATATAATATAATATAATATAATAAAAACTTACCCAATATAAAGAGGGGAGAAAGAAAATTTTCAATTTACAGCACAGATGATATTTCAGTCAATTGTTCTGACTGAAGAGGCAAAGAGAGACAGTTGGTAACATGGGAAAGATATTTTATAGTAATACCTAAAAGAAGGGTAGATCTAGAGAAGGGATATGAAGCGACCTGAAATCGGATTGACCTAGTAAAGAAATAATAAAAATACAGGGTGGCATAAAAAACGTAACATCAGCAGTGTTAAATCTTAAAAGTTGCGAAAACTAAAGAAGAAAGATGTCTTTAGCAAAGTGTTGGTGCTTCTCTACAAGTTTTCGGTAGCTCGCGCTTACTTCGGGTCCCCAGAAATTTGAAATAGTCCAATACTAGTCGAGTATTCGGTGTGTGACGTGCGTGCAGGCGTATAGAACTTTTACCGAAAAATCGAAGCGGAGACCTAGTATGGCCCCCAAGTAAGCCGCCTTAAAGGGACCAAAGTGACAAGTAATAAGTGTTGTGACGCGCATGTACTTTACCCCCTCTCTAGGGTCATATAGTTAAGTGAAAGGGGTTAGGATGGGTTTCCTTGACTGGTTTCGCTAGATATTGGTTAGATCTTTACCTTACGCCGAAAGGTAGGTGGGAAGAATGAGACGTGACTTGCGTCACTCTCGTTCAATCCTTGGCTCATGTAGGAACACTTCTGCAAAACGGCATCATTATTAGGAAACGAAATTAAACTTAATAAAAATGTATTGGCTAAAATTTTGCAGGTTATGCAGGTGGTAAAATTTTGTGGAAAATTAACGAAACTTTAGCCTGCACACTTTGTCGAGCATTAAGCAAGTGTGAGAAATGAACGAACATTTAATAAAAAAATAAAAACGAAGACGTAAAATAATAATTTTAGAACGTTAAACAAGCGATTCGAAATAATTTTATACTGGCCTTAATAAAATGGTAACAGGCTGCAGTAATACCCTAAAGGTGATGTAGAAATGTACCAACAATTACTGACCACACTTCAATTAAAACATTTAAAAATAATTTTTGTATTAAACTAAAATGTATATTCATCGTATACATATGTAAAATATTAAAATTGCCCGCCACTGGAAAAATTTCCTCTTTCCCCTTAACCACTAAAAATCTCTACTACTTTGGAGCACTTACAGATGTCAGCATTCCTTTCACATTCCTTAAGACATTCCATTACTCTCAGTTTTAAAAGAGGTCTGGTATAGTAGACATTTTTGGCTTTAACAGCAATTTTTTCCCTCGGTTATTTATCTAAATGACTATTGTTGTGCCTTTTAAATATTTTCAAGTTCTATTTTGGTACACTCTATCATGTCTGATGATAATAACAAAGCATTTATTATTTATAGTGGTGTTTATAGAGATTGCTATAAAGTGTGACTTAAATAATTATAGTACATCCTGTAAAAAATTTAAAAAAAGATATTAGTCAAAGTTAAAAAAAAAGTTTTATATCAAATTATAGTAATTTTTTAAAACTACTATAATTTGATATAAAATTTGATATACATATATAGATATACTTAATTGATTTTAACTCTTTTAATAATAATAACAAATAGTATTTCGATTAAATTTATTACAAATACCGAAAACGACTACACCATAATTAAGTCTTATTCTTTACCAAAACAATACATCTCCTAATGAACTCAAAAGCTAACCTTACAAAGGTACGTGAAAAGCTCAAACAACGCAGTGTGCTCTGATTCTGAAGCAGCACAAAAAGGAGGAAATGAACGAAGTCTACTATCTGGCAGAATGGCAGGAAGAGCATTGAAATTACGGCAACACCAACATTGCGTTTAACTCGCCATCTATGTTCCGTTCTGCGAACTTTACAATGCGGCCCAAGTTATGATTGTGTCAACGCGACTGTTAGTTTTCTTTTTTCAGGTAGCTGCAGAAGCGGAATTTGAGGGAGCCTCATTATTTCTAATTAACAAGCTTTATTTAGAAAAAAATTGTTCGAAGAGAAAAATACAGTCTACCGAGTAAGTAATACAAATAAACAAATATTTTGAAAATAACAGAGATAAGATTTATATAAGAATATATCTTTCAAAAGTCTGTAATTTTTAATGATTAATTTTTTCCAAATTTTTAATCAAAAATGCTTTGCGAGTATTACATATTTTTTATAAAAATATTTATATACATTTTTACCTTTTTTACCACCACCAAAAAATAACAGATTTCTTGCCTTTATTCTCACTCTGGTTTTGCAGTATCTTCCATCCATATTATTATTACTTTCCCGACCCATCATCCGAGAAGGGAAAGTATTGTGAACTAACTAAAAAAATGTTTCTAGATAATTATTATAAAATTAATTCGAAAAATCGTCTAAAATCGTAAAAAAATCGTAATAAATCGTAAAAAACGTAAAAAAATCGTAAGAGATCGTACAAAATCGTGAAAACCGTAAAACCATTGAAATAATTTTTAATTAGAATTAGAGACAAAAACTAACTGGAACATATTTCTAAATTATTAAAATTTTTTAAATATTTGGAAATTTTTGAAAATTTTTGAAGTTTTGATCTTTCAGATTTTTAAATCTTTTTAATTTTTTGAATGATTTGTACTTTTTGGTTTCGAAATTTTTGAATTTTTTTAAAATTTTTTAAACTTTTGTCCCTTAAACCTGCCCATGTAAAAATATTTGTTCATCATTTCAGCTTTTTTTAGTCTTTGATCTTTTTTAATTTTTTAAAATTGAAAATTTTGCTTTTTTTGGAATATTCGTTTTTTTTTTAAATTTTTGTAATTGAAATTTTTCGCCATTAATCTGTCAATGTAAAAATATTTATATTTTAATACTCAAGCCTGTCAATGAAAAAATATTTGTCTTTTTTATTACCTCTCTCATTTCAATTAAATTTGCGCCACCCTGTAAATAACATTATGGGGTTTATCGCAGTTTTTCCAATTTTTCGGTAAAATTATATATTTCCGAGAAAAAGGTAACATAGAGAGATTTTAGATAATTAAATTCTCTACATCTTTTGTTTTATGTTCTAATTATTATAAAATTAATTCGATAATTTTTACGATTTTTACGGTTTTTTACCATTTTTTATGATCTTTTACGGTTTTTACCATTTTTTATGATCTTTTACGATTTTTACGTTTTTTTACGATTTTTTTCGATTTTTTACGATTTTTTGTTTTTTTACGATTTTTTACAGATTTTTAAAAAATTAAGAAAGGAAAAAAATTAAAAAAATCATTAAAACTCGTAAAAAAATCGTAAGAAATTGTATGAAATAGTAAATCGTAAAAATCATGAAAAATCGAAAAAAAAATTGGTAAAAAACTGCCAAAAAATAGTAAAATTTTGTAAATAATGCTAAATAATCGTAAAATATCATACAAAATTGTAAAAAATCGTCAAAAAAATCGTGAAAAATCGTAAAAATGTAAAAAATCGTAAAAAACGAAAAAGCCGTAAAAAATTGTTAAAAAAACTGGTAAAGAGTCGTAACATTTCGTAAATAATGCTTAATAATCGTAAAACATCATAAAAAATTATAGAAAATCAAGAAAAATCGTAAAAAACTGTAAGAAACAGTAAAAAACCGAAAAAAAACTGGGAAAATGGAAAAAAGGAGTAATAACAGAATGGATCGAAAAACGATAGTAAAGTAGAAAAAATCTACAAAAATAACAAAAAAATAAAATAAAATTAAAAAAAATAATAAAAAATTGGAAAAAACAAAAAAAAAGACGGAAAAAATGGGGAAAGATAGGAAAAGTTAAAAAAAGATAGGAAGAAAAACCCTAAAAAATTTAATTTAATATAAATGTATAATAAAATCAATTAGATGATATGTTATATTTCTTTTTTTATTTTTTTGCAGGTCACTTTTGTTATACTTCACAATACTTCTTTGGTAAATAATCAAAAATGTTATTCTGATTACGTCTGTTTAAGAGACCAAAATGTCTTCATAGGCGTTATGTCCATAAATTTCGTATTGCGTATAGTTCTTGTGTTTAAGTTAAAGTGAATTTTTCGGGCCCAAGTACTAAAAACATCATTTGTTTTTACCCCGTGTAATATTTTTATTTTCAAATTTCTTTCACATTTTGATTGTTTTTAAGCAAAAACGGAAATTCCTATAATAATATTATTGCACTATGTAACTGAAGATTTTTTGATCCTATTGGGGCAATTATAATAATTAAATTTTGCTTATTATAGTTTCATCATACAGAAAAAAAGTAATATTTCAACATTATAAATATTTTTCTCTGCATTTATTAGAGCGAAAGTTCATACAAATAATACCGAAAGTTTTCCTTTCGGTACGATTTGTTATTTGTTTTACTTTCGGAACAATTTTTTTGTACTTTCGAGACAATTTTTAATATCTACGTAGGCGACTTTGGGAATAAATTTGACTTGATTTTTAATTTCACAACACTTATCGAAACTATAATCCTAATATATTTTTTAAAGTCTAATAAGAGGTTGCAGAAAAAATATTTTACGTAACACGATCCGAAAGTTATTTTACGGGACTCGCATATAGCTGGTCCTGGAATGTGCCTACTTATCCCGTAAAATTTGACTTTCGCTTTGTTACGTCAGTATTGCAAGCCTTAGGTTTATATTACTTTGAAATACAGTATAGTTTTTTGGTCAAAACATTTTATTTTATTAGTTTATAGTCCCATATTACTTTTAAACAAAAACAAAGTTTTGAATACCTATGTTTAGCCCTTAAAGTCAATTATCTAATTCAGCCTTATGAGAAATAAAAAAAACATTTGGTTAAATGTATATTCTAAAAGCTTAAATTTCATCGTTAGTATTCACGATTTTTCTTTAAGTGTAATAAAAAGTACCTGTAGTAGATACTGAATTTATAACGTCTCAGCGTAAAAGCAGGTTTTGCTTATGGCACCGCTCACAGTCTGCATACGGCCACTGTTGAAACTACACATCTCCGAGGGTCTAAAAATTTCTAGGTTAGGTAAACGTGCAGTCGCTAAAACGCTGATGGCCTTTTAAGAACCCCATTGTAAAGAAGCTTCCACAGAAGAGGACCAAGAGTGGAGCCCTGAGGGACTTCCTGATACACTTCAGATGATTCCCTTTCCATTATCATCAAACTGTTTTAAAGTAGTCTATTTTATTAGGTACTGACCTATGCTATTTGCCTAGACTGTCTAAGTCCTCAATGGGGAGTTCAACAAAAATATAACCTCACGTTTTTTCTTTATTAACAGTCAGAATTGATCAAATAAAACCCATTGAGTTTAATTATCTACCGTAATTTGAGCTAGCTTTTTAATAAATTAATTTAAAAATTCAAATTTCCAATTATTTGAATATGCCGCCATTACGATCGTGACATCACTTATGTGCAATGAAGTTACCGTCAAGCCATTAACTGTAAATGTGTAAAGAAGAGAATACGAATGATTACGAGCTGTTAAATCTCACTTATACAGACAAAGATGGAGAAAACCATTACATGATAATTGGATAAAGATGAAAACTTGGACCCATCCACTGTGAATTCGCAATCAAAATCGAGAGAGATAAATAGATATTAGATTCCGCTGTTAGATAAAGAAAACGACTATTTTGACGAGATTAGGTAATAATTTGCTGTTTGGTACATGAGTGCTGGGCACAAGAGTTCCTGATTAAGTGAAATGTCGCGTCCGTGTCTGCTTACTGCATAGTTCACTGTCACTGTTGTAGTTTGTACTCTGTAGAGCTGGTTGATGTTGATAATTTTCCGTATTTATTTGTATTTGTAAATATAGGTAAACAAAGGTAAAAGTAAACACAATTAAAAACATATTGACCAAACGACACTTTATAAGCAAACGTCATGTATATTTAAAAGCGTCAATTTTATTTAGAGTAACTGGCCCATGTTAATATTATGCTGCAGCTATTGCACATAAGTGACGTAGGCGCACTACAAGTTGCAGTAATTTTTAAATATCAATTTTTTCATGTTAAATTAAAAAAAAACAGAAAAAACGATTTTTTCATAAAAAGAAATTCATGTTTTTCTCAAATAATACAAAAAAAGATGGACCAATATTTCAAGTTGAACTCCCCATTATCTTATACCATTTTGTGTTTTTGAAAGCCACGCTTCGTTGGTGGCTAACCCTACAACGTATTCTACCGCAGGTACAATGGATTATCCATCCCTGAAACTAAATTGCATATTAAAAAGGCCCTACCTCTTATTCACTTCTTTCAGAAGTCTATATACTTTTTTTGTTTGTTAATACAAGCATCCCCTTTGGTTATCACGATTCCTTTTTTTCCAGGACGTAAGAATATTTTGGGAATTTTCCATGCTCAGAATCAAGGTCTGGTCCCTGCTACAAGGCTGTTTTGACTTTCTAGTAGAATTCCATGTCAAAATTAAATGCTTCGATGTAGTGTCAAAACCATTTATTGTAACATCTGGTGTTTTGCAAGGTGAATTACTGAGCTCACTATTGTTCGCTATGTTTTTATCAGATGTAGAAGATTTTTTTATGCACATGGTGCTCAAAGTGTGAATATTGACAGTATACATGAAGTTCTTATGCTGCTTTATGCTGATGATATGGTAATATTAGTTCACTCTGAGATTGATGTCATAAAAAAACTTGAAATATTAAAGTAATATACCATGTTAAATAATCTAAGAGTTAACGCAGAAAAACAAAATCATGTTATTTTCACGGAGCGGCTTCCAGAAAATTAATTTTCCTTTTATATTTAATTCAAAACAAATAGATGTTACTTATAAATATGTAACAAAGTTACTTGTTTCCAAAATAATTAAAATATATAATTTCGAACGGCACTGGAGCAGAATTAACTTAAAATTATGAGAGGAGTTTCGAACGAAAGGTCAGTCGTACCAGTTGAACCTCCGCCCGACAGATGGAGACACTCTCGTCTGTGATTCTTAGACGCCGAAGTTCATATCGAGTATTGCAATTCAAACCGTTGTCCGCAATTGCAGTGACAGCCCGAAGTCAGACTTGCTGTGGCTGTCCCAATTGGAGCAGCAGTGCAGTCCCTCGACCTTTAGAGATAGGTCAAACTGAATGGAGCGAGCTAATTGTACCGGAGTAAGGAACCGTCAATCCGACCAGGCCAGCCTAGGAGACATGCCAGTACTGTCCGACCTCGCCGATAGAGAGCGATACACACCTTTTTCTTCTTCGCCGGAATTTCGGTATAAATAAAAGTTTTATTTCTTGAATCTTATTTTTGTTTCATTCCAGCAGCTAATATACTTAGGTACTCAACATAGTACGGAAAGTAAAGACCGCCCTTCTGGCCGCCATTGATTTTGGTCGATACCATAACGACCCCTGGAGTATTTTCTTTCTCCACTGAAGCTGCCCGTGAAGTGGCTTTCACACTATAAACGGAAGGTGGCGCCCGAGGCAATCCAAAACCTGGACTAAGGCGCCAAAGTGACACGTAACGACCGAAGTGCGTTATAAATATATTGATCTGAGAGTTACGCTTTCTTCTTCCGGGTTGTTTCATGAAATGGATTTTTTATCAGTTGATAAAACAAAGCTAAAGCCAAAATTGACACCTGGTCCCCCCTGGAATCTTTGGCACTCAATTTCTTGTCTAACTGTTTCCTTGTTTGGAGTTTGAGATATGTGGATTTATTAGATAGAGGACAAGTTTCGTTTCTTAAAAGAATGCTCTTAGTCCCTTTTAATAGTCCTGATAGTGCAATTAGGTTACAAACTGGTAGAGTGAAATATGTTAATGTATTTAAAATAGCAATAAATAATAATAATAAGAGCGGCGATCGCTATCCTAAACTTTGTTTTGAGCAACATCTTCTTTTGATAAACTCATGTGATTCTAAATACAATTGGGTCACAAGTTAAAGAATTATTTAGATATATTCATCAAGTGGATCTATGGAATAATCTGGATGTCAGAACTTTAAGGCCAAACACAAAAAAGTTGTTATCCGATTATTACAATTGCATAATTTGGATGTCTACTAAGAGTTGTCTTCTATTAAAATTACCCATTCACATCACACGTACACTTGCCCAGCTTCGTCTAAGTAAAATTTACTATTAATAACATTCTGTATACAATAGATCCTAGAAATATCGGCACGGTGTGTAATAAGACTCTTTTACATTTTCTTTCGAGAGATCATTTATCTTGAACGAATAACGATGTTATTAGTGTTATTTTTATACATCAATAAAATTCTTTTTTTCTTTTTCTTTTCTTGTACCTTACTTACATTTTCTTTAAGTTTTTTTATGTTATATATCACTCAAACTCTGGCTGTAACTTTTTGTAAGTTGCTGAGTAATAAAATTATTATTATATTATTATTTTGGGAGTTTGAAATGCTCAGAATCAAGGTCGAGTCCTTGCTCCAAGGCTGTTTTACCACTTTTATGTAGAATTCCGTTTAGTTCCGAACCCGCTGCTAGCAAGTACCAACTCCTCATGGATAAAAGAAGTTTTTCTTAAAGGGGAAGATCTTCTCTTCTTAGCAATTGCCATGTATTAGCCTGTCCAAGCTTGTACAGCTCCAAAAGGTATTTAAATTTCTTCGTCACTGTATTTGTACTCCTTTCCCCAGTTCGTTACAGCTAGAAGCCTTTGTTCTTTTAAAATCATTTCAGAGGTTTCCTCTAAAACTATTGTACGCATCCTTGAGTATTTTAATACTCTCTATATTTGCCTTGCTCCAGTTAACTTCCTTCATTTGGGAATGCACTATCGCCAGCAGTCTTGAACCTTAACATTGCATCAAAAAGGCTGCCTTTGGTGTACTTTGATTTGACTCTGTCCTAGCAATAATTCTTTGTGAACGTTCATAAATACCTCCATTTTCATATTTCTGTTTTCCACCATGTCCATAGCTAGATTAAATGTTTCTTTATCTCATAAGTAGGATTGCTGGTTTTATTTTGCTTCCTGATCTCGCCTGTCCTCGCCTTAAAAGTAATTTACTTCAGTAATAATAATAATAATAATAATAATAATATTGGCCCTACATTTCACATCCTTACGAGTAAACCCCAGAAGCCAATGGCTTGTGCGAGGAAGGGACGGCTATTATTATTATTATTATCAGCCGTGGCGCTCTGTTGCGACTTACTGAGGATTCATGGCGCCATTTGGCTATAGGTGTAGGAAAACCCGGAAAACCTCACTACCATTATCGGCATAGTGACACAAGGGGATTGAAAATCTAGACTCCGCATTAGACATTAATTAAAATAATATTCAATGCGGTTTACCTATTCGATCCAAGTATCTAACACTGAAATTTTTAAATTAAAATTTCACTGCCAGATACGATTCACGAACCCACGTTGTCTCTAGCATATAAACAGCCATAAGTGAATATAACCGATAGCCAATGATCTGTGCCACCGAGACCGGAACTCTTAGTTGTCGAGAACTTTACTCCGTGATAAGGATTTAGCACTTTGACTACGAAAACCATCTTTTTCGTTCTTATGTACTCCATTATTAAATTTATGTAGTTCTTAAAAGTTGAAAAGTGCATATTTGGGCATAGTCAAAAATAGACTACATTTTTTGCGGTATTTTAAACCGCGGAATTTTGATATATTATACTGTCTATAACTGGACGGAGTTATTATCAACATCTGATATTTATATATTTGTGATAGAAACAGAGTAAATAAAATGATCTTGGTATGCGTTTATGTTAACATAAATAAATAAATAAATAAATAATCTTTATTAATTCATTAAGACATTCAAGAATGTATTGGACAGGTCAGTCATCGGAGAAGAATTAAAAACATTACAATAAAATATTATAATAAATTCCTACTTTTTAAAACAAGCACGAAACAAAATAAAAACAATTAAAATCACAGATATAATAAAAATAGTCAAAATCTTTAAAAAAATTGCAAACATTAGAAACAGTTTAAAATTTTAATAATTATAATAAAAGTAATATTACTATAATAAAAAATTGTCCTGGAAAAATTCATCAACACTGTAGTAGGCTTTACTTGTTAGGATATGCTTAATAGCCTTTTTGAATTGTATTTTATCTAAGGACTTGAGATAATCAGATAAATGGTTATAAAGTTTTATACCCTGATAAGTGGGAGAAGATTCATATTTCGATGTTTTATGAATTGGAATACTAAAAATGTTCGTTTGCCTTGTCATATATGTATGATAATCTGATAGTTTACTTAAATTTTGTTCATTATCTTTAAAGTTTGATAGTGAGTTGTATATATAAATACAAGGGACCGTCATGATTTTATTATCCAAAAAGATATGTTTGCATGTATCATGTGGTTTTAAACTGTAGATTAGACGAATGATTCTTTTTTGGGAGATAAAAACTCTTTTCCAGTTAGATGCGTTACCCCATAGAACTATGTTATAACTTAAGTGGCTGTACACTAGACTGTAGTATACGTTCATCACTGCGTATAAAGGCATCATATTTTTTATTTTGCTGATAGCAAAATATGATTTATTCAGTTTCTTGCAAACTGAATCTATGTGGTAGTTCCACTTTAAATTATTATCCAGATTAACATCTAGAAATTTTATGCAGCTTTTTGATTTCAACTGTTTGCCCTGATAATTTAAAGTTAAATCGCGATTATTTGAGTTACTAAAATATATAAATTCTGTTTTATCCAAATTAATCATCAATTCATTAGCATTACACCAATTGGTGAATGCTTCAATCACACTAATACAGGTTTGAATTAATTGCTCCAAGCTATGTGCTGAGACCGCTAAGGACGTGTCATCCGCAAATAATATTAACATGTTCGCATCAATAAAATGCGGTAGGTCATTAATGAATAACAAAAATATTAGAGGTCCCAGCACAGAACCCTGTGGGACACCTAAATCCATCGGATAGATGTTTGAATTACAGTCACTTACCTTGACAAACATTGATCTATTACTAATAAAACTGAAAAGCCAGTTCAAATAGATACCTCTGAAACCGAGATTGTATAACTTTTTCTCAATAAATTCAAACTTAAGAGAATCAAAGGCTCTCGAAAGGTCAAAAAATAATCCGGCAACATGTAGACCAACATCAAGACTTTTGTAAATGTAATCCGTGAAGTTACATGCGGCTGTTTGTGTTGATCTGCCGGTTCTAAAACCATGCTGGCAATTTGTAATAATTTTAAATTTAGTTAAGTAATTTAACATTCTACTATAAGCAATTTTTTCAAAGACCTTTGAAAATACACTTAATATCGAAATAGGCCGATAATTTGCTATATTATCAGTGGCATTTTTTTTTAAAAACGGGGATGACCTTGGCCATTTTTAAAACAGAAGGAAAAATACCAGTAGAGATTGACAAATTTATAAGATAGGCAAAATGCTCTGCGACGTGTTCCGCAATACATTTCAAAATTTTTGAGGATATAAAGTCTACACCCGTACTATTTTTATTCTTTAAATTTCTAATAATATCGATTATTTCATATTTGTCTACAGGATAAAAGAAAAAGGTGGGTTTTATAATATTTGAAACAGTGCAAGATTGAGATCTATTGTCACCGTAGTAGTTCGTTAGGCTTATTTCATTTATCGAAGAAAAGTAATTGCCAAAGGCATCGGCCACAGATTTAGTATCTGACAGTGGCGTCTCGTCAATAGTTAAATTAATTCGATTGTTTATGTTATTTTTCCTACCAATTTCCTGATTTACAAGATTCCAAATGGTTTTGCTCGCATTATTGGATTTTTTAAGAACAGTTTCATTAAATTGCATTTTAGCATTTATAAGTAATTTCTGATAATGTTTCTTAGCCTGTCTATATATAGTTTGAGAGTTTTCAGTCTTTAAATTTATTTTTAACCAATGTAGGCTTTTTAAGTCCTGACTAGCTTGTTTAATTTCTGTAGTTACCCAGTTTTTTTTAAGATTTTTTGTAGTGTCATGCCGTTTTAAGGGGCAACATGTGTCAACTAAAAATTTAATGATATTAATGAAGATTTCAAAACTAACATTTACATCGGGATTTAAATAGATATCTTCAAAATTAGTGCAGAGGCTTGTGGCAGAGAGTACATCTAAATTTGTACTTGAAATATTTCTGAAGGTTTTAAAGGAAGAACTAACGTTAGTCGTTTTTTGATTACTATTGGTATAATAGTCTAATAAAACTACCCTATGATCACTAAGATTGGCTTCAAAAACCTTAGTTTTACAGAATTTAACATCAACGTTTGTCAAGATATAGTCAATTTTGGAAGATGAAACGTGACCATTTTTGTTTACACATACTCTAGTGGGTACAAATGAAGTAACTGACAAATTACTGCTAATTAACAAGTCATCCAAGAGTTGTTTAAATATACCTGAATCATCTAGATAATCAATATTGAGATCACCGCAAACAAAAACATGATCAATTAACCTACTACAGTGTTGTAAAATGTAAGACATTTTAGTCAAAAATATTTCGAAATTTCCTTTAGGGGGTCTGTACACACTGATAACGCACATCTTTACATCATGAATGGTTAGCCTTACAGCACAAAACTCACAATGCATTTCTTCAGAAAATCTTCCGAGATTGAGATCTTGGACTTCGATATCAGATTTAACATAAATAACTGAGCCACCATGTTCACGCGTTGGTCGGCAATAATAAGTGGATTGGACATAACCAGGTAACGTCATCAGGGTGATATTATCGGAATTGCACCAATGTTCAGCAATACTAACAACGTGTGGCTGTTCTTCTTGAATTAGAATTTCCAGCATGTTTAGTTTACTTGTTAACGAGTTTAGTTGAATAAGCCTTAAGTTATGTCTGGTTGAAATTAAGGTCTGAAGCGTGTTTTCTAATTCCCGGCATTGAATTCGTGATTCGTCTTTCTGGGGTGGAAAAAATACCTTACACAGGCTTTATTTGGCCAGTTAGATGCGATTAAAGCTTTTTCCTTGTCACTGTTGGGAAGAGTAACCTTAAATGATGAATATCTATCTGGATGACGTGATTTAAGAGCTTCACATGATATACTGGTAAAATTTTTACTCAAAAATTGTTTCAAATTATCGGTGGTTGGGTTTTAAATTGTAAACGTGCAGAATAGTACCTTTATCAACTCCCTCAACCTCAGAAGCTCCAGAAAAGTTTCCAACCAAAAGGGTACGTGGCTTTCTCCTTGGTTTTCTGCGATTAACATGCTTCCATTCAGATTCCTCATTTTCTACGGAATCAACCCGATTAATGGGTCTTTCATCATTGATATGAATAAATTTATTAGCCAACCTATTTGTTTCAGCCTCTAGAACAGCTCTGTTAAGATTTTTTTGTGTAATAGGCTGGATAGCGGCAGAATCTGACTGTGTACATTTTGCTTGAGAGCAACCCGCCACTGGCATTAGAATATTTCTATCGTGTTCTTTATCACTATGTTTACGAATAGATAAGTTTTTTGCACTAACCTTGTTATCTTGAATTCTAGTAAAATCCAATTGATTTTTCAGGATTTTGATTTCTTCCCTTAATTCACTTATCAGAAGGTCCTTTTGTTTAACAACATATTTAAATATGTTTATGTCGATTTTATCAGTCGAATCTTTCAGATTATCGATAGCGTCAAAAAAAGCACTATCCACATCATCATCGGAATGAACTTTTTCACAACATTTAATAAAGTTTTTATCAATTGTAGAGAACTTCAACTGTTTAGCACAACTTGCATGATAGCAACTATTGCAACCAATACACTTAACATATGAAATCACTTTACTTTTACATCTTTTGCAGAAAATATCGCCGGTCTCGTTTATACGACCGTCTCCTGCCATGGTCGTGCGATTATATACATAGACGAAATAAAAGATTTTGTAGATTTTTATACTACTGTAATGTTTCCTAAAATAGTCTTTTTTCCAATTTATTTTTCTCCATATCTGTTACTGTTTAGAATATAGCAATGTTGGCATGTTATAAAAGAAACAGCCTGTATTGACAGAAATAAATAAAATTTGATAATATATTACCACTATTAGCTATTATTTACTAAATAAATAAAACAAATCTCTGGGTTAGAAGCATTGTCACATTTATTTGAAAATAAATTTTCCCTTTCAATCTTAACTAACTGTCCACACAACCATAATCCTAAATAATTAAGATCAACCCGAAAAGGCCAAAAGAGAAACACAACAATTTACGAAAAAAAAACTATAGACCCTTAATCCAATATTAAAGGGTACCGCGCGAACAACCCTCAAAAATTGCCGATATTCGAAAATTGAAAAATAAAGTAGCTCAGGCAGGATCTAAGGATGTAAGGAAGGAAAGAGAAGAAAATATATGTATGTTAGGGTGTGTAAGTTCACCCCAGAGTCCGTAATCGGTCTCATTTTTAACTTTGCCTTCTCTTATCCGTTTTATAAACTTCGGATATACCTGCTTAGAGGCAGGGGATAGGAGCTCTTCTCGGTGTTAGGAAAAATAATGCGGTTTTCCTTCTGATTTAGAGAATTTTTATTTTTTATAGAATTATTTGGATCTGACTTTGGGATTATGTACTTTAGTAATAATTTTGATGGATGTGGTATTTACATATATTTGGGAAAAGTAGCAGAGGGTGCACAAATATTCGCGATAAATCTTACTAAGGAACGAATATTTATTTCAATATACACTAGAAAAAATAATTTATTCAGTCATAAGAAAATTTGTTTACTATTCTTTCTCCAATATTTCTTTTTTCTTAATATGACAGACGTCAAGATGACTTGTAATTTTGTGTTAAAATATATGGAGTGGCTAATCTGTTTGGATGTTTCTACTGATCCAGTACAAAGTTTAAAAAATAGGGGATTATTTACATAATGATCTTTTGTTTTTGATAGAATCTGCAGTTGGTCCATCTTTAAATGTCCTCGCATATAATGGAGATATTTGAAGACGCATTGATGTATTACAAATATGTAGATATTTCTTTCTTATTTCTCTGCAATATTTTTCGATTTTTCCCTAAAATGAAATGAATAAAAATTTTCCGTTAATTATTATTTATACATTATTTCCTTTTTAAGAGTAGTACTTGACCTGACGTTAAGTCAATATTCGTAATAAGAATATCCATCTACTCAATTCTAACTTAAAATCTAATTAATCAATCTGAGCATAAAATGGTATCAATAGACCCTACTATGTTTGACAAATTATTGACAGAATTTGTGCAGATTTAGTGATATTTTTTTTTCGCAAACTCAGCTGTGGATTGTCCAAAAGTTAAAAGAAATATTGGATAGACTATTGGCAGGGAGCGCGACGAAAACGCCATCTGATGGTTGCATAAAATCTGGCTCGACAATTGTGAGAAGTATGTAAGTTGTATGTAAAAAATAAAAATTCATTATTAAAAAATTTTATTAGAATTTATAAGCATATAAATAAAAGAGGAGGTAGTAACACTCGAAATCCTGTACCACAATTTTAAAAATTGTGGTATAGTATTTCGAGTTTTACAACCTCAACTTTTGACCACATTTGAGAATATGAATAACCTTTTGGAATTATATAAATAAAAAATGTGATTATATTTTTGAAAGAAAAAATTTAGTAATGAACAAAGTAAGTATAAAGCATGTAAGTAAATATCAAAAACTATGATTCTTAGGTTAGGTTAATCAGTGACATCCAAACAAATAATACATGACAGCTAGAATAATAAAAATTTATGAATATCTTGTAGATTTTCAGTTACAATAATTTATCATACTTTTTTAAAATGATTTTTAGGCGATGATGAATGTAATTATTCAATCAAACCGGATTTTAGTCTAATAAATCAAACCGGATTGGAGTCAATTACTCATCAAATATCAATTCAACCCTAAACGATGGACAAAGGGAAGCAACTTATCGCGGGTGGTTACGTTAGAGATGTGAAATAATTGAGACATAGTGGCAAAAGTTATTTAATCACATCGAATAATTGTAGAATAAAACACACATTCGTCTAAGTAAGCATGCTACAAAAGTAGGTTATACATTACTTACTTTTTTCTCCTAACTGCATTTATCCAGTTCTTTCTTTTCTCTAATTTCCAACTAGCTCTTGAAAACGTGTAAAATCTGCACTTGCTATTTCTCCCTGTATTTTTGCAATTACAACACAACTATTATGAACCATTTTTGTATTTAATTTTGACGTTTTTATTTATGACAAGAGCTAGATTTCACGAAATTTTGACCACTACGAGCGCTGGGATCGTTTTAGTTGTCCCCACCATGCACTCTGCACCCAGCGAATAGTACTAATTTACTCTTTAATCAATACATTTAAATTGCAAAATATTATTAGTACATATAGTAATCACTAAGGATCTAAACTTCAGGTATCCTTATTTTTGAGTTTTTGTCAGTCAGAAACATATCTGACGATTAGCAAAAAAATTTTAAATATCGCTTAAATCTGGGCAAGTCAAGGTACTGACACACAGAGAGAGATAAAATAATGATCTCATTAGCTAAAAGATGCGCAGAAAAAAATGGACTATAGGGTAAGATCACCTAACATTAACCGGAAAATACCAAAAAAAAATTTTTTTTACACTCAATTTATTAGAATACAAGCACATTTTACTTGGGTAATTCTCTAACCGGCAACCACAAAAGTCACGTGATGATATTAAAGAAAGATACAATGATTAACAATTTTTTCTACTACCATGTATAAATCACTATCTTTACACATACTTTAACGTGAGTAAAAATAAAATACTTTACGCACTAGTGTGTAAAGTAAAAATTGTATATTGGAGTGTTTATAACTACTATTTATACTATATGAAATAAATTAAAAATATTTATTATATTTTATACTCCATAATCATTTTCGCATCTCGGAATAATAAGTTGCGAGGCTGAGAAAAATCTTCTCTACCGTGGTTTATATAGTATTTTTTCCACTACTAGAATGTTTAATCATTTTTACAATAATATTTTTTGGATTTTTTGGGTATTTACAAAAAATTTAATTGAAAACAAGCAGTTTATGAAAATAAATGAATGAGAATATTCAATAAATTAAATTGACATTTCATTATGTAATTTGCACTGTGAATTTAAAAAATGTCAAGTAGCGATGAAGACACGAAATCAATATCAAAATATGTATTACATAACCTTAAACTATTTCAAACGAAAATATATCTGATAAAGAATTACTTACCTCTCTGTTTTATTTCATTTGGTCTAAAATTCACTTGAAATGATAGATAGTCAAAAGAAAGTGCTTATTTGCTATTGAATTTTTTCTAATAATTTAAAAAAATGCTTACTACAAACGCAATGAGAGTTGCGTATAATTAATTTGAAAGATTTCCTAAAATCGCCTACCTCTGACATCAACGTTTAGTCATCAGTTATTTTATTATCTACTATTACTAAAAAATTATTTACTTGTAGGAGAGAATTTTCTCTTCCCGACTCGAATAATAATAATAATAATAATAATAATAATAGTTACTTTAATGTTTTTAAACGGTAGCTCAATCAAATTTTATAGTTTAAGATCTTTGTCTGATTTTTCAAAATTCCAATTTAATTATTATTTAAATCCTACAAAAAATAAAAATAAAAATTCAAAATTTCTAAAAAATAAAAATAACTGAATTTTACCCAAAAATAATTATTTAATGAAAAATACAGTATTCAAGAAATATTATTAAAGTTAATTAAAACATAAAACGAATTTTGAAAAAAAATTGCAGTAAACCCAAATTAAAAAATAAATTACTTCTATTTTTTAATCCAAAAACCAGAAAATTAAAAAAAATTGTTTTCGATAAAAACTCAAATTGAGAAAAAAATTAGGAAAATTGTTTTCTAAATTATTGAAATATTTTAATTTATTACAAAAATAAAACATTGACATCCATTATAATAATTAAATTGAAATAGATACGGTGTTCATTTCTGCGAGTTTTTCGCGCTAATTGGAGAAATTAATTGTTAATATTTTAACTCTGAATCAATTAAGGTGTCGTGCATCGCATCGTGAAGTGCTTTTTTTTGTGAAACTTTAAACGTAAGTGATAATAACTATACTATTGACTCATATCAAACAACAACAAATATACTTTTTATAACTGTTAATCGCGATAAGTTTAAAGAAGATTAAAAACCAGTCACAAAGTCGTTTGTTCGATTATTTTGTGGGCAACCAGTTTTATAATATGTTGTATTGCTGGTTGTTAGCATTGAAGACGCCTATCAACCATAAGTAACGACGTTTCAAATGTTACCTTTGACTACAAGGGTAATAATAATTTAAGTAGTTCTCCAACAATCAATACATCCACAATGGTTTCAAACAACGCTCCAACTGCACCTTTGTCATATGTGGCTGCTGCAAAATCACCTCCGAGACCCACTTTTCCAAAAAAAGAACAAGCAATCGTCTTCCATTCAGCGGATAACTTAAAATTATTCGACTATGTAAAATCTGTTGGTGATATTATCGGCCCAAAAAATATCTGTTTTGCATCGCGTATCTCAAATAATAGAATTTGCATTTACCTGAGCAAAATTGAATTCGTCGATCAGTTAATTCTGAACCATCCTACTGTTCGTGTCGATAACACAGATCTCTCCATCAGAAGATTTATTACTCCAGCTAAACGACTCGTTATATCCAACGTTTGCCCAACAATTCCACATGATATCATTGAAACAGCTTTAAAAGATTATGGCTTGCAACTGGCCTCTCCAGTCTCTTTTTTAAGAGCCGGTATTCCCGGGAATGAATACAGTCATATACTCTCCTTCCGAAGGCAAGTTTATATTATTCCCCCTACCGACCAGTATGAGCTACAGGCATCCATAGTTATTCCTTTCGAAAATAATGGCCATAGGATATTTTTATCAACAGATAAGATGGAGTGTTTTATATGTAAACAGAACGGTCATATTGCATCTAACTGCCCAAACACTCAAACTGTTACCCCACCCCAGATGTCTAGTCCATTACCAGATCCTATTAACACGCAAGCTACTTTACCCTCATCCGCAGTCCCAGATGCAAACTCGCCAATCACTGCTGCTCCTTCTGGCTTGAAAAGAACATGCCCCTCTTCTCTGGATCCTAGTGAGACTCAGTCCATACCTGAAACATCTAAACCAACCAGCACTAATGAACTTTCATCTATGCCACCTCCGAAAGAACAACCCAAAACTGAGACATCTATTAAGCCTGTAAAGAAGAAGGTTAAAAAAGATAATGCAAATGACTCTGCAATCATTGAGGATCTCTACCGTAAAACACCTAACTCATTTACCCTTCCTGTTAAAAACTTCCTGGCTTTTCTAGAAAATTCATTCGGAAGCAATGATGTTATATCAGAAGCAGAGCGATTCACCAGAGACATAAGGTCACTTCTCTCAGATTTGTATACCATTTACCCATCCTTGTCGGACAGAGCACTCAAGAACAGATTTACTGGACTTAGCAAAAAATTGAAAAGAGATCTAAATATTGCTAGTTCGGATTTGGAAAGCTTGGTATCTGTGGCTTCACAGGATGTAATCGAGGACGATTCTGATTCAAATAGTTCACACATATCTTCTTATTAATAATAAAATAACATTTTCAATCTGATTCAATGGAACTGCGATGGATTCTATCCTCGCCTTGAACGCATTCAGCAACTGATTTCTGAAACTAATGCCGAAATAATCTGCTTACAAGAAACTAATTTTAAGGACAGCCATAAACGCCAACTTAAGGGCTTCGTAGGATATCATCATATCAGAACTGCTTGTCAAAGAGCTAGTGGTGGTACTTCCGTTTTTGTCTCAAATGATATATTTTCACTTAATTTTCCTTTGACTACAGATTTTGAAGCAACTGCTGTCTCTGTATGGTGCCCATATAAAATAACCCTTTGCAACATTTATGTACCTCCAAATTCTGACTCATCTGTGGCTGACTTCTTGAACCTTATACACCAACTACCTGTTCCTTTTATCATCGTAGGTGACTTCAACGCTCACAATATGATGTGGGGCTCTGAGAAAACTTTTGGAAGAGGCAAAATTATAGAAACTGTTTTAAATAACACTTCTTTGTGTTTACTAAATACTGGATCTCCTACGCATTTTAATATATCCTCCGGTTCCTTTTCCTCCATTGATCTAAGCTTCTCTGACCCTAAATCAGCCTCTTCACTTTCTTGGAACACATTAGAATCGCTCTATGATAGTAACCATTTTCCAATTGTCATTTCTGATAAAATCAATAAACCAATCGAGCACACTCTTAGATGGAGGACGTCCAAAGCTGACTGGAATGGCTTTAGAACTCATATTGACCATCTACTGTCTTAACTCAAATTTCCTGACAATATCGACGACGCTTTAGCTAGCTTTAAAAATTGCATAATCCAAGCTGCAGAAATATTTGTTGGAAAAATAGATATTAATCATTCCCGTAAAGCTGTCCCTTGGTGGAACAATGACTGTAAAATTGCAGTTCGAGAATGTAAAACCGCTTTGACTAAATACCGTCGAGTTCGAACCGAAACCAATTTTATTGAGTTCAAAAAACTTAAAGCCAAATCCAAACGTATAATAAAACAAAGCAAACAGATTTCATGGAATAAATTCGTTTCATCTATATCATGTGATACTCCTCCTAATCAAATGTGGGCTAAAATTCGACAAATTCAAGGAAACACAACATATTCAAAGATTCCAGCAATAAATTACGAAGGAAATTTGGTCACCCGAGATCAAGAAATTGTAAACACCATGGCTGCTCACTTCCATGAAAAATCAAAAAACAAACACGTGATGCAAAGAAATATACCCTTACATCCCCTTCCTTTTCTTAATGATTCAAATATTGAAGACCTCAATTCCCTAAATCTACCATTTTCCATGCAAGAATTATTATCTGCCCTTTCCATTTGTAAAAATTCAGCTGCTGAACCTGATAACATTAGTTTCATTTTCCTCAAAAATCTATCCACATATAGCATTTCAACGCTACTGGACCTTTACAACAAAATCTGGATCAAAACGGAATTCCCAAAGCTATGGCGCACATCCACCATATTGCCGATTAAGAAGCAAAACCAAAGCCCCAGTGATCTCAATTCATACCGACCTATTTCCTTAACATTCACAATGTGCAGGCTCATGGAGAAAATGATCAATAAACGAATTATCTGGTTTTTGGAAAAACACAATGTTCTATCATCAGCTCAATCCGGATTTAGACCGCAACGAAGCACCATGGACAATCTTGTAGTCTTGCATACTGATATTCTTAATGCTTTTCACAAAAACCAAGACGTAATAGCAGCAATATTTGATATAGGGAGCGCATTTGATACTCTACTTAGACCCGTCATCCTAGACAAACTTAAAGAATGCCATTTCTCTGGTAATATTTTCTCGTTTATTGAAAAGTTTTTAACTAACCGCTCTTTCAGAGTAACGGCAAATGGAAAATTATCTTCAGTCTTCTCACAAGATAATGGTGTTCCTCAAGGCTCTGTACTAAGCACAACCCTCTGTACTAAGCACAACCCTCTTTATTCTTGCTATAAATGATATTTGTTCTAATATCCGGCCTCCATTAAAGTTTGCTCTCTATGCAGATGATCTCCTAATTTACTGTCACGGTAAAAGTGGCTCTTCAACTGCTACACTAATACAACATGCAGTCAATCATCTCTGAAACTGGTCAGCTAACACTGGCTTTCACTTCTCTCCTGCAAAATCTAAGATCATAAAATTTAGTAGAAGGACATCTAACATAATCACTCCTCATATTACTCTCAATGGTGCTATATTATCTACGGTCAATCATCATAAAATCTTTGGACTCACTTTTGATCACAAACTTACTTGGAAACAGCATATCAAAGATGTGAAAGGAAACTGCCTTAACAGAATGAACATTTTAAAAACACTATCACATCAACATTGGGGAGCTCAAGAAGAAACACTCTTGAAAGTCTACAGATCTTTAATACGCTCTAGAATGGACTATGGCTGTTTTATCTACATGTCCGCTTCCAATTCCACGCTAAAAATGCTCAACTCTGTCCACAATACTTGTTTAAGAATTTGCTTAGGCGCCTTCAGATCTAGTCCAGCCGAAAGCCTATACTGCGAATCCAACGAACTTCCACTTTCATTAAGGCGTGAACAGCTTTTACTGTCATATTTTTCAAGAATTTCTGCTAACCCTTCCAATCCAGCTTATTCTATAATAATGTCTATATCTGCACAAAATATTTACACTTCCAGTAGAACACAAACTTTCTCTCAGATTTTACCACCTCTCCTTGCTAATATCAATCTCCTTGAAACTGCCCCTACACCATGCTCTATTACTCCTCCCTGGAACAAAAAGTTAGATGCAACTAACATATCCCTAAATAAACACCTCAAAGAAGAGACTCCAAAAGAGTTTTTAAGACAATCCTTCTTGTCCATCATCGAATCATCTCAATTTGAGAGAATCTTATACACTGATGCTTCTAAATGTGGAAATGGTGTAGGTTGCGCTGTCGTTACCATATAATCCACGGTTTCATCTAAACTGTTACCAGTTTTTTCCAGTGTCCATAGAGGAGAGATGTTTAGTATTCTTCAAGCCCTCAAATCTATAACCCCAGAATATAAAACAGTTGCAATATGCTCTGATTCCCTGTCGTCCATCCACTCCATCACGAATATATATACCAAGCATCATCTAGCTCAAGCCATTCACGAACAGTGCAGTCATCTTGCATCTCTAGGGACAACGATTACACTGATATGGATCCCTTCTCATATTGGCATATCTGGAAATGAGAAAGCTGATCGAGTAGCCAAAGAAGCCACGCTATCTAACTTATCCACAGAAAAAGTGCAAATCTATAAAGACCTTAAATCGCACTTTAAGCACTCTGTACAAAAATCAAGACAACATCAATGGAGTGAATTAGAATCCAAACTACATGAAGTCCGACCTTCCACTAATCCAGTTTATCTTCCACCAATGTCTAGACGCCACACAGTTTTGCTACGTCGACTACGTATTGGACACACCCAACTAACGCACAAATATTTGATGACTTCCGATGAACAGCCGTTATGTGGGAATTGCCAAAGCTTGCTAACTGTTAAGCACATTATTACAGAATGCTTATTCTACTCAACCACTCGCTGCCAATACGGATTAAAAGACAACCTGAAAGACATCCTCAACCCACCTTGTCAACTCCAAGAACTAGTCAGTTTCCTGCATGCCATAGATGTCTACGACAAACTTTGACTGAACATCTGCCTCCACCGTTTATGTATTTATAGTGTTATAGTTTATAATAATATTAAATATTTACTACTGTATCTGTGTCAATGGCCTTGATGTCGAGACACGTAAATTTCCAAAGTTGAAATAAAATAAAAACTAAATTATTACGAAAATTAATATTTTTGTCCAAACATTTATTACTTCAATTCTTTTTTTTTAAGTTTGCGAAATAATTTTAATTTAAAATAGACCACTATTAAATTAAATTAAAAAATAAATGAATTTTGAAAAATATAATATTTAAAAATTTTATCTATAAAAAGGAGATTTCAGCAAAAATTTAAAAAAGATAAAAATGGATTCGTACATTTATTGAGAAATAAAAAAACCTTCACAAAACATTGATTTGAGAAAAATCCATATTTTTATTTTAATATTTTCTTTGAAAAATCTAAATGAAAAAAATATTTCTGATTTTTTAAATTCTTATAAAGAATTGATTTAAAATTTTTGCATATTAAAAAATTTTTTGTTTAACAATCTAATAATATTAGAATAAACAAACCAAATTTAAAACTTATTTCTATTTTTTAAATTTTGCAATAATCAAAATAAAAAAATATGTCAATGAAGAATTGAAATTTTGAAAAATTTAAAATAATTCAAAATCTTCATTTTAATATTATTTGAAATAAAAATTTTTTTTCAAAATTTTAATTTTTCAATAATATGTTTTCTTATTTTGATTTTTTAAATTCTGAAGAAAATCAAAAATTAAGAAAAAAATGAAAATAGCTTTATTTTAAACAAAAATAATTAAATTGTTTTTCTGAAAAATACAATTTTTAAAAAATAGAAACAGTCCAATATTAAACTAAATGGAAAAAAAAACGAATTAAAAATTTTTTTTATTAAATTTAAAATTTAGTTTATACAGTTTTAGTAATAAAATTACAATTGTTTCTGAATTTGATATATATTTTTTTAAAGCCTGTTAAAAATAAATTAAAAAATATATTACATTATACAAATTCATTTATAAGTTATATTGATTACGATCCATATTTTTTGTATCTTGTTTTTATTATAGGTATAAAATATAAGTCAGCTTAGAAATTTATGAAAACTTTGTTACATCAAAAGCTCTTTTTTTATTCGAAATTATGCACAGTTCTTCCGTAATATATATAATCCAACAAAAAATTCTCATTTTTCTCCCTGCCGTAGAGCAATCCCACAAAATGAATTTTCTTTAATAGAAAACAATGGCGAAGCGTTTTTCGAACGTAGCGGTGGAAAGTTTAATATTTGCAGAGGTCGCCACATGACTGCTCTTCAACAATTATGAAAAAAACAGAGGATTAAAATTGTAGACGAAAAATCATATAACTATACCATAATTAATATGGATATTTCCGCTACAAAAAGTATATATCCTTGCATGTTCTATATAAAAGTTCAGTAGCGTTCGTTAATAATTTTTATTTATATTTGTAGAACGAAAACTAAAGCTTTAAGGTAATTTTTATTTGGGATATGCCAATTTTTCACAATGATAAAAAAATAAATAAATACAGGGTGAACCAATTGGTGATTTGAGTCACTAAGAACCGAAACCAAAAAAAATAGTTGTTTTTGACAACCACCCTCGTTTTACACAGCGTACTGGTGCCAAAGGTGTCGTTTCTGTTATGCAGCCCTGCCCGGGTTAGAACGGTTTATACTACGAAAGGGGTAATTCGGTATCTGCTGCGTTAAGAAGTCTTTTGAGGAATAAGAGATGAGAGGGATCCCAAGACGTATACTTTAATAATTGTATATTTGCTGGTTTCTTTTTTTTATTAGGTCAATGATACTTTGATCTTATACTTATAATGTTTGGTTTTTCATATTTTTAGTCCCTTCTCTTTCTTTGGACAAGAAAATCAAATTCAATAGTTTACTATGTGGTTTATTAAAAAATATAAAATAAATATATTGATCATCAATTTTCACACCATATAAAAAATTTAAGGATTACTAGAATAGAAAATTTACAGAAACAAACAAGAAACTCATTCAACAAAGAAATTGGTTTCATTGAATTCAATCCACTGGAAGAAAACCAGCTCCCTCTCTGGGATGGTGAGGAAACTAGACTAATTAAAATATGGTATAAGAAATCTAGTATTCGAGAAAAAAAAATACAAATACAAATCCTAGTTCTCTCATTGGTTTAGTATAATACTATCAAAGTGATGAAAGAAAAGAGAAAATATTATTTTAAAGTAAAAACAGTTTGAGGAAAATCGGATAATTGGAAAAAAGTGAATAAACCGGAAAAATAATCAAAAACCATAAAATAAAAAGAATCAAAAAAAATATTAAAATCAGAAAAATAAAAAATCAGATAAAAACGGAAAAAAGGAAAAAATAATAATAAAAAAAATCTGGGAAAAATTAGACAAATTGGAAAATCAGAACAAACAAAAAATCTGGAAATCCAATTCTTTTGAATAACATAAATCCTGTTTTAATAATCGCAGTAGCTTAAAAAACAAAAGACAAAATTTGGCTTAAGTCCCGTTTTAATATTTAATTTTTCTCTTACACCTACAATTTATTATAACAGATTTAAACAAAAGTACACATTTTTATAACTTTTTTTGTCTTTCGAACGGCATAAGTCCTATTTTAATATTGGCAGTAGTTTTAAAAATAAAAGCAAAACTTAGTTGTTTCACTTATGATTTCTTATAACAGATTTTTTAAAAAATTACATTCTTTTAACTTTTCTCTTTTCTAGAATGACATAAGTCGCGTTTTAATTTTTTCAGTAGCTTAAAAATAGAATTCAAAACTTAATTTTTCTCGTACACCTACAATTTTTTATAAAAGATTTAAACACAAATTCAGATTTTTATAACTTTTTTTTTCTTTCGAACGGCATAAGTCCTATTTAATATTGGCAGTAGTTTAAATAATAAAAGCAAAACTTATTTCTTTTACTAATGATTTCTTGTAAAAGATTTTTAAAAAATTTACATTCTTATAACTTTTTCTCTCGAATGACATAAGTCCCGTTTTAATACGGCAGTAACTTAAAAAATATAGGGCAAAACTTAATTTGTCTTGAACACCTACAATTTTTTAATAAAATATTTAAACAAAAATTCACATTATTATAGCTTTTTCTTTCGACCGATATAAGTCCTATTTTAATATTGGCAGTAGTTTAAAAAATAAATGGAAAACATATTTTTTTTACCTATGATTTCTTTTAAAACATTTTTTAAAAAATTACATTCTTACAACTTTTTCTCGTCTCTCGAATGACATAAGTCACGTTTTAATATTGGCAGTAGCCTAAAAAAAGAAGGCAAAACTTAATTTTTCTCGTACACCTACAATTTGTTAATAAGATATTTGAACAAAAATTAACATTATTATCACTTTTCCTTTTCTTTCGACCGACATAAGTCCTATTTTAATATTGGCAATGGTATAAAAAATAAATAGAAGGTAAAACTTAATTTTTCCTTTACACCTATAAGTTTTTATAAAAGATTTAAACAAAAATTGACATTTTTAAAAGTTTTTCTTTTCTGTCGAACGGCATAAGTTCTATTTTAATATTGGCAATAGTTTAGATAATAAAAGCAAAACTTATTTGTTTTACTTATGATTTACTATAAGAGATTTTTTAAAAATTTCCATTCTTATAACTTTTTCTCTTCTCTCGAATGACAATAGCCCCGTTTTAATATTGGCAGTAGTCTCAAAAATAGAAGGCGAAACTTAATTCTTCTCGTACACCTACAATTTTTTATAAAATATTTAAACAAAAATTCTCAATTTTATAACTTTTCTTTTTTTTTCGATGGGCATAAATCCTATTTTAATATTGGCAGTAGTATACTAAACAAAAGCAAAACATTTTTTTTACCTATGATTGTTTATAAAACATTATTAAAAAATTTATATTCTTATAACTTTTTTTCTTCTCTCGCATGACATCAGACCCTTTTTAATATTGGCAGTAGCCTAAAAAATAGAAGGTAAAACATAATTTTTCTCGTACACCTACAACTTTTTATAAAAGATTTAAACAAAAATTCACATTTTTATAACTTTTTCTTTTCTTTCCACCGACCTTAAGTCCTATTTTAAAATTGCCAGTAGTTTACATTCTTATAACTTGTTCTCTTCTTTCGAATGACATAAACCCCGTTTTAATATTGGTAGTAGGCTAAAAAATAGGAGGAAAAATTTCATTTTTCTCTTACACCTACAATTTTGTATAAAATATTGAAACAAAAATTCACAATTTTACAACTTTCTAATGCCTTAAGTCCCGTTTTAATATTGGCAGTAGTTTAAAACATACAAGGCAAAATTTAATTTTTCTCATACATCTACAATTTTTTATAAAACGTTTGAACAAAAATTCACATTTTTATAACTTTTTCTTTTCTTTCGACAGTCATAAGTCCTATTTTAATATTGGTAGTAGTATAATAAATAAAAGCAAAAGTTATTTTTTTACCTATGATTTCTTATAAAAGATTTTTAAAAAATTACATTCTTATAACTTTTTCTCTTCTCTTCAATGATATAAGTACCGTTTTAATATTGGCAGTAGCTTAAAAAATAGGAGGCAAAAATTAATTTTTCTCGTACACCTACAATTTTGTATAAAAGATTTAAACAAAAATTCACAATTTTACAACTTTTTATGTTCTTTCGAATGGCCTAAGTCCCGTTTTAATATTGGCAGTAGTTTAAAGCATAGAAGGCAAAACTTAATTTTTCTCTTATACCTACACTTTTTATAAAGTATCTAAACCAAAATCCACATCATAATAACTTTTTCACTTCTTTCGACGACATAAGTCCTATTTTAATATTGGCAGTAGTTTAAAAAACAAAAGCAAAACTTATTTTTTTTTTCTATGATTTCTTATAAAAGAGTTTTTAAAAATTTACATTCTGATAACTTTTTCTCTTCTCTCTAATGACATAAGCCCCATTTTAATATTGACAGTAGCCTAAAAAATAAAAGGCAGAACTTAATTTTTTTCGTACACCTACAATTTTTTATAATAGATTAAAAAAAATTCACATTTTTAAAAGTTTATATTTTCTTTCGACCGGCATAAGTCCTATTTTAATATTGGCACTAGCTTAAAAAACAAAACCAAAACTTATTTTTTTTCCTATGATTTTTTATAAAAGATATTTAAAAAATTTATATTCTTATAACTTTTTCTCTTCTCTTGAATGAAATAAGCCCCGTTTTAATATTGGCAGTAGCCTAAAAAATAGAAGGCCAAACTTAATTCTTCTCATACACCTACAATTTTTTATAAAAGATTTAAACAAAAATTCACATTTTTATAATTTTTTCTTTTCTTTCGACCGGCATAAGTCCTATTTTAATATTGGCAGTAGTATAAAAAGTAAGTGAAAAACATATTTTTTTACCTATGATTTCTTATAAAAGAATTTTTTTTAAATTTACATTCTTATAACTTTTTCTCTTCTCTCGAATGACATAAGTCCCGTTTTAATATTGGTAGTAGTTTAAAAAATAGAAGGCAAAACTTAATTTTTGTCGGACACCTACAATTTTCTTAAAAGATTTAAATAAAAATTCACAATTTTACAACTTTTTATCTACTTTCAAATGGCTTAAGTCCCGTTTTAATATTGCCAGTAGTTTAAAACATAGAAGGCAAAATTTAATTTTTCACGTACACCTACAATTTTTTTTCAAAGATTTAAAAAAAATTTACATTTTTATAACTTTTTCTTTTTTTTTCGAACGGCATAAGTCCTATTTTAATATTGGCAGAAATTTAAAAAATAAAAGCAAAACTTATTTGTTTTACCTATGTTTTCTTATAAAAGATTTTTTTAAACTTTACATTTTACCAACGTAAGTGCCGGTTTATTAATGGCTGCTGTTTAAAAAATAGAAGACAAAACTTAATTTTTCTCTTGCAAATTTAGATTTTTGCAACTTTTTATCTCGTTTTTAATAGCATAAATCCTGTTCTAATACTGTCAATAGTTTAAAAAATAGAGGGCAAAATTTATTTGTTCACTTTTGTATCAGAGATTTTTAAAAAAATCTCATTTTTCGAACTTTCTATCTTTTTTAGAATGACATAAGTCCTATTTTTATATTGGCAGTGGTTTAAAAATAGAAGATAATTCTTCTTTCATCTACAATTTTTATTGTACAAAATTCATATTTTTACATTTTTTTTTGTTTAATTACAACTGGCTAAACGAATACTAAAACCCTTATTTATAAAAGCAAATTGATCCGCTCTTGATAACAGGTTACCTTAACTATAACCAACAATAACTGGTATTAATGAGAAAAGCACGTAGTCGTCGTTCCCCTGACTCTTTCATCTATAAACTCTGAGCAAATCTGTTCTGAATTAGCCGGAATTATTTTTGGACTCGAGATATTTCCAGTTTCCAGCCACTGGATACGCTGCAATTATATTCGGTAGCTCATTTCATCTAAACAATGAACGACAATGATGATGAAAAATTTTGATGTTTCGCAGGAGTGCCTTTTTCTTGATGCATTTTCCGGCCAAAGAATGAATTAATTACCAGAGGAATTGTTTACAAACAAAAGGTACATTATTTGAATTATTTGCATAGAAATTGAAAACATCTTTTACAGAGTCTTGTCAAATATTTGTCTTGGCGTAAAATTGTTCACTTTTTCATTTTTATATTGTATACGAAACTATATTATGTATTTAAAAAAAATACTTAATTGAATTTAATAATTTTTTAATTTAATTATTTTGTAATCGGAATTATTTGAAATATAAGTGCGACAATCAAAAATTTTATTTAACCAACATATAGATTATGTCATAAATAAAGCAAATACAATTGGGGGATTTATCGCTTTTGATTTTACAAATATTGACGCTCTCTGATCATTGTAAATGGCATATGTTAATAGTATTTTAAGCCATAGGCCGCCCATTTTGAATCCACAATAGTATATGTATATTGACAGGTTGGAAAGCATTTAAAAGAAATTTATTACAATAAAATGTAACGCACGGATTTTCACACATATCTAAATTTATGTTTAAATATCGCCGTTAGAAAAATATTTCTTGAAATCAATAACCTAAAATATTTCATAATCCCAAAATTATGACAAATACTGTAAAAAATATACAGGACGAAATTTATAATTAGAGGTGAATGGACTGTTTACACTATAGTAAAACATATGACGTCTGGTGTAACCCAAAATTTTTCTCTTTTTTTTTCTGACCTTTTCACGTAAATATATTGATGCACTTGTACCAGAATAGAGTAAAACCGGTTGAAAATGCGAAAAACAATTCCCGGAGGGTGCAATAACGCCTGGATGTTCGCGGCTTGGACACAGCCTTCTTTAAAAATTCAAGGAACAGAACGATGCCGGACATAATATAAGTGTTGGCCAGAACATGCTTGAATTCACTGCTCTCAGGATGCAATTTGTCCGATGGTTTTTTCTATTTTGTTGGATTCAATGTCTTCGATGTTAGAATTTAAAGCTTTCTATGGTTTTTTTTCGGGTGAATTGAATACTTGAAAGGACTGGTCAGTTATTTATGGTGGTAAATTTAATAAACAATCGTTTATGAAACGATACTTTATTTTGTTGATAATAAATAATTAATGTGATTTAAGCTCAAATCTTTCTATTATGGGTTCGTTCCATGAATAGAATTTGAAATATATCAGAAGTGAAATATTAAATAAAAAAAATTTTGGACGCCAGTCTAATTGATTTTTTGATGTAATTAGAAACAATTGACAAAAAAAACTATGTTATATTTCAAAATCTGTCCTTTCTTCCTTTTTGTTGGTTTAAGGAAATTAAACTCAAATTAAACGTTATATTTGTAAACTTAGCTTTTCTTGAGGTTTTTCTTATCTTCCTTCTCCAAAGGAAACTTAGATAGCTTGGTCCAAAAAAAACGTAGTCCAGGAAAAACGTAGTCCAAGAAAAACTGTTCCAAAGGAAAAACCTAGTCCAAAGGAAAAAAGGTAGTCTAAGAAACACAAGCTTGGTCCAAAAGAACGTAGTCCAAAGGAAAAAATGTATTCCAAGGGAAAAAATGTAGTCCAAGGAAAAAAAAACCCTAAAAGTTCACATAAAGTAAATATAAGCCAAAAATCTTATAAATTACCAGATTTCGTGGTCTCTGATTTTGAAAAATAATAAAAAACAATGATAATATCAAATTAAAATACATGAATTTAAGTTCAAAATCTGAAAAATAAAAATAATTAAAATGAATTAAATTTTAAGACAATCCGTAAAAACAAATTAAAAAATAGATTCTCTTTTTGTAAAACGAGACACAACCATCAGACTATTTATATTGTTATAAAATATAAGATATGAAATTTTGAGTAAAATTTTGGTAAATATATAATATAATATAATATAATATAGTATAGTATAATAAAAACTTACCCTATATAAAGAGGGGAAGAAAGAAAATTTTCAATTTACAGCACAGACGATATATAAGCTAATTGTTTTGACTAAATAGGCAAAGAGAGAGAGTTGGTAACATGGGAAAGATATTTTATACTAATACCTAAAAGAGAGGGAGATCTAGAGAAGGGATATGAAGCGAGCTGAAATCAGATAAACCAAGTAACATAATAATAAAAATTCAGTAAAACGTGTTGTGATGAACAAAGTAATTATAACACATGTAAATAAATATCAAAAACTATGATTCTGAGGTTAGTGTCAGGTTAATCAGTGACATCCAAAGAAATAATACATAACAGCTAGAATAATAAAAATATATGAATATCTGCTAAATTTTCAGTCACAATAATTTATCATACTTTTTTTTAAAGTCAATTACTCATCAAATATCATTTTAACCCCAAACGATGGAGAAAGGGGAGCAACTTATCGCGGCTGGTCACGTTAGAGATGTGAAAGAATTGAGACATAGTGGCAAAAGTTATTTAATCACATCGAATAATTGTAGAATAGAACACACTTTCGTCTAATTAAGCATATTACAGAATTAGGTTATACGTTACTTTTTTTTTGTCCGGGACCGTTCTTTGCAACCGGATTCACTGCAGCCTCGTGGGCTTATTGCGTTACTTACTTTTTTCTCCTAATTGCATTTATCCATCTCTTTCTTTTCTCTAATTTCAAACTAGCTCTTGAAAATATGTAAAATTTGCAGTTGCTATTTCTCCCCGTATTTTTGCAATTAACAACACAATAATTATTATGAACCATTTTTGTACTTAATTTTGACGTGTTTACTTATGACAAGAGCATGATTACAAGAAATTTTGACCACTACGAGCGCTGGGATCGTTTAAGTTGTCCCCACCATGCACTCTGCACCCAGCGAATAGTTTTAATGCTGTAATCTAGCCAACAAGTCAAGACATAATTTAATTATAAAAAAATAAAATAATTGACTGGGCATAAATTTAGCAACTCTAAAACAACTTTTTTAGGTTAGAAATGAATTTTGTAACCGAAAATAGCATCAATTTTATAACGTTAATTACTACTTACTTTTTGTAAAGATTTATAAGTCAATGGGGACGTGTGGTGCGGTAGCTACAGCAAATTCATTTGTAGTATATGAAAATCTACTTAAAATTATTCATAAAAATAAGCTTGGTTAATTTTGAAACACTACGATTACTAAGAAATAAATTTTCAAAATTTCCAAGTGACGTCAGCTACATTCATTTGTTTAAAGTAATGTAGATGGCACGACAAGGTATAATTTACAGTTATCTGTCGAGTATTACTAAACCAAATAGCCTTAAAAATAATAAGTTATGTTACACTGAAAAGTCAAAAATAAAACGTTGTGCCTAGGAGTACATCGGATGTACGCATTTATTTTGTACTTCGGCCGTTCATTGCGTTTTAAGGTTTACAAAGTATAGAAGTATGTTGGCGAATTTGCTTGATAAGTTTGATATTATTTCGGTAACGTCGTTGTATAGTATATGGTTACGGTGTAAAGGTATCTTCATGCTCATACGAATTTCGCAAAATTTATGCGAATCGGAAAATGTTTTGCCGTCCCCAAAATTTGTTGTTCATACTTGGGCGATATAATTTGACGGTTTCTGCCAACGGTCAAGTCAGATTAGTCAAAATATGTGAAATTATGGTGTTGTGTTCGCGAATTTTGTAAACAAACTTAACTATAAAAATAATGGATTCAGAAACAGAAACGAAACTAAACATATTGAACTTTAATAGATTATATTACGAACATTTACCACTATTGATATCTGTCACATTCTGTGACACGTCATCATCCGAATCCGCAAAAAAGTTCAAATATTTCAACTTTAATGCGAAATTTTCAGGCGCCATTTTATTCGCATAAATTTTGCGAAATTCGTATGAGCATGTAGCCATTTTTTTATGTTTTAATATTTTTTTAGCTTCATAAAATAGTGATTGTTAACTGGTTTGATTTGTATAGTAGAGTGTGTTTCTCCAAAATTAATGATTATTAGATTTCACCATTTAACTTCTTAAAATCTACATAAAGATACTGACATGGTAACTAGTTTGAGTAAAGTGTCTTTTTTTCTCAAAGTTCGAGATATAAAAATTAGGTATTTTATTTTATTTTCCGATGTACAACATAAACAAGCACATCCGATGTACTGCTAGTCACGGCGAAAATAAAAACAATGCAATTTTCTTCTTTTCCCATATTTACATCTGGCCTCTATTTAATAAGGAATTCAATTCGTGTATACTGACATCTCTTAACAGTATTATCAATTAATGTAGATATTTTTAATTTAATTTTTTTTAAATATAATACAGGTTTAAAAAAATTATAAATATTTTTGTAGGCATATTTGATAACATACTTTTAAGGTCCTAATTTAAAAAAATTACATAATACGTCCCCATTGAAATAAAAGTATAATGAGTTATTTAAGAATTTTAGGAATACTTCAGGCCGTAATACAACATTTCATATTAATTAATGCTCGGAATATGGTTTAATATGTACACTCGATCTTGAAAAAGGACTGTTTATTATTCTCCAAAAAAATTAACTTAAGGTAATTACTCATAGCCTCTTGAAATTATTAAGTGCAAAAATATTAAAATTGGAATTTCTACAATTACACTTATATCCAGTAAAATTTGATTTGTATTTATCTCGAAACTTAACACAATTATTAGAGCATAATTAGGTCGATTTTGTTGGAAAAAAATTCAGCAATGTTGTTATCTAGCAAAATTGTTTAGATTTTAGGCCATAAAAACATAATAACACAGCCCCGGGATAAGGTGAAGTCGACGCTGAATTTTGGAGCTAAAGCCGGATTTGTGCTCGAAAAGTTTATGGCCAACTGAAATTTCGGGTTTTGGTCCTGGAAAATGACCCCTTGGGGCGGGAAAATCCTGTTTTAGACGTCCCGGTCGCGACTGTGGTATTTTCATGGACTTTCCAATTCTGGAGCTGAGACTGGGTGTGAAAAGTGTTTGGTCAGCTGAAATTCCCAGTTTGGGTCCGGGAAAATGTTCCTTTTTCGAGAACAAATTCGGCTTTAGCTCCAAAATTCAGCGTCGACTTCGCCTTATACCGGGAACCGAATTTAAGGCCATTTTCGACCCCTGGGGCCAATTCCAGACGGGTAGACCCAATTCTGAGCTCGGAATCGGATTCAGCGTCAAAAAATACATGGGAATACATATGTCACTCTCTTGTGTATGAACTTTTTTTGTGGGGCTCTGTAATTTGTTGAATATAAAATTCTGATTGTCCTAAATTAACAATAATGGTTATGATTTATGCGGTAAATACTTTGCTAAAAATAACCGCTTTAGTAGTTCAAATCAACAATAACATAACCTAAATTTATATTTTATAGTGTAATTGGTTCGCATTGTTTGGAGTTCGAGAATCTCAAATATGGCGAAAGTAATTAAAAAATGGGGAAACGAACCAGCAAAGAATAAATAAAATGTTTAGTGGACTTAAAACAAAATACAATAATGATCGGCGGAAACTGTCATCTGTTAAAGCAAAAATGGAAAAAATTATTTTTAATTTTTAATGATGAAACAAATGGAGCTAAAAAATACAATGGAAAAAAGTAAGTAAATTGATTAAACTATTATTAATTATGTAAATTTATTATTAACGTTGCAAATTTAGTTTATTTTAGAGCGGAAAAGCAAAGTAAGAAAAATGGAAGAGAACTGAAAAAGGAAATAATGAAAGCAGGAGGTGGGGTATATCGTCGTATAATATTGACAGATATGTAGAAAACCGATTGATGGGATGGATTAGCATAACAGGATGCACGGATCTTCCTAACGAAGTAGATCCCTATTTAAATACTGCAGACGCAGAAGAAGACTGGATCGATGAAGAAGGTACAGATATAAAAAAAACATAGAAGTGGAAATAGAAACAGATGGAGCTGCAGTTTACTATGTAGAAGAAAATGAACAGCGAGATGAAGTAAATCAAAATTACCATTACTTTAACCTACAAAAAATAACGGTAAATGTCGTGAAACATGACAATTATAATGTTGATCTTAGTTCAATAATTAATAAAGGTAAAAGTAGAAGGAAAAAATATAGTAAATTGTTGATTTTTGAATTATTGCTTTAAATACTACAAAAATAGATACAAGTATAAAAAATCTGCGCGAGTATATAATTCTTGTAATGAAAAAATGGCATCTGCAGTAAAAGAAATGGCTACATCTATCAAAGAAATGGTTGCAAGTTTAAATAATTTAGCAGGGTTACTAAAATAACAATAACTTTTGCAGTGTACATCTAAAGTATCTTCCCTCTCCTTTAACAAAAATTTAGGTATGTCTACCAACTTTGGTATTTTGGGAATAAATGGAATACTGTATAGATGGATAGAAAATGTTTATTCACAACAAAAAAGAAATACACAATAGATACAATAATATACACAATTAAATATATAAGTGCTAGATTTTCAGTCATAATAATTTATCATACTTTTTTTTAAAAAATTTTAGGATGATGAATGTAATTATTCAATCAAACCGGATCTTAGTCTATTTAATCAAACCGGATTGGAATCAATTACTCATCAAATATCATTTTCAACCCTAAACGATGGACAAAGGGAAGCAACTTATTGCGGGTGGTCACGTTAGAGATGTGAAAGAATTGAGACATAGTGGCAAAAGTTATTTAATCACATCGAGTAATTGTAGAATAAAACACACATTCGTCTAAGTGGGCTTGCTACAGAATTAGGTTATACATTACTTACTTTTTTATCCTAATTGCATTTATCCATTTCTTTCTTTTCTCTAATTTCCAACTAGCTCTTGAAAATGTTTAAAATCTGCACTTGCTATTTCTCCGTGTATTTTTGCAATTACAACACAACAATTATTATTAACCATTTTTATATTTAATTTTGACGTGATTATTTATGACAAGAGCCAGATTTCACGAAATTTTGAGCACTACGAAAGCTGCGATCGGTTCAGTTATCCCCACCATGCACTCTGCACCCAGCAAATGGCCTAAAAAAAATTTCACCGTACTTAAGCCTTTAGTGAAAACCGCATCGAGATATGTTAATTGATTCGGAAGATACAAGTGTTCAAATTGTGGAAAAATAAAGTGTATGTATGTAGTAATCAAAATTTTTACCTGTGTGTAATTATTGGAGACGAGAGGGGTAACAATTATACCTGCGGACTGTATACTACCCAGATAGGTAGAAGTTTAAAGATTAAATTATGAATCATGTATCGCTACATTCGTTTTTTGTTTTAAATAAAATCAACCACTGGAGTTATACACTATGTATTTTACCTATTTCCCGCTGAAAAAAATCAGGCACGAAAAGTATTAAATATGTTGCTGGTCATTTATAAAATTAGAATAAAATTTATAATGGGTAAACTTAATTAAAAAAATGAAAGATTTAAACAATTTAAACATATGACAAAAGCGTCAACTCAATTATCGGAAAAATATGCAATTGAAAATGTATTAAATATATTAACTCATTCTTTAGTAATAATTAAAAAAAATTTATGAACCAAAATCAAGGGTTAGCTCCCTTGAAAAATATGTTTGACTTTTGTGCTCATTTTTTTAATATTTTCTTCACTAAAACATTGTTGCATAATTTTAAAGCACCTTGTATAAAAATAGCATGTCTTACATAATTTAAAATCAGTTAAAGTAAGTATTTTAATAAATTGTTAGGAATATTTATTATTAATCAGATTTTAACGTGATCAAAAGACGTAGGAAGTTGAAGCAAAAGTTAGTTAATAGATACTGTCACCCAGTATATAGTTAGTCATTCGCAAGACGGTCGATCCTAAATTGATATAACGGCACCGTGGTCGTCAAACACGAGCCCTTACCCCGTCTCGTCCCTCTTTACCCCTCGTTCTCTTTTCCGCCTGCTGCTGCGGAGTATCATAATTTAGAGGTCCCGCGGGGATCCCACGTTCGGATTATGGCTCCATCATACATTATGTACCTGTAGACTGCCATAACTCGTAACACCACTTATTGTAATCAAATACACTCTGTATAGTCCCTGTTAGAGAAAAATACTTTTTTCTGCAAAAATAGAAATATGCTTTTTAACGCAAGCGATTTTTCTCATAAGCAGGCGAAAATTAGCAGTAATTTGTATGATTCGCGCAATGAGTGCTAATATGTGTATCTCTAGTTCGTTTTTGTTTGGTTAACGTAGAATAAGTCAAACATTATTTTTTGTCATTATTTGTCTGGAAAGTGTTTAAAGTTTTACTTCTACAGGATAGACAAAAAATATGTAATATTTTCAATATCATATTAATAATATAATGGATTTTTTTATTCCTAATAAATTGGAATAATTAGTATGAACTTTAATTCCGATTTAATTCCAGTGATTATACTGAAGAACTATTTGCTATACTCCAAGATTTTAACTTCATAACCCAAGATAACAGAAAAGTTGCAATACGCCTTGATCAAATTCATCCAAAGCATCTACCGCTTTTACCACCTCGTACAAGCTATACACGAAAGGCACCAACAGCTCTTCTCCGAAAGAGTAACTGTAACTTTATTCTGGGTTCTCTCACATTTCGGCATCATCGGGAACGAACTGGAACATTCCTGTCGAAGAAATCCAGTTGTTGAAAAACTTCTTTAAACATAGTACCTACTCAAGAACACTGGACTAGAATTCCTTCGAAGTTATATGAGGCCCGACAATTATTCAAGCCGTTCCATGTACTTTCATTACCAAGAAGAGATAAAATGACTATTAGAAGGGTACGAATTGGACACACAAATCTTACACACAGCCATCTAATGACCTCAGAACATCCTCCTTTATGTCACAACTGCAACAGCGCCTTATCTGTCAAACACATCCTGATGGAATGCCAGCTGTACTCATTCAAATCAAGACAGTTTGGACTTTCAAGTACCCTGGCAGAAATCATCGGACCAGATACATAAAGTTCTCAGATACTTAATTGACATTAAGTCAGCTCTATGATGTTCCGATTTTTGAAGTATTATAATAGCTAAATACATTTGCGATCGGTAATGTTTTGGAGCAATCGTCTTGGCGCAAGTATTTTGGCGCGAGTATTTTGGTACAAGGTATCTTTTGGTGCGAGCGTCTTGGTGCAAGCGTTTGGCATCACAGCACATATAATAAATCAAGGAAAATGCACCATACGTTTACTATGTACATGAAAAATACAGCGCAAGTGTACAATATACATACACAATTAATTCACTAACTAAAGTTGTAGGCAATAGCTCTCAAATATTCAACTACATTTCTATTCGGATAATCGGTCACGATGGTTTTTATCCGCCTATCAGCTTCTCTGTATTTTTTCAATTTTGGAGGAAGATCATGGCTAGCAACTAGCAGTTCATATGTTTTTGAATCGTCTTCAAAGCATCAATGAACTTCCATATGCTTGGATGATCTACTGAAAACTCTTCTTGAATTCGTCTGTGGGCTGCTTCGGCATGATTATTTGTTCTCTCATCGTCTCTTAATACTCATACACAGGCCACATTTCGTGCGAGAACACCAGTGGTCGCCTTCGGCCTCTCCCTCTGTTAGGTCTACCGATATAATTATCCTCAAACCACCATAGTATTGGCTGTAATGCTTGAAGGAGTTCTTCAGCTAGAGCATCTACCGCAGTGTCTATATCGTTGATAGGTACAAATGCAAGTGATGTAACTATTTTTGCAATTAGAGCAAAGTAGCATCATTATTGTAACTATGGTTGAAACCTTGCTGTCCAATATATTTTTTCACATTTTTACATAAATGAAAAAAACATCCACATGTCAGCATTTGGATATATGGTTTGAATGGCTCTAATAATTGCTAATTAATAATTACAAGATATAAATTGGGCCCCAGTTCAGGCACAATCTCGTTCAGTAGGTTAAAGAGTCGTTGATAAATCTCCTACTGCTTATTAGGCTGGATGAACTCCACCGTTTTTGTCTACCAAAATCACAAATGCTTGTGAAAATAAGGAGGAGCAATTTTAAATGTTCAGTCAAACAACTTTTCGCATTCTCTCAACAATACTAGACGCTGCTGTCGGCCAAATATTAAAATTGTGAATTGATGTAAATTTGATAATTGTCTGGAATTGCAAGTTCTTCCAAAGTTAATGGATTTGCAGGTACTGCGGCTATTTCTCTCCTTTTCCGTCAAATTATTTGCTTAATGTTGGCGTATTTAGGAAATGTTCCTTGTGCTACTTGGGACAAATTAGCAACTCCTTGGTTTACCAACTGAATGGTACTCTCGCAGGTGATCTCAGCTCGTCTCTTAATTGTGGTAACAGCTTTGTCGACTTCAATCTTGGCATCTGAACTTTCATGTAAATGCTCGTGAAGAACCTCAACTTTTTTTTTTTTTCCTGTGGAGAAAATCCTTTATGGACACCTAGGTAGTGTAAGACTCCCATTTGCAGGTCAACTCACTAAAAAATCCACCTACGCCCATACGCATCCGGAATCATCGTCTCCGACCTACCTCAGATGCATACGGCGGCTACACACCTATTTCTTCTTCCTCTGTCTGTTATCTTTCCTCCTCACATTTTTTCTTCATAACAGCCACTATGTATTATGTATTCCTCACCGGCCAGCCAGTGTGTTTGGTCACTCAGCATTTTTTTATAATGGCGCTCGTTGTCTGGACTTCTCCAAGTGTCTTCTTCATCTCAGCTCTCAGGTTGTCCCATCTGCTACATTCTATTATTGTGTGCTCTGGGATATCTGACCTACCACATATGTGCATTCGTCGCTATTTCTTTTTCCGATCCGGTACTCTGAGGTGCCTACATCGTACCCACTTCTCTACGTCTGGTATCAGTGTTTTCGTCTACTGGGCTGTTCTCTCGTGAGCCGTCCATTCCATCTGCCATTTTCCCATGGTTTCCACCCTGACTTCTCTCCGCTTTAGCTCTATATTGGCTCTGTCTGTGCCAAATAGCTTTTTTCTTTCCTGGGCCAGAAGATGCACAGGTATTGTGCCCGTAATCACCTGTATTGCTTCTACCGAGACGGTCCAATAAGCAGAGCCAACACGCAGTGCAGCCTTTCTCTGGACACCATCCATAATTTTTATATTTCTCCACTGCCAGGATTTCTTCCTATAATGGTGCTCCGTACAGCAAGATGGAGTGAACTACCTCAAGCAGCAGCTTCATTTTTAAGAACGAGGGACCTTCTATATTTGGCATTATTTTTGACAGTTTTGCAAGTTTAGTTTCAGCTTTTTTTGCTGTTTGTTCTTCTAATATGTTCGCCAAAATGTGCATTAAATCCTAGCGTTGTACCTAAGTATTTCACCGTTGCGGTTAGTGTTATCAGGTTTCCTTTAAACTCAAAATTCGTCATTTGTCTTTGGGCTTTCTATCTATGACCCTTAATGACCATATTTTCTGTTTTTTGAGCCGCTACTTCCAGCTCATTGGCTCTCATCCATTCGTCAATTTTTATCAACTAAGTCTCTACTCTGTGTCTTAGTCCCTCCGTATCACTTGCTTTTGCCAGGATAGCCAGGTCATCTGCAAAGCCATATTATGTAACTCCCTTATTTAAGTGCAGTCTGAGAACTCCATCGTAGAATACGTTCCTAGAACCGACCCCTAGAACCGACCCCTGCGGGACTCCCACTGTGGTTTCCATTGTTTCCTTATCATCGATGGCTATCGCTCTATGGTTAAGGTATTTGCTTATTATATTTACTATATAATCTGATATCTCTATTTTTTATATAGCGCGTATTATATTGCTCCATCCTGCTGTATTGAACGCATTTTTAACATCTAGAATTACAATCATTTCCCATTTATCTGATATATGTGCTTCCTGTAGGAGTTTGTCTACGACCTGTACAGTTGATCGCCCTTTCCTGAAGTTCTTCTATGAGTCTATTTTTTATTAGGCTCTCATACAGTTTACTAATTGTGTTTAGTAGGCCCCCACATTTTTCTGCGGTTTGGGTATCAGAACCAGTTTTCCTACTTTCCAATCATTTGGAAAATCCTGTTTTAACAACAGACCATTCTTGGTTTGTGAAGAACCTTAACTACATGTTCTCGAACTGTATGGACCCTTGCTTTACACGCCTTCTTATTTTCATGCCCCCAAAACAGCTTTTCTTCATCCGAACTTTTGCGATCAAAAGTGTACAAAAAACCATCATGTACAAATAAATTTTTCATTACCGCGCTTAGAAGAAACACCAGACATTTTACAACGACTGGCCGCATTGATAATCAATGAGGATACGACTAAACCCTAATAACCCCAAGCATTCTTTAAATAGGTGAAACAAGGTACTTAGAAAGTACTGTAATAGCTTAGAGCTCATCAACCATCAATAGATAAAACACATAATAGCTTTTTAATTGATAATAAATATACAATAACGAGCATTATGATGAATGATAGTTTTTTAATTTATTTTAAATATACAATAACCAGCCTCATTAGTTAATTGTTGTTTTCTCATTTAGTTCCCATTAAGCTGAACTTTCCACATTAACCATAAATACTTCTTAATTGACAACACTAACCCAAAGTTAGACAATTGCAAAATTATTGGAATTGCCGTTATTAATTCTTATATGTAACAGTGCAACTAATGTACAGGGCGGTTCATTACAATTAAACGTATTTGAATTACAAAATGTCTCTAAAATATTTTACTTTTTTCAATTTTGGAATTGCACAGTATTAAAGTTTGTAAGTAATACAAAAGGATTCTGCACCCAAAAGATCGCGCCTAACCGCTCGCGCCAAAACGTTGGTGCCAAAACAAAACTGTCCCATCTATTTGTCAGTAAACTCTACAAAATAAAAATTTTTATGAACTTAAAAAAAATTCAAAAATAGACTGACGCCCAACAACATTTCAATCCTAATCTGTAACTTAAACACAAACTGTATTAAGGCACTGGAAACAAACCCTGAAGAGTTTAATTTTTTTTATTCTAACACAAAATATTTCTTTTTCTTTTAATTATTCGAATTTTATTGAATTTTTTTTTAAATTTGAATTTAATTATTTCAAGTACATCTATGGTTTTCATTAACCGCTTTAATCCAAATTAATAGCTACTGTGCTTTTTTTTTCGGTTAATAAAAATCCTGTATCAAATAGTCTTACACGAGATAAATTTAATTTTAAATCAACCTCCATTACTAACCAGTAAGAAAAACTTACTTCGTCAAGGGTGCTTTCCGTCTTCTTAAAAATCCATAAACCAAATTTCGCTATGAACCGAATAAGAATACACTTATTGTTATTTATTCTCGTAATAAATATCAATGACGGAGTCCTTATCCTACCAGAGGGAGGCGCCGCCCATTTATCATGTGCTACCACCTGTGTCCTTCTTTTCTTACCCCAGAATCCGTTAGTCGTTTTCAGAAGAGTTTTCTGAGCTGAGACCTCCTGTCCAATTAAAAGTTTTTGGATTGACAGATTTATTTTTCGTCGAGTGCTGGTTGGCGATTGTTATACAGTAGCTAGATTGGTTATCGACCACTTTCAAAAAGACTCTTCGAGGATTAATCGTTTATCACATACAATAATTAATTTTGTAGCGACCTACTATCGAAGTAACATTTAAGTTAAGACATTGAAACTTGACCAAGTGTTTTATTAGTTTTCAAAAATTTAAGAATAATAAATGCGAAAGAGAAAATTGTGATACAATGGAAGAGTATAATGAATTGTAAAAATTATTTATTCGAATTTTAAATAATTAACTACTTAACCCTGTATAATATTTTAAGCATTCCAGTAAAAGTAGTAATATGTTAAATTGAATTTAAATGACAAAATAAACTATAAAAAATAATGTTAATATAAATTTAAAAATTTAATACAGGGTGGCGCAAATGTAATTGAATTTCAAATATCGCTTAACATAGCTTATCCAATTTTTACTTTTTATGTACTTTTTATTTCATTATTAAAATCCCCATTTTTTTATTCATCCAACCATGTAGAACATTTAATTTTTTATTAGCGTTTGGCAATGAACTGCACCTTCTCAATGGTACTCCTCAAATGAAGCATACCATAAATAAAAATTCAGAAGAAGTCCAAGAAAACTTCAGGTATTTTACTAGATGTCGTGATATTACCGTCATCACCTTAACTTCAAGTAATTATAATAATAATAATATTCTTCCTATATTTCACCCCCTTACGAGTGAGTCCCAGGCCTTTTACTGAGGATTGATGGCGCTATTTGGCTATGGGTGTAGGAAAACCCGGAAAATCTCACCACCATCATCGGCATAATTAAATTACCCTAACCATAAGGAAATCCAAATCCGCTAACTACACTTTTGTAGTCAAAGTCGAAAAACACACTTCAGTGACTAAAATTTGCTGTAGTTCAAAAAGACTTAACTTGTACCGTTTTTTCCGCGTAGAAATTTTTTGCACACGTGTTGAAACATGGTCGACGAGAGAAAGTACTATGCTAATATTGTTTGATATTTTTTATTCTTACCCATACGCGTATACTTAAGACTCATAAAAAAAAGTTTGTGCGGTCGGAAGAACTAAATTCTTTACTTGATTCAATTTATCTGTCCCTCTTTCTCTCTCTATCTTTCACCATTTTTCATTTTGTTTTTCCTTTTTTTTCTTTTCATTTTTTTCCATATTATTCATTATTTTTTTACCTAATTTTCATGGTTTTTTTCCATATTGTTCATTATTTTTCCCTATTTTTCATTATTTCCTTCTTTTATTTTTCATTATTTTTTTTTCTATTTTTCAGATTTTTTCCATTATTATTCACTTTTTTCACTGTTTCTCATAGTTTTTTTCATAATTTTTATTATTTTTTTCCACATTTTTCATTATTTTTTTTCGCCATTTTCGGATATTTTTTTCTATTTTTCATTATTGTTTTTCTCTATTTTCCGATATTTTTTCCCTATTTTTCAAAAATTTTTTCACTATTTTTCATTATTTTTTCCCTATTTTTCATTATTTTTTTCCATATTTTTCATAATTTTTTTCCATATTTTTCATTATTTTTTTTTCGCTATTTTCCGATATTTTTCATTTTTTTTTCGCTATTTACCGTTATTTTTTTCCCTATTTTTCATAATTATTTTCCCTATTTTTTATTAAATTTTTTCATAATTTTTCATTATTTATTTCCCTTTTTTTCATAATTGTTTCCATATTTTTCATCAATTTTTACCCTCTTTTTTATTATTTTTCGCTCTATATTTCTTGAGTTTTTCCCTTTTTTTTATTATTTTTTCCCTATTTCTCATTATTTTTCTCCCTATTTTTCATCATTTTTTCCCTATATTCCAATATTTTTTTCCTGTTTTTCATTATTTTTTCCCTATTTTTTATTTTTTTTTTCCATAACTTTCCTTATTTTTTTACATATTTTTCATTACTTTTCCCATATTTTTCATTATTTTTTTCCATATATTTTATTTTTCTTTTTCTTTAATTTTTTCCCTATTTTTCATTATTTTTTTCCATATTTTTCATAATTTTTTTCCATATTTTTCATTATTTTTTTTTCGCTATTTTCCGATATTTTTCATTTTTTTTTCGCTATTTACCGTTATTTTTTTCCCTATTTTTCATAATTATTTTCCCTATTTTTTATTAAATTTTTTCATAATTTTTCATTATTTATTTCCCTTTTTTTCATAATTGTTTCCATATTTTTCATCAATTTTTACCCTCTTTTTTATTATTTTTCGCTCTATATTTCTTGAGTTTTTCCCTTTTTTTTATTATTTTTTCCCTATTTCTCATTATTTTTCTCCCTATTTTTCATCATTTTTTCCCTATATTCCAATATTTTTTTCCTGTTTTTCATTATTTTTTCCCTATTTTTTATTTTTTTTTTCCATAACTTTCCTTATTTTTTTACATATTTTTCATTACTTTTCCCATATTTTTCATTATTTTTTTCCATATATTTTATTTTTCTTTTTCTTTAATTTTATCCATCTTTTTCATTATTTTTTTCAATATTTCTCATTATTTTTTTCCATATTTTTCATTATTTTTTTATACGTTCCTTTATTTTTTCTATATTTTTTATTATTTTTTCCATATTTTCATTATTTTTTCCTCATTTTTAATTATTTTTTCCCTATTTGTCATTATTTTTTTCACTATTTTTCATTATTTTTTTCCTATTTTTCATCATTTTTTTCCCCATTTTTTATGATTTTTTCCAGATTTTCAATTATTTTTTTCCCTATTTTCCAATATTTTTCATAATTTTTTTACTATTTTTCATTATTTTTTTACTATTTTTCATTATTTTATTCCCTATTTTTCATAATTTGTTTCCCTATTTTTCATTATTTTTTTCTATTTTTCAATATGTTTTCAATTCATCCTTATTTTTCTCGCTATTTTTCAAAATTTTTTTCATGTCATAGAATCAGCAAAAAAGTACTCTTGGCATTTTTCGATATTCTCCCTCGTTTCTGAGATTTTCGGAATTTAATTTCTAAAAATTGCTATTTTTCTTATTTTTATTTTTTTTTGTCAACTTTCTCAAGTTTTGGAAAAATAGTTCAAATAATACTTGTTGGGCTATTTCAGTCCTACATTTTCGTATTTTTAATTTTTGAATATCTTTTTCGGTTTCAGAGATTTTTTAAAATGATGACATTTTAGGAAAAACAACCCTGGAAAACCTACAAGAAATTTTCCGATTATTTCGATTTTCAATAGGCTTCGTAACAGTACTTTAAGGTATCTTTTTCCCAAATTTGAAGCGGTTTGCTCAAAAATTACGACCTGTAGCGTGTTTCCTGTGAAACTAGAAAAAATGTGTGAAAAACCCCGTTTATTCATTTTCCGATTTCACTCATTTTCTATTAAATTGTAGTACTCGTGGGTTTTAAAAAATGGTGAAATTTTCAAGTCGATGCATGAAAGCATTAAAAGTTATGACATTCTTAAATTTTGCGGACGACAACAAGACATACAGACAGACAGACAGACAGACGGACGGACGGACGGACGGACGGACAGACGGACGAACGGACGGACAGGCAGACAGACAGACAGACAGACAGACAGACAGACAGACAGACAGACAGACAGACAGACAGACAGACGGACGGACGGACGGACGGACGGACGAACGGACGGAGGGACGGACAGACGAACGGACCGACAGACAGACAGACAGACAGACGGACGGACGGACGAACGGACGGACAGGCAGACAGACAGACAGACAGACAGACAGACAGACAGACAGACAGACAGACAGACAGACAGACAGACAGACAGACAGACAGACAGACAGACAGACAGACAGACAGACAGACAGACAGACAGACAGACAGACAGACAGACAGACAGACAGACAGACAGACAGACAGACAGACAGACAGACAGACAGACAGACAGACAGACAGACAGACCGACGTACGGACGGACGGACGGACGAACGAACGAACGGACGGACGGACGGACAGACAGACAGACAGACAGACAGACAGACAGACAGATCACAGAAAAAAATTAAGTTGTTCAGAATTCGACGGGGATCATTTCTCTCAAAGATGCTATAGCCCGTTTTTAGTTACGAAGATAGCGATTTCATATGGGTCGTAGTAAGCAGCTCCCTATGGTATCGTCGCTAACAAGTACCCAATTCTAAAATTCAAGAGGATTTTAAACAACTCTACAGCAAAATATACAGCATGGTTACCGTTCTATACCATCCAAAGCCAAACTACTCCCTCCAATATTTAAATTATGATCATAGTGCTCAGAAAAGAGACGTTTGGTTTCAGATTGGTCCAAGAAATTAAAATTCTCCAACTGCAGGTTCAACTTACAAAAGGATTTTACTTAAGCACTTTTTCGAGTTACCGAATCCACAAATACTTTCCATCACAGATATAGAAGCTCAAACATTCCCCAGCTTCGCCGGATACCATTTTCACAAGTCCCTCATTTATCATGGGAAAGGTTTGTCTTGTCATCACTAAAACGTTCTTCTCTTACTACAATCACCCGACTCAAATATTATATAGATACCTTTTTGAGTTATTTTCTATCAATCTTACGAACAGTTCCATATAATAATCTTATTTCTAGGTACAAACAGATTGGAAATTATGCCTTTAATCAATATAATCTAATAATTGACGTCCCCATTTTTTAAGTCACTAAAAAAGTTTTATCATTACATCCTACTCATTAAAAATGTAGAGTTGAAGTGGCCGATAGATACTTAATTGATCTCTAAAAATTCTAATCATGATAGTATCCTCTCTCTTGGAGGCGAAGTAATTAATGGCGAAAAAGTAATGGAGGCGAAGGTGAACAGAAAAGAACACCATAGTGATAATATTCATTATATCCTTCCAGAAGCAAGTAGCAGACTTGTTAGAATGGTGGGTTTGATATCCTGTAAAGGTTTAGACTTGATATCTGTAAGTCCTTTTGCTTGATAGAGACCCACGCAATTTACTGTACGAATAGTACAATTCAAACAGATGAAGTTTTAAATCAATGGGGTTGATGAGGATTTGAATTTAGTTGCCGATAGAGTGAATCTTACAGGTTTTCAAAATAAGATAGAGAACATCTTTGTGATCAATTTTAAATTTGATAGTCGTTTTAATCATTTGTGAATTTAATAATGGAAGGTAGGTTTACAGAGATGAACAGAAGCGATTTTATCTGATTTTTTGGGGACTTGAAAATTCTTGTCCCAACAAATAAATGACTGCCTTATATTTGATAATTTATGTATCTCGTAGAACCTGCAGGTCGCGCTAATAATTTGTCTGGCAAAAAAATCCCTAATTTTTGTCGATATTTAATATCAATGGTACCATTTTTATTCCCATCTCATAAATTGTACAAGAATTTACATGACATTCAGCAGCTTCATGACTTTTGATCTCAGATAGTTGTTTCCAATCCCTACCGCAGCAGTACTCCATGGATTTTCTGATAATACTTTTTGAGGAAATATCCATCAAGGATGGTAATATTTACCATCTTTCTGTACACAAACCTATTTTTGTGATTACAGAATAATATTTCTCAGAAAAACTGAGACTAGTCCTTTCAGGATACTTGTGGAAGAATGCCTTGGCAGTTGGTGCATTTGGAAGGTTCCCTTTTAAGGCAAGCAGCGAACCTCTAAAGTTCACGTCATGCAGGATATTTTACTTTATTTGTACACTTTGTTACGGTGTGTTTATACTGTAGGCATATTGGATGAAAAAATTTTTTTGACCGGAAGGAGGGGGTTGGATGTGGACATGTCCTATAATGGAAGGTCCTTGTTTGGGGTACATGAATAGAATATTTCCGAATCAGTCATGATTCTCATCTTCCAAGTTGTTTCAACAACCTTCGGGATGGTTCATTAATGCTTGTTAAAATTATTTACCTCAGATGATATCTCTATAGCATGTCAACTGGTTAGAAATTCAGCACGTGATTCTGAGCAAAAACAGTATAAGTTCTATAATTATTAAAGTCATTATTCAGATGTGATAGATTTAAACATAGTAACCTTGTTAGAAAAATTAGTTTATTTTAAATTAGTGAACGATTAAAACGTGACAAAATAAACAAAATATAATCAGGAAGTTCTTACTATTTTCAATGATGAACTCCAATAGGAGGACGACCTAAAAATACTCCAAAAAGGAAATACAACCTTCAATAACATTACAAACAGTCGTAGTCACAATATTATTAATTTATACAAACATCCAGGTTACAAATATATTCAATTGATTCTTTTGTCGCAATAAGAAAATCGGATGGGTAACCACTGTAGGATCTAATCTGGCATTCTTCCACCAGGTGTTTAATTATCTTTCAGCACCGCAGTCACAATTGGGGGAGGATATTTTTTAATGTTAGGTGTCATCCATATTCCTCTTGGTTGGTCGAAACCGTCTGGCTTGCTTATAACACATGGCATATTCCGGTTGGTAGGTGCTGCATCCTTTTTCCAATCTTCTCTTTATTATCCAGTTATGTTGAAGTTGGTTTAGATTAGCATTTTGTAGTTTTTAGAGGGAATTACTTCAGCGAAGCTTATTTATGTCTCTGTCGGAAATCCCAATCCCAATTTTTTTGTCCTATCTGATAAGATATCGGTGGGTGGTGTGTAGTAGAGAAGCTGTATGGTGGAGAAGCTGTGTGGCTCAGTGCAGGTAGTCAATAAGTTGGCGTGGCCTTCATTGTGTCTGATATGGTACGATAAGCTTAGTTTAGCTGAGCATTCATAAGTTTGGTGTGCGAGCTATTGATCCACACTGATGCAAATACTCGATACACCAATCCTAGTGCTGTTATTCTGAGTGTGGTCGTTGAGTAACCCCATGTCGCTACAATCTCCAATCGCGAAAATACCTTTCGATATTACTCAGGTCGTTTGCATGAATGGTATCAAAGCCAGGGGATTTTTCCGTTTTTATTTCCTTCAGGGATTCCGTGATTTCTTAAGAGGTGAAGGGGATGGAATGTTCTGTTTTAAGTGTACAGGTGAATCTTATAGTCTTCAAGGTTTTTATGATGCTCTTGAGGTAAACACTATGTAGGACGGCACTTGGTTTGGGGTTACTAGATTGGTTGGGTGATCAGATGGGTTTCGGACTTTAAGTTTCCGCGGCATGAACCAGACTTATTTACTTGATTTTTGAAATTCTAGATTTTCAACTGTCTCAGTCCATTTCCCCCAGTAGCATCAATGCTGTGGAGCAGTTTATCTACAATTTCCTGCTTTCCATCTTCACAGAATTGATCATGCACTTTTTCGCTCTCCTCGGTCTATCCCGGAATATACTCCTTTCAGTATCCACTAGGAATTGCTGCTTTTGCAGTCGTTATTGCCCCCGTCAATCTCGTGTGGTTTACGCTCTTTGGTCAAATACAGCCTAAGTATTTGTCAAGGTTATTAAAAAGCAAGCCAATGAGTTCTCCTGAAATTCCATCTAGTGGGTGAAAAGATCTTATAGCTGGGATTCTAGTGCCGATTTTGATCAGAATATGGCGATGTTGACTGTGAAGGAAGTCGGGCATGACCCTTCTTGATACTGGTGGAGATTAGCTGCATATCGGCAAGTGCCTCTGATATTTGCGTCGAATAAGAGGTGGATACCATGTCATTCTGACCAATTCAAAAGGGGCGTGCCATTCCTACCATTATCATTTTACTTCCACATCTCGTGGTGGCTTGTTGAAATATCTACATATGTAGCTGGATGTTTCATAGAGGTTAAGCACATGTGCAGGCCAGATGAGAGCAGGTGGTTTGTAGATGTAAGCTATTGTGATACCTCCAATTTCCACAGTTACCTCAAGGATGTTGTTCTTGGTGGAAGTGGAAAGTAGGGATGCATTTCATATGCTAGTGCGAACATTTATTGTCACAACATATGCTCTATCACAAATTTATGACGGCCTATAACTCAAATAAATAAAACTTCACAACAATGCCCAGGTCATTTAAGGATAGGATGGTGGATCACAGGTTCAATATTAAAGAAGACTTACGAAATGGCAAGAGAGTAGGTACATCGACATTATAGCAATACAAAAAATTTACTTGATAGTAGATAAAGACCGAAGATATCCTAACTATGTGGTATTCAGAAGTAACAATAGGTCGAGTCCAAGAAGAACAACGCTACTAGTAAAAAAGAAATCGACAATTATTCGAAACCAATCCAGGAATTAATGATGACAATAGGAATTTACAACCATAATATTAAAAACAACATTTGGAAAAGTATAAATATCATCGGTAGGCCAATAGACCAACTACATAAAGAGAACTTCAGAGCACTTCAACTATATAATAAAAAAAATTGTTATTAGGAAACATATGAGAATACAAATCACTTAACTTGAACCACAATAGGAACGAAAAAAATCGACAGACCTAGGGATAAAAACGTCTAAACTTCTTGTTTATAACAATATTATTGTTTTATATGCTTTGCGAATATGAATTATATGTTATTAGACGCCGTTGCATCAACCAACCATTTTTTTAATTTTAAAAATGTTTTTTTATTGCAGCTGTAAAAAATGCAATAAAAGTTAACATAAAATAGGTGGCAATGAAGATAAATATCAAAGTTAATTTTTTCGATTCCAACATGGGAAATCAGCGCAGCCATTAAAAAATCACCCCGAATTTCGTTCATTTTGAACATCTGACATCGTAAAAACGTTCTTTGCACGCTCCTCTAACCATCTTTATGTGCTTCCAATGTTGCAACCGCCGATACCTAAATAATTTCCTTTGCCACGGCCAGTAAAACTAATTAGAAGTGAATTGTCATAAAAATTTCTCTAAACGTAAACAAGAAATGCGAGCATCATTTCCCGAGAAAGCCATTTTGACCGATGCGAAATTGTTTTTTTATTGATATACGGCGCTTGATGGCCGCTCCACGTCACGTGTTCTTCGGTTGTAGAAATAAAATGGCCGTAAAATGGGTGACGGCAGTTCATTTTCATATTGGATCTGTCGTTTGTCGGATGAGATGAATTTTTAAAATTTAATTTGCGAAAATGAGTTTCGTTCAATTGGAAAAAGAGAGAAGATACGATAGTAATTAATCCGTTAATACAGATTTACACAATAAAAGAAATGACTAACTTAATGCTTTCACTTCTGTTCTCTTAACTTGCACTAATAAAATATAAGTGTGTTTTAAAATCACGTTTTATTCTATTATTTTTAAAGCTTTATTTTTTCTTGTTCTCTTTATCTTCCACAGATCCATCCATTTGATTTCATTTTATTTCTCAAATTAGACTTTCCTTTTTGGTATCTCTTCTTAACTATTTCCTGTTTACAGCATTAAATTTTTAATAATTTCTTTGTAATTTTGACCTTTACTCCTTAATTGCCTTTATTTTGTTTCCTTTCATAATTCTTTCTTTTAAATTCTTCCTCATTAATTATTCCCATTTCTTCTGTTTGTGTTTTTCCTATTTTTAAACCTCCATATAAATCAGTATATCTAGTATCAGTTTCATTATTTTTTATTTCTTTTACATATTCCTTGTTAATTTTTGCTTTGTTCTCTCTTATTCTTTTTTCTAATTCTTTGTTTGAATTTTGTACCCATTTTTGTAATTGTATTTATCCATTTACTTTCTAATATTATCATTCTATTTCCTGTATATTATACTCCAACTTATCAATCGCCTTTTTTACTTCTTCATTGAAATATATAAAAAAATGTATCTTGTATTCTATTCTATTCTCATCTCTCTTTTTGTTTCTTCTGTTTTATTGTCGTCATATATGTTCACTTCTTTTTCGAATCATTTCAATATTTTCTTATTGTTTTAATTCCTTTTCGACTTATTCAATATATTAATTCACATAATAATAGCCGTCCTTTTCCCTCACAAGACTTTGTCTTCTGAGGTTCACTTGTAAGGGGGTGAAATGTAGGTAAAGTATTATTATTATTATTCTTTTCTTACTTATATATTGCTTCAAATTAGCTTTTATATCTTGCATTTATTTTGGATTATAATTTATTTTGTAACCCATATCTGGATCGTTACTACTAACATTTCTGACATATTTGGCTTTAAATGCTCTCTTTGTTACTGTCTCTTTTCTTCTATAATTTTTTCGTCAATTTTGGCAACATTATCTCATCTACATTTTATTCTTATGCTTCTATCATATCTCGTTGTCCTACTCCTAATTCTTCATCTCATAGCTTCTTCATTTTCTTCCTCTCAGGTAAACTCATTTATATTCTTACAATCATATCACTAATTTCTTAGAGACATAATAAACACATCGAACCTCCATATGCATACACATTGAATAATCAGGTTCGACAATTTGCTTATTTTCTTTATTTTAATTTAAATCGAGAGGGTTTGTTATTTAAAAATGATCAAAAAATTTGAGCGCAACATATTAATATTTACGTCCGCTATAAGCATTTTAAAATCAAGAATCGGCGAGAGGCTGGAAAACGTACCTATGCGTGAGACTAGACCGTGTGACGTCAGTAGCCATGTACGCTTTGCCCCTTGCCCACTGCTGCGCTGTATTCACGAAACACACACATCTTACAGGGTTACTGTTTTTAGTAAATTTCCTACTAAATTACTAAATTTTTTTTAAAAAATGAGGGTGTTTACTAAAATTTCAGTAGAATTGATAATAGACAGGTTCGACATTTTTTTTAACTGAAATCGATAATTTTTTTATTCAAAAACGATCAAAAAAAATTGAGCGCAAAATAGTAATATTTACGTCCGATGTAAAATTCAGTAACTTTTTTGAATTTGAATTTAAAACTATATTTTATCGCTATCTATCTATGATATATTTAAGACGAGTGTCTCATAGCAGAAAAAATATTTTGTATCATCCAAACGTGACACGTGATTTGCTTAAATAATAAGTTTGAACAAACGTAGGTATGAGCTCTAGTAGCAGGGTGGAATTGTGCTGGTTAGTGGTGCGATAAGCCGGGGATCGAATCCTGCACACAGCATATCTTTTTTTTCTTTTTATCGTTATATTTTACTTTTCAACCTTCTTAAATATTTTTTTTAATACACCGGCTAGATTAGGTAGTCAAGACTTCTTTAAACAAAATACATATCCCCCGGGCAGGTAAAAAGTATGTACAAAATATTTTTACTGCGATAAGACAGAGTACAGAGATTTTGGTAGTTTGTTCAAACTACTTATTTAAGCGAATCACGTGTCACGTTTGGATGATATAAAATAATTTCTCTGCAATGAGACACTCGTCTTAAATGTACCATAGATAGATAGATAGCGATAAAATATAGTTTTAAATTCAAATCTGAAAAATCTACTGAATTTGACAGCGGACTTAAATACTAATATTTTGAGCTCAATTTTTTTTTGATCGTTTTTTAACAAAAAAATATATCGATTTCAGTTAAAAAAAATGTCGGACCTGCCTATTATCAATTCTACTAAAATTCTACCAAACACCCTCATTTTTCTTAAAAAACTACTAATTTAGTAGGAAATTTACTAAAAACGGTAACCCTGTAAATTGTGTGTGAATACAGCGCAGCAGCATGCCAGGGGCATACCGTTTATGGCTACTGACGTTACACGGTCTAGTCTCGCGCACAGGTACCGTTTAAATATTTTGTGCGCAAATTTTTTTTTGTCGTTTTTAAATAACAAAATCTCTCGATTTCAGTTAAGAAACAAAAATGTCGAACCTGCCTATTCCCTATCTATAGTGCAACAAATGTAGACTTTCTACTAATATTAGAATACAAGTTAAATAAGCTGTACAAGTAGTGAGAGAGGCATATAGAATAAGAAACGGCTGAGCGAGATACATAAGTACTAAATCCTAGTGAGAAGAGAAAAAGACGATTGGCGCAGAGAAGATACGAGAGGAAGATGAAAAAAAATGTTAGAGGAAAAATTTATATTGGTAATTTGTGTACTGTGAAAGTTTTAGAATGTATCAGAGAAACCATTTAGAATTGAATTTCTTGGTTATATAGGGAGTTTGTATTAAATAACGTCTGCAACATCGGGAACGTTAGACAGGATCATCTAATCATCATCATTTAATTGTGGTAAGATTTTTTTCTGGTCTATAATTATAAGACATAATTTTGTAAAAAAAAAATTAAAAGATATAGCATTTAAACAAAAGTTAGTTCCTGTAAAGTAAACAAATTAATATACTTGAAAAAAATTAAACAGTGTATTGATATTTGTGACGTATAATAGAATTTATTTATAACAGTAAGAAATTAGTGTTATAATAGTGATGGCTTTACGAGGGGGAAAGAAAGTAGATAAAATAACAGCAACACGAAAACTAGTAAAAGGAATAATCTCTGCGCGATTTTTCAAGACTACGGCCCGTTTCCGTCAGCGGAAGAAAGTCGGATTCGAAAAAATCGGAATTTTTCCAATTTTTTTTTCTTTTTAACGAACCAGTCTTGACACAACACCTTTATACAAACCAGTATTAACAAATTTGCTTTCCTTATCGAGATATCTCGAATAGAAGTTTCACTTAGTAGGCGGGACCGGGATCCTCGCACCCGAAATTGCTCATCTTCTGATAGAGCCTTTTTTTTTGAATACAAACCGATGGCCGAAAAAATTTTCCGGATAGGCCGTACCGTTCTCGAGTTATCGTGCGCACAGACATCCACACATCCACACAGACAGACTTTTTTTTTCGCGGAAAATCAATTTTTTCCACGTTTCATGATATTTTAAGTCATTTGGAGCAAAAAAATTTTTTGAGATTATTGCACGATTTCAATACTACGGTTTGCCATACTACACCAAAGGTGAAGTATTGGCGGGCCGTAGTAAATATTTCGATCAAGGACCACGGCATGTAATAGAAATACAAGAATAGAATGTAGCTGTTAACACAACTGATTGAGAAAATATTGTAGAATATAAACAAGAACAAAGCGTTTTATAAACAATGATAGATTGGATGAAGAAATATATAAAAATAAACAAGAAATAAAAATACAGATAAAATAAAATGACGAAGTCAATTACAAAATATGCAGAAAAATATTAGGAACAGATTGAACGAAAAATTGGAACGTAATCAAAAGAAATAAGTCAGAAAATTGATAACTTAAAAATGCATACTGACAATAAAATGGAAGATACAAACAAAAACTCGATAAGAAAGAATAACAGAAGATGACATAATTACAAGAACAGAAAAATGGTGTTAGGGGAAAAATTGGAATAGTCAAACTGAGTTCAAGGTACTACAGAAAAAATAAAAACATTAAAATATAAAAGGGCGAATACAATCTCAACATCAGAACAAACCATAAAAGAATTCACATTAAGATATCCCATCACTCAAAAAATACCGAACGAAACCTTAGGCTGGGGGTAGTAAAAATATTTATCATTTATCAATTTTTCAAAAAAATTCATTCTTCATAAAAGTTTCTAAATCATCTAAACTGTAATTTACATCAAAATATACAATCGCGCAAAAAAAGTATATAACAGAAAAATATTATAATTCAAGAATATACTGGCACGCCTAAAATTTTTTATTTTTTTCTTTATTTATTAATTTGTTAGAAAAATTCATTTTTTATCAGTTTCTAAATCTTCTACAGTATACTATGGGACATCTTGAAAATAAATTAAAAGACGTAGGGGAAAGGGGATGGCAGGGTGTTTTTTTACTTGAAACACTTTCGGAAGTCCGTTATTAACCGTTTCGTTTCTCCGAAGATTTTACTTTTCATGAGTTGTTTCAAATCAAAAACTCTATAAACGTAGGTGTTGGTTAGTGTTTTGGTTGGTTGGTTTGGGTACAGATGAACAGCCCAGGTTGAGTGATCCAACACTGCAGCCATCGGCTTCTTGTATTATCCTGTTCATCTGTTAGTGTGTGGAGATTAGTGATCTTGTTAATATTTAAAAGACTTTTCGCCGTCTCACATCTGGTGAAAATGGAGGAAGGGTCTTCTGGCCCTATCTGTCCATATATCCACCAGCGGAGAGCCACACATTCGAATATTACGTGGGTGGCTATTTCGCCCTCCACGTCACACAATCTGCACATAGGTTCAGCATCGAAGATCGCCTTTGTGTAAATGTGTTTTCTCATGCTACAATATCCAGTTATAAAACCGGTTATAAGCCTAGTTTTGTTTTCTGTTTATGTTCAGGATTTCTTCAGTGAGTTTTGGTTTTACCATTGGCTTACTCTGTTTAAGCTTCGGAAATGACTGCCAGTATGTCAGGTGTTATTTATGCACCTACGCGGTAATAGTAGCTCTTACAGAAGTTCTGGTTATACCAATTATCGGTTCGGGGCCGGTGTATCTGGTTACCGATCTTTCTCGTCTAAAGGCATCTGCTTTTTCGTTATATTTAATACCTTTGCACCCAGGTACCCATACTTAACGATTACCTTATTAATGGCACTTAGGTTTTTGTAGTTTTTAAGCATTTTCAGACGTTTAGATCTTACTTGACAACTATTAAGCGCTTTTATCGAGGCTTGGCTATCAGAGCAGATAAGGATATTTTTACATATTTTTACATTAGGATTTCTCTTAGACAGAGGTCGATTGCGAATATCTCTGCTTGAAATACTGTGGTGTGTACTCCCCGAAAATGGCTGAAGTCACATATGGGAAATTGGCCATATATTATATCCTAGCGCCGGTTTCTATTTCAGTTTTGGAATCATCTATGTACCAAACTATTTCTTGTGGTGATTATCGCATGTCCATTTGGAAGAGGGTTTCAGCTTTGTTTAGACGTAGGCGATATTTCCCAATTCTTGCCTCCGCTTTGACGATGAGGTTAATAGGTGGGAGGATAAGAATTGTTTCGATGGTTGCTGACGATTTATTTTTCATTGATCCGGTTATACACAGACATTCTAGCCTTTGGTTTATTTTTAGCCACCATACTAGTGCGGCATATATTATCATGGGTCTCCATGTTTTCCAATTGCTCTCTTTAGTTACGTCAGTGTCATTTTGCATTTGGAAATTATCTACTGTATGTGTTGATTCAAGGTTAGCCTCATATCCAGGATAACGCCGAGATATTTGGCCTCCTTGCCAGAATTCAAAGTTTGTTGAAAATGTCTAGGTGCTTTAAGGTGCTCCAGATATCTTTTCTTCGTAAAAGGAGTGAGTGCTGTTTTAGAGAGGTTTACATGAAGTTTTTCCTCTTTACATCATTCTTCAACAGTCTTCAAAGCATCTTGCATGAGGTTAGATAGAGTCCTAGGGAAACCGCCCATAATTACTACGTTCATGTCATCCGCGTAGCCCTGGAAAAAGTAGCCTATTTCGTTGAGTTTCATTAAAAGAATAGGTTCCACAGGATAGGTGAGAGGCCCCCTCCTTGTTTTTAGCCTTGTGTTGCATTCAATTTTAGTTTAGTTTCTCCAATAGTCGAGATTATATTCCTAAGGTATAGCACAGATGTAATCCATTTGCCAGATTCTGTCATTTATCGCATGCTGCCTGGCTGCTCTAACTATAGAGTTAAGGGAGGTGTGATCAAGGGCTCCTTCTATATCAATGAAAACCACGAGAGCAATTTCCTTGTTGTTCACTGAGTCTTCTACTTTTGTCACCAGTTGGTGTAGAGAGGATTCACAGGATTTTCCATGTTGGTTTTGGTGGAGTGGCCTCTCTTTTCAAGAGGTATCCCTGATGTGCTTTTCAACTAGTTTTTTTGTAACTTTTATCATAAATGACGAAAGACTAATCGGTCTGTATGATCTGGCCTGAGATGGATCTCTGCCAAGCTTGGGTATAAAGACAGCTTTCACTTCCCTCCAGGATTCCAGGATATAGCCCGTTGCCAAACTAGATCTGCACAAGTTGCAGAGGGTTGTTACAATTAAGTCAATTCCCTCTTGTAGCTGTGCCGATATTATGCAGTCTGGTCCTGGTGATTTGAAGCTGTCAAACGAGTTAACAGTACAGTTTATGGAACGCAGACGGGTTTAGTTGGTTTGTGTTTTCAGGAGTAACTACGATGGATGGTGGAAAATAGGTTTTAAGACGTAAACCCAAGGTTTCTTCCCCATTTTCCATTAATTTGCCGTCGGGTTTTATGACGGTTTCCGTTGGTTCAACCGGATTTTTTGTTTGAATTTTTTGAATTTTTGCTCTTTCAGAAGTGTTTTTAACTTCACTACAGAACTTCCTCCAAAATCTAACTTTGCTTTCACTGTAATTAGTAGAGTTTTAAACAAATCATAAAGACGAGATCGAGAGTACTCTACATTCCATTTTATACATAATTTTGTATTCACTTTTTACCTCTCGCCCTTCAGATCAGAGAGGTATAGTAATAATGCTAAAATTTGGGTAGTGAGTTTTCAATTGATAACACGTTTAAAGGTCCCTAGAATACGATTTTGATATTTTCACGATGATGTCTGTGTGTGTGTGTGTTAGTGTGTTAGGATGGATGTTGTAGTAATGATAACTCAAAAACTACTGAATAAAAAAAATTTAAATTTTGCATACATGATTCTGATACCCTAGATCAGATCTGATTAGATTTTGGTGTCCATCGGATAACCGGAAGTGGCAGTGCATATGAGTGATGACGTCATTACTAAACAAAATGGCAAGTTTTACACATATATTTTGTATACACTATAGTTTATTTTCATATCATTAAAATTTTCAAAAATTTTCCCATTGCCAGATTTACAAGAGAGTCAATTTTTTCATACTTTTTGTGTTCTTGATTCAAAAATGGCGAGAGATCAGGTGCTGGCCACATCAGATTTTTTTACTTTTAATTCTTAACTTCCATTATTATCAAATTGTCATAAAAGCGTCTAAATCACCTTAACTATATTATAATACATTAAAATATTTCATATTTTAAAATATACAAAAAGTTTTGCTCAAGACGGGATTATAAATTTTACATTTTTTCTTATATTATTATCAACTTGTTAGAAAATTTTAATCTTCATAAAAGCTTTAAAATGGTGTCCGGTAAATTCACCGCCATCAATTCACCGCCATTAATTCACCGTGTAATCAATTCACCGCCTAATCAATTCTCCGTTGAAAAATTTAATACTTGATACACTGATACTACAAACAAAATTTAGAAACATTTTTTAAAAATTATTTTAAAAATAATATACAGGGTATTTCGGGATTTTATTAAATTTTTATCCCACCTAAAACCCGTTTTTATGTATTCCACTTTGTTTAATATTTTGTGTGTAATGAAGAAACTCCCTCTGAAGTCAGATCATTAGTTAATTTTTACGATTTAATTACATTTCTAACCCACTTAAAAACCCCTCAGTGTAAGCCTATGAGTTTAATATTTTGGGAAATTTTGTTTGAATCTGATGTCTCTTTCTTCTTTAAACAAAAAGATTTTTAAATTTTTCGGCGGTGAATTGATTAGGCGGTGAATTAATGGGCGGTGAATTGATGAGGCGGTGAATTGCTGACACGGTGAATTGATAGATAGCGGTGAACTGACGGCGATGAATTGACGGCGGTGAATTGATGGCGGTAAATTTTCCTAAAACCCTTTAAAATCTAATCTACACGACCTTATATTAAAATATCTAAATTATATTTACAAAAAAAATTAGTAGCTGAGCTATGGGTTCTATAGGAAATTAGGTAATATTTCCCATACTTCGATACGGAACAATTAAATCAGTCAACTCGCGTATCTAATTTTTATATGACTTCCTTTCAACTTTCTTTCCCCACTCTCTTCCAACTCTTTAACGACTAACCTAACCTAAACTTACTTAACCGAAGAAAAAATAATGAAAAAGAACAGACAAACAATTGAAGGTAAAATAGAAGATATTAAGAAAAAAGTATAAAACAATAACATAGATATTAGATTGTTAATGAAATTTAATGAAAATATTGGAAAAATAAAAAGTTTGAAGTAATTTGTAAAATGTCAAAACTATAGAGAATGTAAAAAAGTATACATTTTGGATAATTAAGCTTTTACAAGAAAATAAAAATTAATTGTTTTGATTTTAAAAAATGATTAAAAATTTTTACAAAAAAAGTTTTACAATACTGATAGAAATTTCGAAAATGGCTAAAATTCTAAAAACGTTAAAAAAAATCTAAAATGATTAATTTTAAAAAACAAATAATTTAAAAAATGTTTAAATATTTCAAAAATAATTGCAAATTTTACAAACCGACTATAAAATCTTAACAATGAATAAAAGTTTTCAAAAAGAAGAATTGCTACAAATTTCAACAATAAGGTTAAAAACGTCAAAAGCACAAATACAAAATAATTATTCAAAAAATTTTCAGAAATAGTCAAAAATTTTAAAAATTATTACAAATTTCAAAAACCGACTAAAAAATTTCAAAACACGTCTAATTTAAAACAAAATTAGATATTTTCAAAACCAAAAATTAACAATTAAAAAAAATGGGTTGAAAACGGTAAAAACGGCTGAAAGATTCTAAAATAATTACGAACTACGAAAAATTTTTTATTACTTATAAAAATAGCTAAAAGTTTTAAAAACTATTACGAAATGTTTAAAAAACTTGCTATATAATTTAAAACAAAAAAAGGGTAGTTTCAATAGACGTCAAGGAATGTTAAAAATCACTATAAAAACCGGATAAAAAATTTTTCCCACCACTAGTATTAGAAGATGTCATTATGTATGCTGTGTTCGAGTCGAGAAGTTAAATTTCTCTCCTACAAGTAGATAATTTTTTATTATCTACTAGTGGTAGATAATAAAAACAATTGAAGACTAAACGATCTTAAGAAATCATTCAAATTAATTATATGCAACTATCATTGCGTTTGTTAAAAGAGTTTTTTTAACAATTATTATAAAAGATTCGACAGCATATAAGCACTTTCTATTGAATTCCTATCATTTCAAGTGAATTTTCGACCTAATCAAATAAAATAACGAAAAGTAATTCTTTATCAGATATATTTTCGTTTGAAATAGTTTAAGGTTATGTAATAAATATTTTGATATTTATAAGTGCTATTTATGCAATAAAAAGTAACCTAAAAATCAATTTAATAGTTTCAATTCTAATTGTCAAATGAAACGAATTCCTCATGTCTTCATCGCTATTTGAAAGTTTTAAAATTTAAACATAATAAAATGTCAATTTAATTTATTGAATTTTCTTATTCAACTGTTTTCACAAACTGCTTCTTTTCAAATATATACCCAAAAACATCCAAAAAATATCATTGTAAAAATGATTAAATGTTCTAGTAGTGGAAAAAAAGTATATAAACCACGGTAGAGAAGATTTTTATTTGCCTCGCAACTTATTATCCCTGTATGCTTCGCATCTCGGGATAATTATTATTATCCCGAGATGAGAAAAATTACTTCTCGACCTTTGGTGTATAATATACTATTAAAATGAATATAATTAAAAAAAAAATATTAATAAGTTTAAAAACTATTACAAATTCCACAAACCGACTTTAAATTTCAAAATACAGCTAAAAAATTATAAATTTTCAAAAAAAGACTAATTTTAAAATACGGCTAGAAATTTCAAAAATGGTTTAAAGGTCAAAAACGTTAAAAAAAAGCCTAAAATAATTATTGATTTCAACAAACAGATAATTTTAAATATAAATAAAAATTTAAAAAGTTATTACAAATTTTAAAAACCGCCTAGAAAACAAAACACAGCTAATTGAAAAAAATAACGAATTTTTTTTAAAAACAAGGACATGGAAATTTCACAAATGACTATAAATTTCGGAAAACGTCGAAAATTGACTAAATCTTCAAAAAACAAATTTCTTAAACAATTAGAAATTTCATTTATATAATATTTTCATTTTAATATACCTTTAGATAATTTTAACTGTACACTATTTTATAATTTTAATTTTTTTATTTTATTTTAAATTATTATTATTTTATTACATTTATATTTTTAACCTTTTTATAAAAATTAAATATTTCAATATTATGGGTATAAAAGGTAAACAAAATTACATTTAGAAATATTTACCGTTCTGCCAATCAATGTTGCCAACGTAAAGGAGTCATAAACATTCCCCATTTTCTTTCTCTCATCCTTGTTGGGCTATAAAAATATTTACGAGTCGAAAATTAGTGCAAGCAAGTCATAAATTAACTCAACAGATTTAATTAATACGTTCTATGGCAGTTTATCGTCTAAGAGAGGTTAATGTGTGATGAAAGGCGGTTAAAATGGAAAATTCACAACCAGTGTCAGTGGCAGTGGTAAAACTGTTAAATTTCTCTTTTTCTTCACAAACCTGGTAGTTTTAAAATAAAATCAATGTATAATTTTTTTCATCTAATTATAATACTTTTTCGTTGTACCTATGAAGGAAGAAAATATAAATTCTAATAAATCGTTTATTTCCAAAAAAAATCTTTACTACGAGTTTACTAAAACAGGAAAATGGCACTTTTTCACTTCGATCATCTCCCCCAAAACGAGCGACAACATTACCTGCAAACTTTACGTGATCTCTTCTCATCTAATTTAGTTTTATGATGGGGTAATATCCTGAGGTACAGTAAACAACGTAGACAGACAAGATAGGAAGTTCGAACATGCCTTAGGCACGATATTGTCACATAAGTGCCACGAGGATGTTGTTCTCTATTCGACGAAACGTGTGATAACGCGCTTTGTCGCATCCTCTAATGAATGGTTATTGACATTGAATTTTGGTAAAAGAAAGTAAAGAAATCAGAAATTAAATATACAATTTTGTATATACCATAAATGATAATTACATTTTTTTTTCTCAACTCTGAAGAATTTTTATATCTAAATTTGAATCAAAATATATAGCCAAGTAAAATGAAATTTATGTAGTGTTAAAATATCATTTTTTTCTTATTTTAGACAGTTATGGTTTAACTGAAGTTTATAGAATTTTTTTAAAGGAATAAACGATATTCAAAAAGAAATGGGTTAAAGAAATTCTTGACATCTGTTGTGAAAGTCATAAAAACAGAATTTTGTTGTTGTTATTGTCAGCATAAAAAATAGTATATTATATACCAAGGGATTAAAAGGCACTTCAGTCCTGTGGTATATACGCTATGTTCTACACCGCGGAGACCAAGCCCCCTTAAAATTCAAGTAATTATTTATCTTAAAAATATAATAATAAATTTAATACATATTTGAAAATATTGAAGAATATCGTCACCACTAACCAAAACTACACTTTTTAAACACTCTACGTACGTTTCGCTAACTATGTTAGCGTCATCAAGAGTTGATGATAAAGTTTATTTATGATAAAGTAAACCAAACACAATGTAAAGATTTTCAAGGGAAGACATTTCGATAACCAGATATTTCAAGAACTCTTATCACTGCCAGAAGTCTTTCATGGCTTCTTAGTATAGTCAACATTATCAAAAAAAGCATTTACATAAGATTTAAGTATACTCATTTTTTCATATTTAAAATCGATGTTTACCAAGAACAGTTCTAGATAATACGTCACGATATCAAAAAAACACAAATATCTTAGAACTAAACAGAAGAATAAATCAGATTCCTATTTAAACCTGAACGGAAAAATTCTCCACTTTCCAGGGCAGAAAGCCACTACTTTTAAAGATCATCTGAAAGTTACCCCCCACTAAACCCGCGAATCCCAACTATAATAAACAATTCAAAAACGAAACTGAGGACATACTGATCAACACCAAATCCTAAATCACTTTACCTCAGATGATAAAGCGCAAGGTTGCCAACTGAGAAAAACTCCGCCCCCGGACCTATCCGCACCATACTCATAAACACTTACAGCAATTATACTTTCCAGTCAGCTGATAAACTGCCCAAACTATCAGAATCTCAAAACCCGTAAACATCCCACATCCCCTCAGGAATGTTTTCTATATAGGGCTTTTCTTAAGGATTGTATCTGAAGTCCTTGGATGAAAAGAAAACTATCCCCTAATTCTAGCGTGGATTAATTTCTGAGCACTTCACCCAACATAAATTAGTGAGATTCCATATTCTTGCATACAAAGCTCTGAATTTTTATTACAATACTATTTGATGTTCAAAAGGCCTTCAACGAAGTCTGGCATGCCGGATTTATAGTCTGCGTTAAAGATAGAAATTTCTATCTCAAATTTACTGCTCAAGCTGGAGTCTCCCAAGGTTACGTGTTGCTGGCGAGAGTACTGTATCTAACTATACGAACATCACTCCCCACCCCTTATATCGTAGCAAAACCATTCAGATTTATGCTGACAATGCGACTATTTTTGCCAAAGTCAGAACAACAAAAGTACTAATATCTTCACCCAATAACTTCTAACATTCTTCTTCCTATGCTGCAGCAATTAGTAAATTCCTAAAAAGCAATTCATCATCTTCAGACACACTAATCAATCCAAAAACATCTACCTCTCAGCGAAATCAACCTACGGCTCTAGGGAAAGAGACTCATTCTCAGGTACCAAGTTGACTTCTTGGGCGTGTGCTTCATATACACTTCATTTGGAAACTGAGGTCCAAAGGACTATAGGAAAATGGCCTCCCTCATTGTACCCTTGAGGGGGCGAATTGAGATATGTATTTTTTACATTCTACTCTATACCTACAACATATATTTGCCCTATCTTTGACTGTAGAGCTCCCACCTTCTTCACTCTTACTCTACGACAGCAACACTAACTAATACTCGATCAACCATTTCTAGAATAAAAGATCCCCAAAGCGGATTCTTCAAGAGGAGTATAATCAATATCAACACATTTTTCCAAGAAATCTTAAACACTAAGTAGACAAGTGATAGATCATTAAGCACCATCCAACAAAAAAAGTCCCCAACCAAACATTAGAATACTTCAATAGACCAAAGATCTTCCGGTCCCGTTGAGCAATAACTGAGCCCGCCTACCAACTACGCCAGCTTTTTCTTTCTTAGAGAAATAGAGCGGGGTTTATCGCATTAGAAACATCGTAATTGTGTTTCCTAGTTAATTATACTGAATCCTAAAGCTTGGGTAAACATAAGGATTCTCTGAACTAGGTGTGGCCTTCTTGTGCGTAGTTATACGTAAAATGCCTTTTCTGCTGTTCACTAGTGCGTCACAGTCAAACATAAAATGTCCTTCAGTTTCTTCTGCAATATCACACATTCTGTGTGTGTGTGCGTAGTTTGCAATTACTTGTTAACAGGCTCATTTAATGACATTTGAGCAGTCGTCGTTTTTTATAATTTTTGTGTGCCTATTGCCATGTAATGATTTCCAGTTGTTAGTATGCTCGTTCAGCGCCCACTGTTTAATATTCTGATTGACCAGTATATATAAGGTTCCACATACATGTTCGGGTCCCATAAAGGTGACATCTTTTATCGTCCTTGTGAGGTTAAGAGCTTTCTCATTGCTTTATACCCTGGTATAACAATAGTTACATTGTTATTCCTTTCCAAGGTACTAGGTGATTGTGGATTGCCTATAGACAAGTTTAAAATTTTATGGTGTGATTTCAGCGCCTTTGTCGCTGTACAATACAGATGGATATACCTTTGTATTCTCGGCTATTCAAAATAAAATGACTTCAATGTCAGCTTGTAATACTGATTCATGTTGTCCCAGGTTTAGGCACATATTTTTCCATGATCTCACTCCATATATCCCTACGCCGCTATCACTTTTAGTTTTCGAGCCACCAGGGTATTACATATTGCGTCCTTACATATTCAAGACATTTTTCCCATTTCTGTCTATTATTCAAGTCAACAGAAAATGGCTTTTACTTCTATGAGTGAAGCGTCTTTCTAGTCCTCCCCGTACGGTATAGCCGTTCTATATTTTTTCCAAAACTATATTTTGCTACCATGGTATCAGCCGACATCTCTGTATCAGATATGGCCTTGATTTCCGTAGTTAACTTTTGTATTAATCTGTTTACAACAGATCTGACTTCACCGTGTATAAATAGACATGCTCAGACATGCTCGTGAGTACAGTTGCTACGATAGGTCTAATTAGACTATTTTAGTGATAAGGTCCAAATTTTTTCAGCACATTACCAATAACATAACTGCTTTTTATGTGATTTTCTAAATGTAGGTATTCCATGTATGCCTTTGGTGAACCATACTCCTATGTTTTAGGTTTCTCTGGAGAATTAAATGTCTTTAGTGGCTTTAAGCCTATCAGTATTCTTTTATTTATGAAATTAATGATTTGTGTTTTAAGCATTGACCGAAAGTTGCTCATCTTTGCAGCAATCTTCCACTATTTTGGTGCGATCTGCACTTGTTCAGAGACAACTGTTGCATAGACGCCTCGAGAGATCATCCACATATCTGAGTATGAAAAAGTATGAATAGTTTTTGTAATAGAGCATCCACTTGAAACGACAGAATACCTCCCTGTGGCCAGCTCCCTCCAAAATTGCATTTATAATAGCTTTACCTAAAGCAGATAAGACTACAGTAAGTTTACCTTGATAAGAAAATTTCATATACAGGGGAAAGAAGTCTTGTCAAAGATGATCAGTCCTGGCTAAATTATTGTGTTAAATAATTTAATCAAATTGAAATTAATCAAGTAGTAAAAAAAAGAAAGGAGGGATTTTGTCAATTTTTCATTTATTAATTTATGACATTTGTCAGATGAGAAATGGGTAATTTTATAAGAAAGATATTTATGGAGTTTTTAATGTTTAAAACTTGATCTAGAAGGAGAAATAAAGAATTTATTGAACAAGGTATAATTTTCTTTTGAAATAAACAAAGAGTAGAAATAAATAGATCAGGACATATAAGACAGGATGAAACAAAATAAAATATTTAAAAGATGTTATCAAAGGACAAGATATGCTGTCTAAGAGGTAAGAGAGTCATATAGATTTAGAAAAGGGTAAACAAGATACAGAATGAGAGGAACGGGAGGTAACTAAGAAGATTCTATAAGAAGTGAATGTCAAGAAATGAGTAGAAATTAATTTAGATCAATTTAAATTTATATCTGTATAGTAAATAATAATTTTTAGAACTTATAATAGAGAGAATCCTGCCCGGATTGAGTATGTTAGATAGGACATCTGGTCTACTGGGTGGTCCATATCAATTTGTTAATAAACAATTATGATCCATATTCTTTACTGGTGCGTTGCATACAAATATAAAATCTAAATTAAAGAATGTGCAAAAATTATCTTCATATAAAGAAAATTTTAAACAGTTATAATATTGTTACTCTTTTGGAGATATATTGTAACGTTTTTGTGCCACCCTGTATTTATTATTCCTTTTAGGTATTACTATAAAATGTCTTTCCCATGTTACCAACTCTATCTCTCTCTCTCTTTGCCTCTTCAGTCAAAACTATTGACTTAAAAATCGTTGTGCTGTAAATTGAAAGTTTTCTTTCTTCCCCTCTTTATATAGGGTAAGTTTTTATTATATTATATTATATTATTTATATTATATTACATTATATATTCACCAAAATCCCTTGCCTTAGTTGTTAATTATTTCGACGCTTTTAACTTTTATTTGCTGTTATTTGTAATTGTTTTTACTGCCGGTATATATATTTTTTGTTATATTTACGCAAAATTTCATATCTCATTTTTTACAATAATATAAATTATCTGATGACTGTGTCTCGTTTACCAAAAAGAGAATCTATTTTTAATTTGTTTTTACAGATTGTCTTAAAATTTAATTCATTTTAAATATTTTTATATTTCATATTTTGATTAAAAATTTATGTATTTCATTTTAATATAATCATTGTTTTTTATTCTTTTTCAAAAACAGAGACCACGAAATCTGGTATTTATATAATTTTTGTCTTATATTTACTTTATGTGAACTTTTAGGGTTTTTTCTCTTGGACTACATTTTTTCCCTTGGACTACTATTTTTGCCTTTAGACTACGTTTTTTCTTTGGAACAGTTTTTCGTTTGGAACAGTTTTTATTGGACTACGTTTTTCTTGGGCTACATTTTTTTGGACCAAGCTTGTGTTTATTGGATTACATTTTTTCTTGGACTACGTTTTTCCTGGACTACGTGGACCACAATACCCTTATTCTTGGACCAAGCCATCTAAGTTTCCTTTGGAGAAGGAAGATAAGAAAAATGTCAAGGACGAGCTTTTTTTTAAATAAGAAAAAAAAATCTCTGAAATTTTCGTTAATCATAAATATTTTACTTCTGATATATTTCAAATTCTATTCGTGGAACGAACCCATACATAAAAGATTTGACCTTAAACCACATTAATTATTTATTATCAACGAAATAAAGTATCGATTCAATATGTAATTAAAAAAATGATAAAAAATGCTTTTATTGTATAAAATAAAAAAGAAAATTGATTGGTTTTTGCTAAATTATAACTATATTTAGAAAATATTTCATAGTTTATAATTAGTGACGTTAAAAAAACAATATACAAATGAATAAAATAAAATTGATATCTTTTGGCTTTTTTAAACACACTTTATCTTAAATTAATATATAAATGAAAAATAGTACTTTCATTTTGCAATAGTTTGAAAACAAAACATAATAATAATAATCTTAAACAAGATAAAATTCCTCTCCAATTTGTGATTTTTCCTCAACATCTCAAAACTTTCCTTTTCATCGCCTACAACAAAACTATTTAAAAGGAAAGAACAAAAAGTTTAGTTGTTAAAGTCCCGCAAAGACGAAACATGACATATTTACGAGAGACTCCTGATCCTTGAGAATTCAATCAGATAAGAAATCCTTCGAAAACAATAAAACAGCAAGGATAAGGCGGGAAAGTATTGAAGTGTCACTCTTTACGAGGGACATCCCGCGCGAGATTATGGTCGGATCTCTTTGGACTTTAGGAGAATCTTCAACCACCTTTTACTACTCTATTTTCAGACCAGCAGGTTGTATAATATGTATACCTACAAGAATATTCGTTAGAATTTACAATATATAAATATACAGGGTGGTGAAATTTAAAAAGAAGAATAAACGACAATCATGTACTAAACATTTTATTATATAATAGCTTTCTGACTATTATAATTGAACTGCATTATGCAATAACAGTTAAATGTCTTTTTGTAATAAAATTTTGAAAAAAACAAGAAAAGAGATAACACTAATCACCAAAAAAGGCAGGTTTACTTACATATTATGAGACCAAACTTGTACGTTGTAATACTAGTGTTAAATTGATATTCTAAACTCGAGGGGAATAAAATGTCATTTTTGACACTTTATTTATCGTATGGCACTGTACATTACCTGTTATGTTGTATATCAAATTAAGGGCCATTTTCACCAGAAGCAAATTAAACGCAGTTTAACTAAACTAAGTTTAGTGTAAACGCCGAAATTAAACTCGGTTAGCGTCATGTTGTTTTCACCGAGCTACGTGAGTGCTACCTTAACTGCATTTATGAAAACTCAGTTTAAAGAAAATGCAAACACTGGCAACGTTGCAAATATATGAATTTTTGTACTTTTGACAGAAACCAGAGAAAAATTGAGGGCAAAGTACAACGATTGCAGCACTAACTCGGTGTACAATTCGATGTGCTGTATATGTACTGCAACCCACAAAATCCCTAGCCTAGCAGTAATTTGCATACATCCTGTTGTATAAAAACGCAAAGCACAAAGAAGTTGGTTTATTGGAGATACGCAATTATTTCTGTAATAATAATTTAAAACAGATTAGTTCAAAATTACAAGTATTATGTTTATATTTTAGAATTTTATTTATCGTCTATTCGTTGTAAACGTAATACCGTAATGCAGTAGTCCCTTTTGAATGGAGAAATCGCATTTCAAAATCCTTATCATCATGGTTGTAAAAGTGATCTTGTCTCTCCTTTATCCACCTATATAGGATGTCTTACAACAAAATCGTCATCGTCTTCCAAAATTAAATTATACGCTCTTCTATGTGCCATACTATTAGTGACTGCCCAACCTTATTGGAAAAATTTAATATTTGAATTCCCAGAATTTCTTCCAGACACTCCAGTACTTTTTATGTAAATACCTACATCTCGCACAAATATTCTGGACAATTCTCCGCTCCATACCATGTGTAAAATGACAAATTCTGTTAGCAATGATTTGGATATATTTTACTCTGTCGTACATAAAATCCCATTTTTTATCTTGATTATTTAGTTGCTTCTTAGGAAAATTTAATTATTATGTATGTGCTTTTAATATTCATGTTCAAAATCGATGATGTATTCACTATATACTGTCAATTCCTATTCTGTAATTGGGTTTGACCTGTAGATTATTGTACTAAAAAAATAAATAAATAAGAATAGACGAAAGTTTTTTTTAAGAATGTAATGAGATTGAGGTTATGTAAATCTTAATCTGAGTTTAACTTTTAACTGGCCAAAATCGGACAGTTAGTTTTTTAACTCAGGTTAACGCATAAACCAATTATTTCGTTTTGGTGAAATCCGTTTTGCTCTTTAACTGAGTTCAAGATGGTTAACTCCGTTTAAAATCGGTGGTGAAAACGGCCCTAAGGGTGTATACAACAAAAATATTAATAATATAGGGCGGGTTGTATAAAATTCAGTTACCGGGAAATCCAAGTTAAACTAATCAAAAAAAATGAGTTGTTTAAAACGCGTTTACCGTAAAACCCCGTTTAAGATGGTCAGTTTACCAAACGCCCAAAAATGAACGTTTGGGAGTTAACGATGCTATTATAACCTAAAACTCAATAAGTTGTCAAAAGGTTTAGGAGTTACGATTTTTCAAGATTTTTATTATTTTTTCTATACTTAATATGGATTTAACAGATGATGAAGATTTCAACGAGTTAATAAATATGTATTTACAACCTCTAAATCCCAGGACTTTTAGAATGAGAACCAACCACTTTACTGAGTGCAGTGAAGAGGAATTTAGGTGTAGGTTTCGGTTATCGAAAGCAATTGTACATATTCTGGAAGAAGAACTTTCTCCGGTATTTGTTTCGGCAACAGAGAGGTTAGTAGGTTTTGGGTTATATCGAAAGAAGTTTTATTTAACAAAACATTTCTAGGAATAAAGCATTGATGATATCTGAAAAAATTCTCCTAACGTTAAGATTTTTGGCCACGGGCTCAATTTTACAAGTTATTGGTGGTGATTTTTGTGGCATTGATAAGTCTATTGCAAGTAGAACTATTGACCAGTGTCTAATTGCTATTGCTAACCGTCGGCCACAATTTGTGATGATATGGCATCAGTCCTTTGCACTCAATTTTATTAAAATATTTTTTGACTATTTCAACAAGAAGTCTCTCTTCCTTAGCAGAAAAATTAGGAGACCTTGTTTTTTCTCTAATTTACTTTTACCGTTTTCGAAACCAGCAATATACATCCAGTTTTCAGACTGCGACCATAGAGAAAGTATAAATACTACAGAATTGCTGAGGCAGCATATTAGAGAACCAGTAGAAATAGAAACAGACTATTTTTCTTTTATTATTAGGTTATATTCTTGACAGTTCAATGCCATTTGAACTATTTTTTCGTTGCCAACCTTATAAAAACAGCAGTTAACAAAACGGCTGCCAAAAAGTTTTATACTGGTCAATTAAAATAAAACTACTGTTGACCAAACTCCATTTAATGCAATTTTTATACAAATATACATATGTTATAAAGTGACACTAGCAACTACGACCTTTACGTCATTTTTAATCCAATATCAAGGCACCTCATTAACAGGTTAGTATTAATGTAAAATTATTTATTTATTTATTTATTTATTTATTTATTTATTTATTTATTTATTTATTTATTTATTTATTTATTTATTTATTTATTTATTTATTTATTTATTTATTTATTTATTTATTTATTTATTTATTTATTTATTTATTTATTTATTTATTTATTTATTTATTTATTTATTTATTTATTTATTTATTTATTTATTTATTTATTTATTTATTTATTTATTTATTTATTTATTTATTTATTTATTTATTTATTTATTTATTTATTTATTTATTTATTTATTTATTTATTTATTTATTTATTTATTTATTTATTTATTTATTTATTTATTTATTTATTTATTTATTTATTTATTTATTTATTTATTTATTTATTTATTTAATATCCTAACAGGTTTACAACCTAATTACAAGGATATCTATAATATATAAGATATAAAAAATAATTTTGTTATAAGTATATGGTATGGTAGAGTTATTTGTCTATTTGCTTATTATAATAAATAATGAATGGGTAATAATCAAGTTATATCAAACACAATAAAATACATTTTATTGTAAATTCAAGGAAAACAGAGTTTTACACTAAAATTTATTAAATATAAAATAACACTTTTCTTGAAATAATTTAAGGTTAGTGACCAATCGATGGCACTAACAGTATTAATGTTATTTGCAAGTTTTAGCATGGCGTCTAATGGAGAACAGACAGAATATCTTAAATTTCCAAATAATAATGGAAAACGTGTATTTCTAGATGGTACTTTGTGTGGTATTATTTATAACAAGTTATTAGATGTAAATATGCTATTAATTATTTTATATAGGAAAATCATTCTGATTAATTTGCGTCTACTAATTAAAGACATAACTTCAAATTCCTCACGTAATCGAGAAGTTCTTATTGTTATATAATCTGGCCAATGGTGATATTTTTTTAAATACAAATATCGTAAATATTTGTTCTGTATCTTTTCTAAAGCTTCTAAGTATACTTGTGGTTGATCAGCCCAAAGCACAGCTGCAAACTCGAATTTTGGTCTTACCAGAGTATTATACAGAATTTTGATAGTCTCTGTTTTAAGAAAATATTTGGTTTGCCTAAAAATAAATCCTAAAGAACAGTTTGCAGGCGTTCAGAATTTTGTATATGTGAAGCAAAGGAAAACGAGTCGTTATACGTAACACCTACATCTTTGACCTCAGTATACCTCCTTAAAACCATATGATTCATTAAATAATCGAAAACTATCACCTGCATTTTCCGGGAAATAGACATGATATAACATTTGCTTACATTAAAATTTAATTTATTTGCTACGCTCCACTTCCAGATGTTGATTAAATCCTTTTGAAGTAGTATGCAATCACGAATTGTTTGTATCTTTCTAAATATTTTGAAATCATCTGCGAATAGGAGACATTCCGAATAAGAAATATAATCAGGGAGATCATTGATGAACAAAATAAAGAGTAACGGACCTAAATTTTAACCTTGCGGAACACCTGAATTCGCGTGAAATTTTCCCGAAGTGTTTCCATTATGCTTCACGACAAAAAGTCTATTTTCCAGATAACTTTTAAGCAGATTTAATAAACTGATTGAAAATCCAAATGTATGTAATTATATGTTAAAATAATGCACGATTGGTAGTTTTGACGTATGTTACTCTACATTAACAATCAAGCATGACAGATTCCAACATTGCAAAATCTACACTTGACATTCCCCGAGATTCAGTGATTTTAAAGAAATGTTTTTCTACCGTAATGTTGGCCTCTTTAAGCATTTTTTCCAATCTATTCGATTGACAGAGTCTGGGTCTCTTATTATTTTCTTGCTGCCTGTACAAGATTTTGTTGGCCAGTATAGAACAATATCTTTCTCCCACGCTGTTGGCACAATACACAGTTGTACTGTATCATTTTCGATTGCTTTAATGATTTTAAATGAAATTATAAAAATGTTACACAAGTAAAAACCGTTTTAACATATAATTGACGTGGAGTTATACTCCATGCAAAAAAATCTATAGAAAGTGAGGTTATGAAATAAGAATGTGTTCGATACATTTCAGACACAACCTTTTGTGTCCACTGCTAAATAAAGACGTATTTTGGCCGTATACGAATTCCTACGTTGTTGACATGTGTCTGTATGACCTTCTAGTCATATTTTAGTTAATTTTTGATCTATATTAAAAACATTACTCTAAATTGTTTCTTCTGTTTTCAAATGTGTCGGGATGGACTATTTGTAGTAAAATTTTATTCACATTACGGAAACATGGTCCTATGGCAGTACGCCATATTTGAAGAAGTGCTTTGACGTGAATCCACTTAAGAAAAAAGTTGTTTGTACAACAAGTGCGCAAAGTAGTGTAACTTTTCCCACGAGCTCAAAAGTTAGAGGTAGGAACCCTTAAGGCGAGTGCCGCAAATCTAGCGAGTGGGAAAATATTTTTTCTACAACCACATTTATTAATGAAAGAAAAACAGTAAATTGTCAAAAAAAGTTAACAGGTCATAGCTGTGTTTTACATTTCCGTGGGGAAAAGTGCCATAGCCTGTAATTATCGCACTCTAAATTATTACTTTTCCAACAGATATCAAAGAAATTAAGAAAAGGCCTGCTTTGCGTATAAAAAAAAATTTGTTTAGAAAAGCGTGTTTTGCATAGTGGTTGTAGATAAATATTATTTTACACTAAGGCTTTTGGTACTGTTTTTGACTATTTTCCTCATTTTTTACTATTTTTCCTAAATTTCTCTATTTTGCCCTATTTTTCCCAATTTCTCCATATTTTTCAGTATTTTTTCCAAATTTTCCTATTCAATTTTTTTCTTATTTTTCCCTATTTTGCTTTATTTTTTCCCATTTTTCACAACCGCTATTTTTTTCTATTTTTCCTGTTTTCATCTATTGTCCCTATTTTTTATGTTTGCCCTATTTTTCCCTGCTTTTCCTTGTTGTTCTCTATTTTCCTCCATTTTTCTCCATTTTCTATATTTTTTCATATTTTTTTATATTTTTGGCTGTTTTCCACAATTTTTCCTACTTTCAGTATTTTTTCTTATTTTCAGTATTTTTCCCTAATTTTTCCTATTCTTATCTATTTATCCCTACTACCATTACCCTCTCGAGTAAGTGCGTCAATATATAGATATACTTACTTATTCTATGTAAGCCACCGCTTTTCATTCTATTCTACCCATTAAAATCAAAATTTCATACAATCCTTTCCTAGTGGATGTTCATATTATGAACAGGGCATACCTTCAAAATTCCAAGACTTTGGGTTCAGTAGATTTGGCTGTGAGTTGATTCCATGTCAATCAGTCAGGACTTTGCCGCTTATATTATAGATTGGTGTTTTTTTTTATTAATCTTGGATCAATAATGACAGTGATATATGTTGGGGTCTTTTGATACAGCTTCTGATCATGATTTTTCTTTATATTTTTATTATAAGTAAAGATAGAAACTTATCATTTGTAAAAGAAGCCTTCTGGTTAAAACCCTCATAGTTTTCTAACCTGTTTAATTAACTTTCAGCTTAAAACAATAATTATTGTTATTTAAAAATTGTTTATCATGACTCAACCCTTGAAATTGTTAACCATTTCAAGGTTTTAATTAATTTTTAAGATTTTAATTTGTTTATTTTATGTGACACTGATGTCGTCTCCATTTGTGAGTTTTTTTTTGGGAGGTATCCCCCTTTGTGAAGAAGGCTCTGAAGATGAAGAGCAATTTTACTAAGTTGTCCTTACTTTTACACATAGTTTATTCCTTTAATGTGTACTCCTGATCCAGTCATTTTATTATTACCACAATATCTAGCAGCAGCAATGTCTGGTAACAATGCCTGATAGCAGCAATGTAAGGTAGCAGTGATGTCTAGTAGCAACAATATCTAGTAGCAGCTATGTCTGGTAGTAATATCTGGTATTTCAAGTATTAGAAGATGCGTTCGAGTCGGTAATTAAATTTCTCTCCTACAAGAAGATAATTTTTGATTATTGACTAGTAGTAGATAATAAAAACAATTGAAGACTAACCGTGATGTCAGAGGTAGGCGATATTAGGAAATCTTTCAAATTAATTATACGCAACTGCTACTGCGTTTGTCAAAAAACATTTTTTTTTTAATTATTACAAAAAATTCTCAGCAAATAAGCACTTTCTAATGAATTCCTATCATTTCAAGTGAATTTTTGACCTAAACTAATAAAACAGAGGTCAGTAATTCTGTATGAGACATATTTTCGTTTGAAATAGTTTAAAGTTATATAATAAATATTTTGATATTGATTAGTAGTATTTATGCAGTAATACCTATTCTAAAATTAGTGTAATAGATTTTCAAATCTAAGTGTCAAATGAAATTAATTTATTTAATATTCTCATTCAATTGATTTCACAAACAGCTTCTTTTCCATCAAATTATTTTCAAATACTTATTATCCCTGGATGCTTCGCATCTCGGGATAATAATAATGCTCAGCTGAGAAAAATTATTTCCGACCTTGGTGTATAATATACTATTTTTTCATTCTGTTAAGGAAATTTCAAACTATCGATTGGTAGGATCCTTTTTTTTTAATATTCCATTTTTAATAGAGTAATTATGAAGTGAAGTTTTATTATTTTTAACAATTCTATCGAACGTCATATTTTTTTCTGGTGCATTGGTTGGTTTTTTGCTTTCAAGTAATTAAGAACATTAAAGTTTATTCCTGTGTGTAATTCTGTTAAAGCGCGAATCGATTGCTGTTATTCAAAACTTTTCGACAATGAATATTAATCATCACTGGATGAACTGTAGGTCCTTTACCTTTTCTAGTTATAATTATTCATCATGGACATAACATATGTATTTCCTTTATCTCTCATTTTTGGTTAACATGTTTGTTATAAAGAATATTTTTTTTTAATGGGATTAGTTTTTATATATATAATAATAAAGATTTGTTTTTATTGTTTTATACTTACATGTCTATTGAACATAAAACTATAAAATAAATGAACTAATTAAGTTTCAATTATAATAAAAAAATACTATAAATTATAGTGAGGTGATGAAGTTTGTATGGCTAATTCCGATTAAATTCAACATGATCTACCTCAATATCAGTGGCGTACACCAGATTTACCATACATTTTGAAAATCGTTTAATTATAAGTATTTTTTTATAATATTTTGCACATTTTAGGAGAGTCTAAAGATTTATCTGACGAATAAACCATCAAAGAACGATATATTTTTACTTTTACACCCATTATCTATATATATAAAATTGTCATGTTGCTGACTAACTGACAATCAACGCACAGCCTAAACCAGAAGTGATAGAGACAAGAAATTTTCAGGGTAGTTTCCTTTGGTAGTGTAATGGAGCACTAAGAAAGGAATTTTGAAAATTCGCACTTTAAGGGGTCCAAAATTGGGGATAAACAAATATTGACCCGCTCGAGTAAGTGCGTCAACCAAAAACCTGCTCGATTAAGTGCGTCAACCAAAAACATACAGGGTGATTCTTTTAGAGGGGAGTGGCTCTCCCCCTGAGGGAGTGACAATATTTTTTATCATTTGTCTCCAAGTAATTTAATTAGAAATAGGAGAGAAAGTATAAATTATTTATCTTAAATCAATGTCTACACGTTAATCGGATTTTAAATCGATTAAGGGGTATTTTTCACCCCCGAAGAGATGAAAACAACTTTTGTTAATTTTACAACTCCATTTATTTGAACTTCCATAAAAAAGTTAAAAACAAAATTTTCAGCATTTTCAATTGTACGTCAATTTAGAGGTGGGTGTCACCCTTTAACATACACTTTTGCTTAGTTTTTATGGGCGTACTAAATTTGCTAATTTTCATCACAATTAGCATATTGCAGAGCATTAATTGGTGGTCTCATAAAAGTTGTTGCGAAAAACCACCCAAAAGGGTGTTTTTTGGCGATTTTGGGGGTGTTGCAACCATTTTAGAACCGGCGGGACCCGGATTTTTCATATCCGCGTTTTAAATGGTCTATAGTACTTAAACCGAGGTTACCTTAGCTCTAAACATAATGCTAATTTCTATCCAGATTTCGTTAATTTCTTTCCGTTATTTTGGTGATATATGCTTCTAAACAACAAATAAAAAATATTTTTGATGTGAAATTACTGTGTGAGTAATTTCGTGAATGCAGCAGAAATGGGGAATAAAATTGGTGCCATTTAAATTATTATAATTTGATTCTGATTTGCGGCCTGGTATTAAAATAAATCAGTGAGCGGGAAAAAATAACAGAAGAAAAAGAGAAAAAAAATAATGGACGTTTTAAGAAAAAATAAAAAAAGAATTGAAAACATAAAAGAATTAGAAAAAAAAACAGAAAACATTAGAAAAAATAGAAAAATTAAGAAAAAAATAAGAAAGTTTTAAAAGTAGTATTAGAAAAATTCAAAAAAATCAAAAAAAAAAACTAGAAAATATAAAAATTAAGAAAAATAAAAAATAAGTAGAAAATATTATTAAAAAATAATTAATTAAATGTAAATATCATCTATTTAAAAAAAACACCTTGTATATTTTGATACTATCTGAAAGTTTAATTCTTTTTCTTACCGAAAATGTATAATTACTTAACTTTTGATTGAGTAGAGATTTGCAATTAAATAATATCATACTTTTTTACCATAAGAATTTACTAATAAACATTTCTGATTCACCCGGTATTTTATAAGAGAAAGCTTCTTCAGGAGTTGAGATTAGTACGGTAACTTTTTTTGTGATTTTGCAGTTTTTATTAAAAAATTTACTAACTACTGCATTTTTAATCTACTTTATGTTCTACATATATTTTTTTTATTTGCAAAAAATTAGTAAAAAATAAGATTATAAAAAAATTGATTTAAAATTTGCAAACAATGACCTTTCATTTGATAAACACTTGATAAAGTAACTCCACTTAGAGGGGTAAAAATGGGGATAGAAGTTTAAAAATCGGGGAAGGAAACGGGTATAAGAAAGGAACTTTTATTTATTCCAAGATCAACGTGGACGAAGTCGCGGGCAAAAGCTAGTACAGTATATTATTTTTTTGTATTTTAGGTTATTTTTTGTAATTTAAGGTTCAAAGCAAAAAAATACCACTTTCCGTACTTTTGTTTCTTATTTTAACGGTAAACGTGACCTAATTTAAAAGAAAAATTTCAGTCAATAAAACTAATTCGACCCTTGCTCATCACACATAATCTATTATATCTATACATACACAAGCCACACCAAGAAATTGTTTCGTACGCATTCCTCAAACCCTCCTTGTTTCTAACACAACAGCTTCAACTATCAGTAAACCACAATTCGAGCGTATGGGTTTTCGGTAATTACTTTTACGGATTCTCCTTAGAGCAAGAAGTCGGTCGGACAGGGCAGAAAGGGGGTTTTGGGGGCTGAAACGGTGGTATGAGGGCGTAGAGTTTGTAAACTTGAGTATGTAAAGGGTGCCTTCGAAAGGGTCAAATTTAAGATTAAAACGAATAAGTTATTAGCAGCTTGGAAGGTAATAAATAGGGTTTACTGGTAAATTGATTAGTACATTATATGAAAATATGGGTAGTGGCCTACATAATGGTTTCGCTCGATTTATATGTTATAAACAAAATAAATGTATTAAATAAAATGTTTTATTAATATATTATGTGTATGTATACCCAACGATTCAAAAAAACAACTAATTTTTAACCAAAATTAAGGGTTGTCGAGGAAATTAGTCTTTTTGTGTTTTTCAATACTAAATTACAGTCGAAACAAGCCGTAGCAAGTGCATTCAATGATGTGATTCTATTTTTATCATTTTATCGTGAAAAGTGCGAATCTACTAATTTGTATTCCATGGCGTTAGTGTAAAGGTGCATTCAGACCGGTGCAACCAACAATGCAAAATGTTCGCGAACATTTTGCAACAAGCATTCCGGCGAGCGCGGATAACGTCTTAACTGCTGCAACAATTTTTTGTTTGTCAGTGTCCGTTGATGTTTACATTTTCGTTCGTCGCACTCGCTGAGTAAATCGCGAACAAAATTCTACTAATTGAATAACACTCTCAAGGTCCCACTTTGTATTCATGTTAAAAATTGTTCAATTCAAAAATTATCCATACTCAAATGTAGAATAATATTAAATGATGAATAAAATAACTCCAAGTTATACCACAATAAAATATAGTCAAAAGGGCGATATGTTTCGGTCTATAAGACCATCATCAGTCCTATAAGCAAAAAGAAACTGTGAAGAAACATCACTAATGATCACTAATTCAATATATTTTGACAAACCAAACTGCGTGCCGCACGTGGAATTCAAATTCCACTTCCAAACTAACGCGCACAATCAAGCAAATTTCCTTTGATGTACCGACACAGCATGGAAAACATTTTAGTCTAAGAGCAAAATGTATCCATAAGGTACAAGAAAAATAATCCATTGGTGTAGCTGAACATAAATTTGCTTGTCTGCCATCGCGAGGCTGGGACCTAAGGCGAGGACGTGCGCTTAAATATGTCAAATTTAGGTACAAAAAAACTTATAAAGTACACGGATTCTGGTTACGAAAAAAGCATTTTTTTATACTCAAGAAACGCGGAAAGATATTGGCAGACAGTTTTCTAGGGGCTAACATGCTGACAGAGCGCTCCAAAGAGGCGTAAAAGGTAATATAAAAAGTATCATGAGGTACATGAGTAATTATTATTTTGTTTTAATGTTTAAACATAAAAAAATCAGTTTAAGCTATGGCAGACAAAGCCGTGGCAGACGTCAGATATCTTATCTATATTATATACCACTTTCACAAGATCTCCGAAACACTCGGCCCGATTGACTTGAAATTTGGCATAGTTACTATTTCCGTGACGTAGACAGCCAATGAGAAAGAATTTATTGAAATTGCAACCCTAAGGCAGGGAAAAAGGCGGGAAATTTTTTTATCAAAGTACCTGCATCTCACACAGAGAGGATGTTACAACCTTGAAAATTGATGTTGAGGCTATTTTTTAAAAATAAACAAACACGTGTTTTATCATTTATCATAACTCCAGTTACGAGGGGTAAAGAGCGTTGGGTGCTTTTTTAGGACCTTTATTTATTACATCTCAAAAATCGTACAACCGAACATGTTACAGAGTTGAAAATTGGGATTTAGATTATTCTTAAAAAATAAAGAAATTACCGTTTTACTATTACCGAAAATTCAGTTATGGGGGAAACGGGGAGCTTTTTTATAATGTACATTATGGATACATTTTTTATGTAGCCAGTTCTCCGTCTATTTTGCTCTGAGCAAAACAGAACACGAACGAATAGGCGTTAAAATTTTCAAATGAAACACCCAGTATATTTTTACACATTTGGATTCTACAAGTCAAATTACGTATAAATCACATGTCAAAAATGATTTTGGCTTTTAAAAATAGAAATTATTTTTAATCAAAATTTTTTTATTTCAAAATGTTTTTTGAAAATAATTTCGACATTAAGTTGGACAAGCCAGAAGATCTATACAAACTAGATTTAAAGAGCACATGGCACATTTGAAATACGGTCGCACGGAGAAATCATCTGTTGCTGAACATGCTTTTTGTCATAATCATAAAATTAGTGTGGATAATGTAAAATTACTTAAAAATGTACCCAACAAAAGGTTGTTGGATGCACTTGAAAGTGTTTGCATAAATAAATGTAAAAATAGCTTAAATAAAGACACAAGACCTATTCCATTTAGTCCACTATAGAGTTTAATTAGATAAGGTTGGCGGGCTTTTTCCAAATGATTGGAGGAAGCCTCCGCACTTAGCGACGAATCGCATTCATGCGTGAAGGTGGTAGGTATAAATAGCTAGATCGTAGGTATAATATTCAGTTTATCATCGACTCCTGATGATGCTAACGTAGTTGGCGAAACGTACGTAGAGTGTTTTAAAAAGTATAGTTTTGGTTAGTGGTGAGGATATTCTTCAACATGCATATTGTATGCATATCAAAGTTCCTAAAAAATTGATTTTTCATAAAAAAACGGCTGTGGTATACCTAAAACACTAATAAAATGAAAAATATTTGAATTAATGCAAAAATGATACTTTTTAGTAATATCTGATCACCTTTTAAGAGGTTTAAACCTCGATTAAAAATAATTTTTATATTTGGCAGTAAAAATCATTTTTGACAAATGAATTTTTCCTAATTTAACTTGTAGAGTAAAAATATGTAGGAATATACTGGGTGTTCCATTTGAAAATTCAGTTTTTAAGACAATTTGAAAGAATATTGAAGTCCGCCATTTGGATTTTTATGTCACTTAATTCAAAATTAGGTCTAGAATGACCATCCCCAATTTTAAAATAGTCCGTTAAATCGTTCTGAAGATATGAAGTTGGCCCGATCTCCTGAGTAACCCGGTGCATAACATTACAATTTTGCGCATTTTGATATATAATAATATTTTTATGAACAAAAAGATATTTGGATGACTGGTGTAAAAACAGTGATTAAATCTTGCATGAAAACTTTCACATGCGTTAGTGCGAAATGATGTATTTTCTGAACTAGCCCATACTTGAAAAGAAAATACAGAGTTTTCGTTAACATAAAAATCAGTGAGGTAGTCGCAATATTTCTTTACTTTTTCGTCGGCTGGTAAAATTTCCGCCATGTCAAATGCTAAGCAGTCTCCTACTTGATCTGGGGATAAAAACTGTAGGCCAAACGTGAAAGTCAGAAACTTTTCAACATCAGTCTCATTATTTTTGAAATGCGACGCAAGTCCCAACTGTTGTAAATTGCGAAACCTTTATAATAAAAATCAACACATAAATTATCATTAAATAAAAATTAAAAAGCACAACTTACAAAGCTTAACCTAAATGAAAAGGGCAACCTATTACAGCTATTTCTGACCAAGCTCGGTTCACGCTTTGATGAATGGCATGTTTAAAATCAGCCACTACAGATTTTGGCTGAAGAATTTTACCAAATATGAATTGGTTTTTTGTCCTAAAGTAAAATATATAATAATGGGATGTAGCAATTGTTCTGTAACGCATGAAAGGTGCATAATAGCAGAAAATGATTTGGACAGGATTTGAAAGTGCCATCAACATAAAAACTGTCCAGCTCTGTTATAAATTCCAAGTTCGTCTGTGTGCCAAAAATTACTATACCATTTTCATTGTTGTTACACAGCAAAAAAATTTCATTTTTGTTTGTTTACAAGTCTAAGCTTTCTGAGACTCGGTGTACTTCTCTTGATGTTTTAGGAATATTAAACCGGAGAGCAGATTTTCTTGCAGCACTAATATTTCTTGAAATATACTGTATGTCTTTGTGAAGAAGAGTTTCTATCTTACCTTTTGAAAGTTCTTTATGAATAATTTTCGATGGTCGTTACGTTATATCGTCACTTGCTTTGCGCTTTAAGCTGTTGCTCATCTTTTGTCTATCTAGAAACCCATCACTCACTGGATCATATGATTTCATTTCAGCTCAATAATTTCATGAGCGCCAAAGGTTTTTGGAAATGTTGGATACTTTTTTGCAGCACCAACTTTGTAGCACCAACTGAACAAACCCACTTTTTAACTTCCGTTTTCGCTTTATATTAATTCAAGATTCATTTTTACTTTTAAGTCTTTACGCAAGGAGTCCAAAATTTTGACTCATGCTCATTTTGGACTCATTTAGATTTTTATAGTAGCAATTAAAATTCTATTAGAACAGGCAAGGCAGAAATGATTACCATTTCTAGTTATAGGAGATTAACGCAATTAATAGAACAAAAGTGTTAGTATTTTATAGTTATTTGATAAAAGACTGTTTAAATTTAAAACAAAAAACACCTTGATTATCGAAAATAAATTAAAAACATTTTCTATCTTCTTCTTTAACTGGGGTCTACTCGTACACTTATTATGACTCTACTCGTATCCAGTTACTCAGGTAATGTCATAAACGAGACTCCACTCGTATTTACCGATAATTCTAATACTTACCGCCACCATATGCAATTTAACTATTCAACTTAAAATTTTCTTAAATTCCAAAATTGATTTTTGAAAAGTTCCTTTCAACAAAAAAAACTAAAACCAAAAAAATAAATATTAACTACCCTTTAAACCAACTGTCCCTATATAACCTCAATATCTTACTATTCATACGTTTTGACAATCACTCCAAAGTCCAAATATTTCTGACATACAAAAAATGACGTAGGAAAAAAAGAAACAAAAAAAAGAAAAGAAAATAACAATTTGAAAAATCAACCATACAACATTATAACTCTCTTGACTTAAGAACAGCGAGAAAAAAATTGGCTGTGTGACCCCAGAACTTTTCCGGCTAGGCTGTAGAGATTATTTTAATTACAAAATACTAAGCATTACATTAATTTTTGGAACACATTAAAAATAGCGGGGCGATGGTGAATACGTCTACTGAATTAATATTTCAATGTTGATAATTACATAAGCAGGCACATGCGCACAATATATAGCACACTGCTACAATTTGGATCTCCTAAAATCATGGATGAAAACTATTAAAAATTCTGGAAAAAGTTTAATACAAAAGTTGTAGGCAAGTTTATGCTCTACAACTTTGCACTAGAACTTTTTGCACTAAAGTGCATTGTTTGTCCTCAAATTTCGGAAACTTGGCGCAACTATTAGAAATTCTGGAAAAAGTTTGATACAAAAATTGTAGGCAATTTTATGCTCTAAAACTTTGCACTACAGCATAACAACTAAAGTGTATTGTTTGCCCTTAAAATTTGGAAATACTACGGAAAACCTACATGCACATTTTTTGCGCGCCCTCTAGTGGCGCAACTATTGGAAATGCTGAAAAATATTTGATACAAAAATTGTAGGAACTTTTATGCTCTAAAATTTTGAACTACAACATTTTGCACTAAAGTGTATTGTTTGTCTTAAATGTTTATTCAATCAATATCAGTCTTGAGGACCTTCTACTGTACCAATTTAAACCAAAATGGTCGCATCCGAGGCGCACACCAACCCTTCACTCCAAATTTCAGCCTGATTGGTCAAACGGTTCGGCAGTTATCGTGGAATATAAACACAGACACACAGACAAATAGACAGACCTTACTCTGGGGGAACTCAATATGGATATTTCCATCAATATCTAGAATTTTTTTTGCTCGTTCACTATACTTTCCCTTTGATGGAAACGGGAAAGTAAAATAAAAAGAGAGGATAATAACGGAAAACAATAATAAATAAAAAGCTTTCACTAAAGCTAATGAAGAAATAAATAAAAATAAACCAAGACGAATAAAACCGAAAAAGGCCCATTAAATGATAGCTAAGTTATTGAAAGAAAGAAAATAAAAAAGAAGAAACTGTTCAAAAACATATTAATAAAAAATCAAATGGAAAAGAAGCTTCAAAAAGTGGTGGATATTATTAACATAAAAGAAATTAAAAACTTTATACAGGAAAGCAAAAAGAACATAAAAAATAGATATGATAAGAATCAAAAAGTAAACACAAAAAAAACAGAAAGAAAACCATCATTTTTAGAAAAATGAATGATAAAAACGCAAATGAGTCAAATTCAATTGTTCGTCAACCTCAAATTATCTGTTTCAAGACAAGAAATCACATTCTGTGTAGAAACAGTTGAAATGTGAAGAAAATATCCTTTTATTTTTAAAATTTTATTGTATTAATTTTATTTCTATAAATTTCATTGTATTTTATTTTTATAAATTTTATTTTATTTTTATTAATATGATTTTATTTTATATTTATAAATTTCATTTTATTTTATGTTTATAAATTTTATTTCAGTTTCATTAATTTGATTTTATTTTATTTTCATTTATTTCTTTTATTTTATTTTTAATTAATTTAATTTAATTTTATAAATTTTATTTTTTATAGTTTTGGTATATTTCATTTGTATAAATTTTGTTTTATTTTATTTTTATTAATTTCATTTTATTTTTATTTTATTTACGGTAAAAAGTTATTGCCAAGAATTTTAATTTTACTGGAGCACCAGTTACAAAATAAAATGTCAAACTATAAAAAAACGAAGTTACTGATAATTATAAAATAAATACTAATTTCGAAGTGTTTCGAACAATATGTAATTTTTTGGCCCATAAAAGGTTTTTTAAAAGAACTCCGCCACTGGCTCGGACATTTAAGATAAGATGATGCCACCGGAAGAGTCCGGGAAAATAGTTTTTCCCAGTGGAAAAGCTGCGTGAGAGCAGACCACGTAACGTTAAGATATGGCCAATAGAAGGGAGTTTTATAACTCGTACCGATGTTGCATATATAACATGCGCCATCAATATTTTAGTACCTGTAGTTCTGGACCGGTAAACCTCGCACACACACACGTGAATTTCAAGAATTCAAGGGTAAGAAAAGGGAGAAAGCTGGGAGGGACTGAGAGACGCGAGACGGGATAGTCATAACGCAAATTGGTTAGAACTTCTGTTTCTCTAGTTTCTAGCTACCGTGAACACAACTACAAAATATTTTATTGCTACAAGGATCCATATAAACTTAGAAAATTATAGTTTATTTGTTTTAATTATTTTTATACACGAATGTAACTATTATCAAAATAAAATAAATCCAGCATATTTTATTACAATTTGTAATTTACGTTAACTATAGATAAAAGGCAATTTATGCGATTCTAAAAACCAATATTAAATGTGTATAACTCACTTCGTCATTAAAGTACAGAGTGTTTAATTTTCATGTATTTCAGTATATTCTTATACTTCACATTCTGGCTAATTAGTCTTTGCCAAAGCCATCAACCAAAAAAAAAATATATTTCACATTAGAACTTCGTTTTAAATTTCGAGCAAGACGGATATGTGTGAGTGCCGTTATCAATTAAAATAAAAAGTAACCGAACGTAGATACGTTTTTGTGCTCGATAAATAATAATAAGCAGAATGTTGACTGCTCTTAAAATTAAATAAAAGGAAATACAGAAGTCAAAAATGTCAAATCCATATAATTATTCATATTTAGATCCAACCTAAATCTTCACTGATGTCAATGGTCAAATGTTAGTGGATCAGAAAATACCAATGTATCAACCTACAACATTCATTGCCACGCAACCATTTATGCCACTGATAACACAAAATTCATTAAACGGACAATCTATTAATCAAACTAATTTTCCTACTGGGACAACCAACAGTTTAGCTGCACCTACGCGAATTCAACATAATGAATGGCAAACAGTGAACTACAAAAAGAGACAAAGAAGCCCTGAAGAAAACATAAAAGCTCAAAGACAAACCAAAATAAAGGATTACTGGCTATCGAAACCAATATATAATAACCTCCAAGAAGAAGGTGAGGATGAGCAAAATGGATCATTCGGAAACGGCAGCAGAAAAAGGTGAACCCAAACTACCACTATTATTTGTATCCAGGGTCCAAAATATAAACCCACTGAACAAGCTTCTAACTGAAATTGCTAAAGATAACTATATCTTAAAAGTAATAAGTGAAAACCAAGTAAGAATACAACCTACTACTGGAGAAACATATACCACAATCGTAAAGGCGCTGGCCAATAAAGACACAGAGTTCCATGACTACCAGCCCAAACAAAACAATCCCTACAAAATAGTAATAAAAACATACATTATTCAATAAATCCTGATGAAATCAAACAGAACATACAAGACCTTTCACACGAAGTTATAAATGTCTGGAATATCAAACAGAACGTACCAAAAAAGCCACTACCCACGTTCTTTGTGGACCTAAAAATCAAAAAAAAAATAATAAAGAAATATATAATGTGAAAAAATTTGAAAACTCGATAGTCACAATTGAAACGGATCGTTCCAGAAGAGTTATTCCACAGTGCACTAAGTGTCAAAGATATGGTCATACGAAAAACTTCTGCCATAGAAACCCCAGATGTGTCAAATGTATAGGATTACATCACACTAGAAAATGTCCCAGGAATACAAAGGATGAAGATGTAAAATGTGTACTCTTGTTGCAAAAATGTCTTAATGGTCCAGATACTACTAAAAATAGCGTTATGGAATGCAAATAGCTTAAATCAGCATTCTCATGAACTAAAAATCTTCATAGCCAACAATGAAATAGATATCATGCTACTTACGGAAACGCACTTCACTTCCAAAAATTATCTAAGGATTCCTAACTACAAAATCTATTCTACTAACCATCCCAATGGGCACTGCACATGGAGGCACAGCAATAATAATAAGAAATACATTAAAACACCATGAACTATAAAGCTACAAAGAGAATCATCTACAAGCCACTAACATCGCAGTTGATGTAGCTACTGGAAGCATTAAAATATCTGCCGTATACTGTCCTCCCAAACAGAACAATAAAAAAGACAAATGTGAACATTTTTTTAAAACACTTGTAACCGAATTCATAACGGGTCGTGATTATCATGCGAAGAACATAGTTTGCGGTTCGAAAGTAACAAATACTGAGGGTCGTGAACTTCTAGCAACAATGTCTTTCAAAAATTTCAACTATTTATCAACAGATGAACCCACATATTGGCCTTCGGACCCTAACAAATTACCAGATCTCCTTGACTTCTATATCACTAAAGAAATTGACAATAAACTAATCACAACTACATCCAGTGTAGACATGTCCTCGGACCACACTCCAGTCATAATACATATGTACTCTGATATAATATACAAACTAAAAGCCTCTTTGCAATAGAAACACTAATTGGGACACGTTTAAGGAAATTTTGGATCAAGAAATAGATTTAAAAATACATACAGAAAGCTGCTTGGGCAGCAACACCAGACTGTAAACAATCATCATCGAAGGAATTATGCCCTCCAACTGTGAAAGAAAAGATTTCCGAGAAAAGAAGGCTACAAAGAATGTGGCAGCAAAATAGAACAGTGTACAACAAAAATAAATTTAATAAAGCAGTAAGACAAATAAAAAAATTAATACTTGATATAAAAAATCACTCCATACAAAGATACCCAGAAGAACTTACGCCAACAGAAATCACCGACTACTCGCTATGAAAATCCACAAGAAAACTAAAAAACCCCCAGAGATGAATACCACCAATAAGAATAAACAATGGAGAGTTGGCAAGAAATAACGCAGAAAAGGCACACGCCTTTGGTGACTATCTCCAGCAAGTCTTCCAACCTAACAATTTGCTACTTCTTCCAGTGCCGGTGACTTCACAAAAAAGCGAGTATCTCAAATACGTGGTAAGACAACAATAATTACTTCATCGCCGTACAAGCAAAAACTTGAAGAGGCTATAAGAAAGAAAACAGGACTTGCACACGAAAAGGAAAATAGAAAGACAACGAAAGAAAGACGAAAAAAACATTGTGAATAAAGTGAGGGGAAGAGAGAAGAAATAAATAAAAGAAGTCAAATCTGAAAAGACTTAAACCACCAAGAGGGTTGTATTTTTATCTTCGGAGAGCGAGGATGAAGTGGATAACACCCCATTTTTATACTTCCAGTCATCTTCAGCACCTCGAATTAAGCTCCTTTACCTTTTTAAAAATGCACTATATGACATTTATTTAACTAAAAACTGTTACTAAAAAATCAGATCTAAGAAGTGTTGTCATGGAAAGGACTGTCGTAAGAAGTATTGTCGCAGGGAAGAATTGTACTGCAGAAGGATTGTCTTGTGAAGAATGCTCCGGGAATGATTGACGTTTCGCGGTTCTGCGCTTCTTGTGGTTAATTGTCTTGGGAAAATATTGATTGGGGAATCATTATCTGCGAAGGATTGTCAAGAAAAGATTGTCGTGGGAAAGGATTGTCGTGGGAAATGATGGTCGTGGGAAAGGATGTAACTAATTTTTAGTAGCATGAGACCTAAGTTACAATTTGGGGGTAATGATAGCTAGCTCTAATTTTTTGACTCAGGATGTATAAGTGATTTAATATTGATTTTGGCAATTTTACAAAAAAAATAAAATAAATTGCCTGATCGCAACTTGTCTGTTATATCTATCAAAAGGATCCCGTCAAGTTGATCCCCCACTAAATAAATTGAGATGTTTTGTTGAAAAGTCAAACAAATAAAATTATTTCCATGAAAGATTTCAAAAATAAAAGATAATAATAAAATGTAATGAATTTAATTTTGGAAAAAAAATACTTCAAGTAATGACAACTTTCTGTATAATTACTTGATATATATGTCTTTTACCCAGAATGGTCTGGAGACGGCAGATGGGATGCCTTCTTCCGGAGTGGATGGCCCATACGGTGTGTCAACGCAGCAGTGAGTCTCAACGGTGATAATGGTGCGTTCACAAACCAGTATTCTAGATGATGAAGTCCAAAGGGTGATCCTGGTCACAAGTAGCCTTTAAAAGTACCGTTGTGAAAAATGAGTCAACGGCTCCCTAAAATGTTCACATTTAAAAAGAAAAAAGTTCCAATGTTAATAATACAAAAACCTACTGGCCAACTGTATAGGTTCAAGAGAACTTAAAGTCTGGCGATGCGCACAAGACTACTAGATTATTCGAAATCGTTGTCCAAAGGCACACAAAGTGAAAAGTTAACACGTGGACTAATCCCGAACGATTACAAGCTGACTGAATGAAATAAATATGTTCACAGAAAAATGACTAACTTACAATAATAATTCAAAATATTAGAAATAATTATGATTAACAAAGTGAATTTTTACAATAAATAGAGATTCAGAATATTACAGATGATTATGATTAACAAAGTGAATTTTTACAAGAAATAGAGATTCAGAATATTACAGATGATTATGATTAACAAAGTGAATTTTTACAAGAAATAATGAAATCAATTGAATGAAAAATTAGAACAATCGATATTAAAACAAAAAAAGGAATAATCAAATAAATGTTAAAATATTCAGGTAAAATGATGACTGTTGAACTGTCCTGGCCAAAAACAATTCGACATTTAAATTAACCTTCAAAAAAAAATTATAAATTTTTAACAAAAGAGGAAAAGCAACAATAAATTTTAAAGTGAAAATATTTTCTCTTTGACAGATAAAATAAATTTCCAGCAGTGAAGTGATCAAGTAATTTAATGAGATTTTACTTAAATGTCAAACATGATTTTTAGTGATGAAATTTACAATGATGTATTGATTTATATTGAACTAAGATATAAAAATTATATAAGAAATGGCGTTCAAACGCAATCAAATGTGTCGTAAAAAGCAAGAAAAAAAAACGTTTATTCGATATCAACAAATTTTTAATAAAACATCAAATGACAATCGAAACACGTTTTCCTAACCGAAACAACGTTTAATTGTAGAAGAACGCCTGTTCTCTGCATAAAAATAAAATTATGATTGAATTAAAACAGAATCATAAAAACGTTAATTCAAATAGCGGTGGCGTGAGCTTTGCGAATCGTAGGATTTGCGAACATATACCTGGCATACCCTACCTGAGTTTATGGGGACCGTTGGGTTTGCGAACACTGCAGGTAATTTTTTTATTAAGTTAAATTTGTGTCCGTTTAATAAAACAGCAAAATATTGATGATTTATTAGTGGTAGAGAGTGATAAAATTATAAAAATAATTCAGTAAATATTTTATTTCAGTTATTTTTTCACACACAACTTTTGTATAATTATCTAGATATTTACATTTTAGAAAAATTATGCACACTCATAATTTTTTTTAACATGTTGTCTTTCATCCTCAAATTGCATTATTATTTTATTCGACAATTTAACAAAAATAACTTTTAATGTCAAATTTCTTGTATTTATATTTTTAGGTATTAGGGTATTTATTTATTATTAGGCAAACAGTTTCCAGATGAAACGATTTACTTTAGCCGAAATTAGCCTTACAGATCATTATGAGATCGATATTGTTTCCGGTGAGTCATTATCCCATTTATCAGTAAATCCGAAAATATTGTGTTCATAAAGCCATTCATGTAAATGTCATTCTTATTTTCTTAAATGGAAATATAATAAAGAAATTTTAATCTTTGTTTGAATTTGATAATTATGTGTGTCGGCTGGAAAAAATCAATAACATTTAGTATAAAGTTTATTAATAATTTATGTAAATCAAAAAATTGCCGTTTTAGCCATTAAATCATTGATTATTAACGATATTTAGCTTTTGGACTTTAACATTTTTAAATAATAATTTAATAATATCGTATATTAATAGTTTTATAGCTCTAATCTTAAGCGTGTTCCCAAATCCCACCAATGATCATCGCTTAGATTAATTCCAGGTATGCGTATTCGCAAAGCCCACCAAAAAGTTTCTGTTCACCAAGCCCATGTTCGCAAGTCTCATGGAGCCCAAAGAGCAGCCATGTCATTTGACAGGTGCGAAGAGAAATAAAAAGACTCGTAAAAAGGATTATAATATGGAGGTATTGTCTTGTAAATAATGTTCCGGTAAGGATTGACGTGTCACGATTCAAAACTTCTGATTAATTATGGTTAAATTGTCTTGGGAAAGGATTGTTTGGATATGGATTGTCTGGAAAGGATTGTCGGGGAAGGATTGTCCCTGAAGAAATGTCTTGGAAAGAATAATAGTGGGAAAGGATTGTGTGGGAAAATATTGTCACAGGGAAAGTTTAACTTGGCAAGAATGTTCCGGAAAGGATTGACGTGTCGCGCTTTAAGCTTCTGATTAATTGTGGTTAAAATATCTTGGGAAAGAATTATTGTGAAAAAGGATGATCGTAGGGAAGAATTATCGCAGGAGAGGATTGTAGTGTGAAAAAATTGTCTTGTGAACAATGTTCCGGAAGGATTGACGTGTCGTGCTTCAAAGGTTCTGATTTATTGTGATTAAATTGTCTTGAGAAGGGATTGTTTGGGGAAGGATTATCTAGAAAGTATTGTTGGGGAAGGATTGTCTTGGAAAGGATTATCGTGGGAAAAGATTACCGTGGGGAAGGATTGTAATGTGGATGAATTGTCTTGTGAAGAATGTTCCGGGAAGGATTGACGAGTCGTATCTCAAAGCTTCTGATTAATTGTGATTAAATTGTTTTGGGCATGGATTGTTTGCAGAAGGATTGTCCGGGAAGAATTGTTCGGGAAGGAGTGTATTGGAGTGAATTGTCGTGGGATAGGATTGCCGTGTGGAAGGATTATCGTAGAGAGTAATTGTAGTGTGGAAGGATTGTCTGTTGATAAATTTTCCGGAAAGAATTGACGTATATTCTGATTATAAATATTTTTAATAAGTACTTTCAAAATTTTAATTTTTAACTTATATACCAAATTGCAACATATTTCTGAAATCACAAATATGATAATTTTAATTAAAACGTCCAATATGAGTCCAATTTCGATTCGGTATATTAGTTTGAATGAAAGGGATCATTAACTCAAGAGTAGTGACATTTCCCTACGTTGCATTACTTAATTGATAGTATTTATGTCAAAATCAAATTGTGTTTCCAAGAATATACAAGTATAATACACACTGGGGTAGTTATTGGGGCCTAAGCATGCTAAGATGAGATACGGGACGTATATTGAAGCTTTCCCAATTACCAATTGATAATTAATGAAACAGCTTGCATGCAGTGAAAACAAAACATAGGAGAGATGGTATACAGGGTCATACATGAAACACTTGCCATACTTTTTTAGAGTACATAAATTTTCTTTCAGAAAAAAAATCTTATACCTACTGTGGTGGTTTTAAAAAATTTATTTTATTTAGTGTTTTTTTTATTTACATTCTTTGTAGTTTTTTAATAATAAGGAATATTAGAACGTTATATAAAAAAATCTTAGTACTTTCATAATTTCATTAAAAACATTTGGAGTCGTAATACCAATGTACGTGTCTTGTTTAATAGTGTATAATTATTGATATATATTGTAATAAAAAACACCCTGTGTAAAGGTTTCCAGGGAAATAAAAAAAAAAGAGGGGAGTTTTTTTGGGCTTTTCCTTTGACAGGGGTTGTCAAGAAAAATAAAAAAATTTAAATTTAAAGGAATTGAATTTAAATAATCAAATAGAAGAGAAAATATAGAAATTGGAGTTTAACTATTGCGGATATATATTGTAAATTGGTTTGTGTTAAGTTGGGGTTTAGAAAAGTTAGGTGAAGGAATATTGTAAATTGGTTTGTCACGTTGGAGTTTGGAAAACATAGATGGAGGTTCTGGTGGAACGGTGTATGGACTATTTATTAAACAAGATAGAAAGTAGGAATCAGAAGGAACTGAATAGACAGTGAGTTTTTTTCTTCGGTTAATGTATTTCAGATTTATATGTAATAGATTTAATTAGTTTAGTTATAATTAGGTAAAGGATGAATGAAGAGTGAAAGGTTAAATAAAATAATATTTAAAGACGTTGAAAATTTATAACAAATATACTAAATGTAATATTTGATTATTTAAATAAAAAAAAAAAAATAACCTAAAAAAAAAGATACAGTTTGTTCACATAAATGTAAATAGTGTATTCATAATTATTTTATCTACAATATTGACAATATTATAAAAAAAAAATAATGAAAATTTTCCAATAGTAATTCTTAAAAAATTTAATACTGATAATAATCATAAATTTATATTGTCCAACAGTTAGAAATATTCCATGGGGAGAATATCATAACAATATATTTCTGTAAACTTTTTTATTGACTGCATAAAAAAGCTGCAATTTTAAAATTGTGTAATGCGGTACCGATACAGTATTGTAACCGCAAATTTGAGAATCTGCATGTGGTACTGGAAGACTGCAAATATGAAGATCCGGGAGTACAGAGCGGTATAGCATATGTTGTACTGTTGCCGCATTGATGCTCAATAGACTAGTCAGGAAGCAGTTTTAGTAATAAAAACATAACTAAGAAAACATTAAATTATCTTAGATTTTAATTTGTTACATCTGATGTGGCCAGCACATGACCTCGCCATTTTTGAATCAAAAATTTACACGTTGGCACAAACACACAGTAACAAACACACTAACACACACACAGAGACATCATCGCGAAAATATTAAAATCGTATTTTAGGGACCCTAAAACCTGTTTATTCATTGAAAACTCACTACCCAATTTTTAGCATGATTACTAAACCTCTCTTATCTGAAGGGCGAGAGGTAAAAAAGTTACTTATTTGTAGCTGATCAGATGGTAAAAATTCAATTTTCATCTTTTTTCCGGTTCTGCCACTAGTTCCTTGAGAACCATTAACCGTACGTTATATAATAAATAAACTCTACTTCATTTTCGATAACAAATAATAAATTACATTTTTACACACTATTCGTAAATATCCTGTATATGTATCCACCATTATTCTCCAATTTCTTCTAAAGTTTATATCCGAATTGAAATTGAATTTTTCGCTATAACCTCATAAAGACCTGAAAGTAATAGCTCGGTCTTGACATAAATACTATCAATTAAGTAATGTAATGTTAGGAAACGTCACTGTTCTCGAGTTAATGATCCATTTCATTTAAACTAATATATGGAATCGAAATTGAAGCGACATTAGGCTTCCGTGAAGCGTTTTAATTAAAATTACAAATTTGTGATTTCTATGGTTTACCCGGCGAAATTCATTATGCATACTAATAAAATTTTAAGATTATTTGTGCACATGCTTAAATTTAGAATTGAAATGAAGTTTCCTACTAGAAATGAATATTTGCTCCGAGCTGTCGTAATTAATTTTAATTTTATAACAGAGTCCAACAAAACTTTAGCATTAGTAAATAGGCTATATTTTTACCATTCAAATTACTAAAGGACATTACACACTACTAATAAAAACCATGAGTCCTACATTTTCTATCCTTGTTTCTCACAGACCTATTAAAATGCAGAAAACGACATTTGATTTTAAATGCAACGACAAAAGGGCACTAGCATCTGAATTCTCATTCATGGTCCGATTAAAACATACAAAACGACGTTCGATTTGAAATTTAATTGAAGACTAAATACGTAAAAAATGATCAGCAATAAGCCATAAGAGCAGTAGCAATTAACTTATTTTATTATTTTTCGGCATTATAATATCTGTGTGTTAGGTTTGTCGATTATTTAATAATTTAGGAAATTAGTTGATCGCCCAGAAAATAAATTTTCTTAGAATGATTAATGAAATAAATTTAAACCATCTGGCGATTAAATACAAAATGATTGCGAAATAATTATATGCAAAGAATTTGAATAAGCAAAGAACAGATTCTACGTCTCTGAAATCCCAGTAGACAGGTGCATAAAGTACATTTTGAGAAACAATGGCGATACACATAAATCGATCGAAATGAAACGACCCTTAATTAGAGTGTGCCACGACTGCCACGGCCGCCTAAGTGAGTCGCAAAACGTGGCTTATGGCTCCACTTCAATAATTACCCCGGAACAAGAGTAAATTTTATAAATTTATGCCTAAAACCATTATTGCTTAATCCCAAATTAAGGGAATTTGTGTTGGACTGTAATTAGTTTTGATTTTCATAAACGGAGAGAATGTTTTGTACGTTCGTGGGAGGTAATTTGTTTTGAAGTTTGACTATAAGAAAAACTGGGAATTTCGAAGCCCGCGTAGTGGATTAATAATTTTGAGTTATGAAGCACTTGGACAGCTTTCGTTTATAAATGGTTTGTACATGTCAAAATTTAAGAGAATACTGTTTAAATGGAATAATGTACCGTTAATATAAAAGCCGTGGATACGTAAAGCAGAATAAGATGAAAAAATTAGTTAATTTTAGTTTTCTAAGAATTAGACGAACGAAATTTAGTAAAACTTTATATTTTTTATAATATAGTAGATCACTTATGCAGCTCTGAACCTCGGTTTGCTTCCGTGCTGAGGAGAAGGAAGGAATGGAGAATATCTATATGTGTATTAATATTGATTACAAAGTTATTATTTATTATTAAACAGAGTATTAATTTTTAAATAATATATACAAACTTATATTATTTTAGGATAAATATTAATATTAATTGTACATTATTACTTTTATTTATCCCAGAAATTGAAGCAACAAAATACTGGAATATCACTATCAATGTCAGATATATTTGCGTTTTGTCAAGAACTGTCAAAATATTTTGTATATACCGGGTGGCCACTGGTCAATGTACGCCCCTTAAATTTTGGTTGATTTTGAATTTAAAAATGAGGTTTTTGGCACACATAAATTAGACAATAATGGGCTACTTTTAGACTAACAGGAATGAAAATATCACTTTTTTTCTCAAATGGAATGACTATATTGCAACAGTTTTTTCAGATTTAAACAATTCCAAAAAATAAGTGAGATACGAACAATTTTGGAATTTATTCTAAATGTCCGCTTCAGATGAATGCAATGTAAAAAAATTAGTAAGTAGGCTATGGAAATTATTAATAAGGTTGTATACTTGTCTGCAGAGAAGAAAATAGTTGTTTTAATTACTGATAGGTACAGCAAATTTTGGATTTAAATGTAGATATGTACCTTATTCAAATGATTTGTTGGCGCTTACCTTTTAAAAATACTTTATTATTACTAAGGATTATCGTTAAAAAATGATTTATGGCGAAAAAATTATACCTAGTTTATGAATCATTATTTCTGATTAATAAAAAATAAGTTCCATTTAAAAAAATTCGATACGACCAATACGGAAAATGAAAAGAAAATTCCGTTTTCTGAAAAAAACCTAAAAATACTGGTACCTATCAGTAATTCAAACTACTATTGTCTTTTCTACAGACAAGTCTACAACCTTTTTAATAATTTCCATAGCCCACTTAGTAATTTTCTTACATCTCATTCATCTGACGCGGCCATTTTGAATAAATTCCAAAATTTTTCGTATCTCACTTAAATATAGTCATTCCATTTGAAAAAACAAATTGATGTCACTTCCGGTTCAACTGGAAGTGATATTTTCATTCCTGTTAGTCTAAAAGTAGCCCATTATTGTCTAATTTGTGTTTGCCAAAAACAACCAAAATTTTGGGGGCGTACATTGACCTGTGGCCACTCGGTATATTCAAACATGGTCATTTTCAGAGCAGATGTGATTTTGTTAATTAAATTGAACTGCTGTTGATTTTACAGCAATAATATTAGAGAGTTTTAGCACCTCAGCCGCTAACGCTAACGTTAACGCTAAATGTGGTTGGCGTATAGAATAACGTAATGTAAAAAATAGAGTTTTAGCAAAGCTATTGCGTTTTTCTGCATTTTAGGTTATGTCATGTGTCAATTATGACAGTTGTTCAATGTATTTGAGTTAAGGGGACCCGCTAAATATCCCGCTATTTCGGAAAATTTACCGTAATACGCTATTTTTATTTTTACGTGAGCATGCGCAGTCTGCTCGAAATGAGGATTAGCGTTAGCATTAACGTTAGCGGGTGAGGTGCTAAAACTGTCTATTATTTCGTGGCCTATGCATTCAAATAACTATTGTAAGTTCCAAATAAAGCAGAAAAATATTGAAATATAAAAAAGTATAGTCAAAATGGTAAGTGACGTAATACAAATAGGATTCCTTTATCTATTGCAATGTTGTAGTATTATCAGTCTATTACGGTTGTACTCTTATAACACGAGATTATATTGTTAACTTTTCCTATCCCACTACAACAGAACTAAAACAATATCAGACGTGACTGTATAATAACGTAACCTAACTTATTTATTTCCTATTTGGTTAGAGGTAAGTTCTGGTTTATTTGCAGATTTTGTGAAAGAACTATTACATTTTTAAAATTTATTTGGGTGTTTTTTAAATATTCTTTAGGTGAGTCTCCATTGCATATTTTTCATCTTACTACTAAAATTTATTTAGTTTCTTTCAAAAACTATGATTATAGATAATAAAGTTACATTATTGGTATTACAAGTAAAAATTAGTTTATTCATTTATTTATATAAATACCTCAATGCAATTTTCCTTTCGAAATGTGATTATTGAAAGCAACTATATTTTAAATTTCTCTTACAAGTTACTTTTTTCTACTTAATAAAATAAATAAAATAAATTCCTACATTCATTTAAATATTTGAAACAAATTTAACAAAATGAAAACAATAATATTAAGACAGAATATCACACAAATAAGACTTACACGTTTACAAACCGAATAGAGGAGTAAAATGAACGTAACTTTAATGACTCGACTTGGCAACGTTGCACCGCTGCGCTTTTCCATGATTGGATATTGATTAAAAAGGCATTATTTTGAAATATGCTTATTATTGGCAGTAAATATGCTCTTCATTTATTGAGTTTTAAATGGCATTAAGCTAAAATTCTGGTGAGTGAATGTGCCCATTCATCTTATAAAATTTCATCATTAAAAAAAACAATAAGCCTCCAAACTATAACAAATATAAATTTCCAGACTATAAAATCCTTGACAAACACATGACGTATTATGAAATATAGCTGACTGCACGCAATTGTTTTTCAAGTAAATAATAAATTCGATGACTGTACGAAATGATATAAAAATTATTCCATTGTATTTAGAGGAAATAAAATATTAATTAACTAAGTTGACCTTAAAACTATTATTATTCTAGTCAACAAGTGCTTTTTGGTCCAAACTTTTTTCTCCGCCTCCGAAAAATATGAATGAGGTGTCATTCGATTCGGAATACCGTGTGGATGATTTTTGAAAAAATTCAATAGCCGCTTGCAAAAATTGCAAAAGTTATAAACAATTAACTGAAAAAAATGTGATTTGGTTTTTGCAAATATCTCCAAAATTATTTGACATTTTTCAAATTTGAAAAAATATTCAAAAATAAGAGAAAATTTCACAAAAGAAATTGGTCCTCCCGGAACTATAGAACCAATATTTATAATTTTCCCAGAGGGTTGAAAATACTGCCGGAAACGGGGACTCTGGCTTGCGTAAGCGCCGCCCACTTTGGACCTTTAATGAATAAATATTATTTAAACTTATTAAATATGAAAATTAAGAATTGAAAAAATTCAGGCATCTACTAATTAGATTTATGAACAATAACCCGCTGTCAAAAAAAAATTGTCGCGATTTTTCTATTAATTATGCATTAGTTAATTGACAATTTTTTCCTACTTGAAGTTGAACATTGTGAGTGCGATAATTGTTAAACAATAAATCTGAATTTTTTTTCCTTTTTTGGATTTATTTTTGAAAGGTTTTAGAAGAGATTCCGTTGGAAAAATTAATAAATTGTTGTTATTTTTCACATTGTTATTAACAATTTATTTTGGTTAAAAATTAAAAAGATTGATTAATCATTGAAAAAAACTTGTTTTTTTTTTCATATTACTATGGATCCGTTTTTTTATGATCCGAATTCACATGAAAATGGTTTTTAAACATTTTCATTTCTTATTGTTTACAAAATTGTTATAAACAAATACGTTGTTTATAAGATAATTTAATATTTCTTTATTGGAAATATACTCTTTGATGCAAATTATGATTAAAAAAAAATCGTTCTTTAATTTTTTTTTATTGCTTAAAAACGTATTTGTTAATTTTTTTCTAACACTAGTAATTATTATTCAGGAGCCATTTTTTTAACCATAATTTATCTTGGTCTTTGATAACTAAAAAAAAATTGTTTTTATTTAAATTTTCATTGTTTATTTAAGAAACAATTTGTTATAAACAATTTAATTTTTTCTATATATTTTTTTTCTTTTTCTATATAATGAAACAAAACCAACTATATGTTATTTTTTGAGGAAAATTATTTGTTTACAGGTAGAAAAATTATTAATTAACAGATACGGTTTTAAGCAATAAAAAAACTTTTTTAAGGAACCATTTATTTTTAAATCATAATTTGCGTCAAAGATTATATTTGTCTATAACAATTTTGTAAACAATAGGAAATTTATAAAAATTATTTTCCGGTAAGTTCTGATCATGAAATCAAATTTTTTTCAATGTCAATAACAAAGTGAAAAATATTAATTTTTTACTTCTTCTAACGAGAGTCTGTTCCGAGACCTTTCAAAAATAGGTCCAAAACAGGAAAAAAAATTCAGATTTAACAATTATCGCACTCACAATGTTCATGTTCAAATAGGGAAAAATTGTTAATTAACTAATGCATAATTAATAGAGAAATCGTGATAAAAAAATTTTTTCTACAAGCGTGCGGAAAAGTATACTTTTCCGCACGCATTTGAGTGCGGAAAGTTGTACTTTTCCGCACTAGTGCGGAAAAGTAAATTTGTTAAGTTTTTGGGGAGTATACTAACATTTAAATATTTAAATACATATTTGTAAAAGCCTGCTAGAATGACCTCTTCCAGCCAAGTTCCCATGGCCACAGTTGCAACAAACCGAAATCTGACTTCGTTAGAAAACATTTTAGCCTCTGCAATTAATTTGCAAAATGCCACAAATTGCACATTTAATATTAATATTAATAATAATTAATTTGTTGATGTATGTAATAATAAATGTTTCTTGATGTTAGCTACGCGTCGTTCGGCCATCTGCAATCGCGTGCGGAAAAGTATCACTTTCCGCACTTGTTAGGTAAACTACTATTTACCACGGATTATTGTTCATAATTCTCTTTAATAGATGCCTGAATTCTTTCAATTCTTAATTTTCATATTTAATAAGTTTAAATAATATTTATTCATTAAAGGGCCAAAGTGAGCGGCGCCAGAGTTTCCGTTTTCGGCCGTATTTTCAACCATCTGGAAAAATTATAAATGTCGGTTCTACAGTTCCGGGAGGTACAGTTTTTTTTGGGAAATGTCCTCTTCTTTTTGAATCTTTTTTAAGATTTAAAATATGTCTAATAGTTTTTGAGATATCTGCAAAAAACCAAACCCCATTTTTTTTAGTTAATTGTATATAACTTTTGCAATTTTTGCAAGCGGCTCTTGAATTTTTTCAAAAACATTTACACACTATTCCGAATCGAATGACACCTCGTTCATATTTTTTGGAGGCGGAGAAAAAAGTTTGACGCAAAATGCACATGCTGACTAGAATATATGAAGAAGCGCATAAAGAAGAAAAAAAGATTATTAATTTTCAAAGACCATGTAATATGATATATTCTTTATTCTAAAATATTAGCACGTGATAATCTTGACATTCCTTATAGTTGGACAGAGGTAATAGTACCCTAGAGGGGATTAGACTGCTAGACAAAGGAGGGTAATTTATTGGAAAAAGAGTTAAATTCAGAAAAAGGTTTAATTGAACTCCTATGTGAATGTTCAGGAATTAAACAAATGAAGTAGCAACTATTAATTCTCTCATTAGAGTAACTATTTTTTGCAAAATTATATTGAACAAAAAAATAGTCACTTCCTTAAATTTTTTAATAAATTGCAAAATTATTTTTAGTTTTTTTCAGCTTAAGAACAAAAAAATTCAAAAATTCGAACGAATTGTGATCCAACAAGTTCCTGCTACCTATAAGAAAATGAATTTAGAATTTTTAAACATATAGTGTTAATAATTTAAGAAAAATAAGTACTGATATTAATCAAGAACCCTCTTAACCATCAAGAATATTTTTCCAATCTCAGAATTATATAAATAATTTTTCCTGGATCTGGTTATTGAGGGTTGACTAATTTTTCAGTTCGTTTTCATTCACGCATATGTATTTGGTTGTTTGTGTTTTTTAATTTTAAAGTAAACATTTTTAATTTCAAAAATGAGCATAAAGTTGTCTGAACTTTATCATAAGCATGATTATCTGGAACCACCAAATATAAAAATAGAGATGCAAGAGAAAATGCTTTCAAATTCTATTATTAAAGAAATGGAAATTGATGGCTTACTGTTGCTGATCTAAAGAACAATATTAAGACAATTAGAAAGATGTATAAAAAAGGACAATCATTATTTTACAAATCAAAAAAACTGGTATGGGTACAGACGAAATATACGTACCGAAGTTGAAAATTATAATGAAATATGTTAACAAAAACAGATTCAAGTCATATTATACTTCTGTTGATCAACTATAATCGGTCAACTAAACTTGACTCGTGAGAACGCGCCATTTGGGCAATGAAAATAGTAGTTGGACGAACTAAGATGACCAGCTATCAATTCGAGACCGTTCTGGAATTATCACTGGTATATACAGACAGACGGACATTGTAAAGTCAATAAGAACCTTTGTTTTACTTTGCTATTTATAAAGCGATAATGTGTAATTTTCTTATGTAGTTAATAACTTTATAAAAAATATTGGCGGTTGTGACATTCGAACCCATGCAACTTCAAGAAAATAGAAGCTAGTGTCCTTTTGGGATTGTCACTATGCACGATTTATGTTGGCGTATTTAACATACGAAGTATCGCAAATCCAAAAACGGTTTTTTTTTTTCATTAAGAAGAACTAATAATAACGGAGTTAGACGCTAGGTCGTTTATTCGTTGATACTAATCATGATCTTTTTTTGTATTTATTTTCAGATTTCGGAAAAATTGGACCAATATTAACGAAGATAGACGCTAGTGCCATTTTGTCGAGAAATTGCGTATCAGTTTTCTTTATATATTTATTCTACATCACATTTCAAATACAGGACTTCTTTTTTATTAAAATTGAACCATTATTAATGGGGATAAATAATAGTCTCTTCTTGTCATTGCTACTACGCATGAATTTGGTTATGTATTTATTCTACGTCATATTTCAAATACCGCACCGTTTTCTTTAAATTAAAATTGAAACATTATTAACGTAAATAGATGCTTGTGTCCGTTTGGCATTTCTACTGTGCATGTTTTATTTTACGTCACATTTAAAACGTAGGCCACTTGATTTTCCTTGTTCAAGATATTTTATAATTCTTGTACTCATTATATTCAGGGTAAAAATGAACATTACCGTACATGGAAAAATTTTCAATCTACAGTTTACTGTCTAAATCTAATAAAAAAATCGGCTGTGTCACCCCAGAACTTTCCCGGCTCGACCGTAGAGAATATGTTATTTATTATTATTATTATTTTTATTGCGAAATACTAAGCGTTACATTAATTTATGGAACACATTAAAAATAGCGAGTCGATGGTGAATACGTCTACCGAATTGATATTTCAATGTTGATAATGACATAAGCTGCGCATGCGCACGTTGTATATCACACTGCTACAATTAGGATCTCCTAAAATCATGTGTGAAAACTATTGGGAATTCGGGAAAAATTTTCATACAAAAGTTTTAGGGAATTTTATGCTTTACAACTTTGCATTAACACATTTTGCACTAAAGAGCATAATTTACCAACAATTTTAAAAAAATGGAAAATCCTAAAGTAGAAAAAACCGACATGCCTACTATTGGAAATTCTGAAAAAAGTTTGAAACAAAAGTAATAGAGAATTTTATTCCCTAAAACTTTGTACTACAACATTTTGCACTAAAATGTATTGTTTGTCCTCAAAATCAAGAAAAGCTATAGAAAACATACATGTTGAAGGGACACTAAAGTGTATTGTTTGTCCTTAAAATTTAAAAAAAGTAAAAAATTGTTACATGTGTATTTAATGGTCGCATTCTAGGCATACACCGACCCTCCATACCAAATTTCAGGTTGATTGGTCAAACGGTTCGGCAGTTATCGTGGAAGATTACACACAGACACACAGATAGACCATACGCTGGAAATGGTTTCAATCTTCTTGGGGGACCTCAAAATGGATATTTCCAACGATATCTCGATTTTTTTTGCTCGTTCACCTTACTTTCCCTATGATGGGTCCGGGAAGGTAAAAGTCATCTACATGGTTGAATAGAGAAGAAAATGGGGATTTCAAAGATGTAAGAAAATGTGCAGGTACTTATTATTTCAAAAAATAGTTGAGGGTGACCCTTCAAAGATGAAACGTTGTTTTAAAAAATTGGATACGCTACGTTAAGTGATATTTGGCCTTCAATAAAAAAGTTTTATAAAGTTTTTTCTATCTTTAAAAATTATGGTGTTAATTAAATTAAACAAAAATCGTCAATTTCGGTTGTCCCCAAATATCTCAGTAACCCGTCCTGATATTTTAATTTAAAAAAAAAACATCAATTGGTCTTAAAAATTAGCATCTTTTTTCCCATTTAACTAATTTTGTATCTATAACGGTTTACGAAGTCCTAATAGTGTTCAATTATAAAATTCGCGCCACACTGTAGGTATGTGTGAAAATATACATATTTTTTGTGAAAATTCACATTTTGTGCAAAAATCATAATTTGTAAGTATAAATCTAATGAATATCAAAATGTACATATTGCGTGTAACTCTTTTAAAAATTTATAGTTACTTGTAATTTCTGTCTCAAAATTGAATATAGGAATTTTTGGAACTTATTTAGAAATATTTTAATATATTTCCGGCTATAATACTAAAGAAAGTCTAGGCAAACTTCTTTATACAACATTATAAAAAAATAAATAATCTCAAGCCCAGAGACTCAGTTTTTACAAAATTATTATCCCGATCACGTATTCAGTACATTTGGCTAATGCACCGTTAGCGTATGCAGCAGTAAGTGCTGTGTTTGACACGCGGTTTGTGCACGGACGCTCTTAAAATTTACTCTCTAACTACCCCTACAGTTATCATGTTCAGGCTGAATTTCATATTCTCGGTCAAGGTCGTTACAAAAGGGGTATAGAAGGGTTAAAATAAAAAACATTGTCATATTAATGTTGATTTTTTATCGCAATTGTATTACAAGGCAAGATATGGATTAAAGGGTACTTAAATCACTACCCAACCATTGTGAATTAAATATAAAAAAATCTTACAAAATTTGAATATTTTCTGTTCTATTTTAATCAATTATCTCGCCCCACGTTGCGAATACCAATTGATATGTAACAAAAAATGTATTTTAATTTAGCTGGGTTAAAATTATACAAAATAAAGACAAATATGGGAAATAAAATTAATTTTACAATTTTTCTCTGTTCTCTTTTTCGTCGATGGTACATGTTAGTCTTTATCTGGTTGATTTTAAGTTCTGGCTCTTTCAAACTTTTTGTATCTCACCTCTCATTTTTTTCTTAGATAATACTCTTGAATTGTTATCACCTTTTATCTTTATTTGTCATATCTTCTGGTTTATTTTCCAGTGTACTCTTTGTCTACTACTACTTTTACTTGCTAATATTCCTCCTGTTTCTTGTATTTTTTTAACTATTTCTATTTCTGTTTAATATAATTATCTGACTATTTCATTTATCCAAATACTTCCAACTCAAAATTTTTTTATCGGAAACTAAAAAAAAAATCAGCTCAAATCTTACAAATACTTTTATTGCTACTTGATTTCATTTTAATTTTTTTGATTCTAGGACTTAATCAAACTCACCCAATCATCATCATTATTATTATTATTCTTATTATTATTATTATTATCTTTTTTTCTAAATTACCTTTTTAAGTAAATACAGTATCGACGACCATGATGGCTGTAGTCAATTGACTTTTTGTATTGCCATGGTCAATGAAACGAAAGAATTTCAAGAAATGTTTCCATGGTATTCACCTGTTTCGATAAGAATATATACGTCAGTTGCCAGTTCCTCTCATCCGTGAATTTAAAAACTTCCAGTCAATGCAGACAAAATTTGTTACATATGATTTTAGTCTGAATTCTTTCATAAATTTCATAAAGATTATTTTTTAAAAACAAAGTTAATAACATTTTAAATTAATAATACAATACAACCTTTCATAAAAATATTATTTCTTTAAATATATTTGCAGCTTTAGATGTAAAAGTAGATGTATGTTTTATGCCAATCTGCAAAAAGGGAATAATTGATAAATATACGTTATTAAATGAAGATTCGCATTTTAATATTTTACTTTCCCGGACCCATCAAAGGAAAATTAAGGTGAACGAGCAAAAAAAAAATCGAGATATCGATGGAAATATCCATTTTGAGGTCCCCCAAGAAGATTGAGACCATTTCCAGAGTATGGTCTGTCTGTGTGTCTGTGTGTCTGTGTGTCTGTGTGTCTGTGTGTCTGTGTGTCTGTGTGTAATCTTCCACGATAACTGCCGAACCGTTTTACCAATCGAGCTGAAATTTGGTATGCAGGGTCGATGTGTGCCTAGAATGCGACCATTAGTTTTTGGTTTAAATTGGTACAGTGGAGGATCCTCAAGACCGAAATTGGTTAAATATACATGTAACAATTTTTTGCTTTATTTAAATTTTAAGGACAAACAATACACTTTATTGCAAAATGTTGTAATACAAAGTTTTAGAGCATAAACTTACCTACAATTTTTGTCTTAAGCCTTTTCCAAAATATATAATAGTTGCGCCACTAGAGGGCGCGTAAAAAATGTGCATGTATGTTTTCTATAGTTTTTCTTGATTTTGAGGACAAACAATACATTTTAGTGCAAAATGTTGTAGTACAAAGTTTTAGAGAATGAAATTCTCTATAGCTTTTGTTTCAAACTTTTTCCAGAATTTACAACAGTTTCGCCACTAGAGGGCGCGTAAAAAATGAGCATGTAGGTTTTCTCTAGCTTTTCTTGATTTTGAGGCCAAACAATATACTTTAGTGCAAAATTTTGTAGTACAAAGTTTTAGAGCATAAAATTCTCTATAACTTTTTCTAAAATCTCCAATAGTTGCGCCACTAGAGGGCGCGTAAAAGATGTGCATGTATGTTTTCTCTAGTTTTTCTTGATTTTGAGGACAAACAATGTATTTAGTGCAAAATTTTCTTGTGCAAAGTTGTAAAGCATCAAATTTTCTTTAACTTTTATGTTTAACTTTTATCGAATTCCTCATAGTTTCGCCGCTAGATGGCTAGAAAAATACACATTTAAAATTCCATACAACTATTGTATGAAAATTTTTCCCGAATTCCCAGTCGTTTTCACACATGATTTTAGGAGATCCTAATTGTAGCAGTATGATATATAACGTGCGCATGCGCAGCTTATGTCATTACCGACATTGAAATATTAATTCACCATCAGCTCGCTATTTTTAATGTGTTCCATAAATCAGTGTAATGCTTAGTATTTTGTAATTAAAATAATAATAAGAAATAACATATTCTCTACGGTCGAGCCGAGAAAGTCCTGGGGTGTCACAGCCGATTTTTTTTAAATACTGTTGATCTAATTATAATCATAGAAGTTTGATATATTTTAATTAAAAAAGTTCACTCCTGCTTTATAATTCAAAATCGTGTATTAAGCAATGCATTGTTTCTTTGATTTCCTTAATTCATATGAAGAAAAATGCATTTTTGGTTTGTTTTTTCGTGTATGAAAAAATTCAGTCTTGCTTTGGATGTGGAAAAATACGTTGATGCTTTGTTTTTCAATTTCCTGTGCATTGTTGCTTTATTTTACTAATTCGAGTTGGGAAAAATACATTGTTGGTTTGTTTTTAAATTTGTGTTTTTCCTATTTTTCCCTGTTTTTATGTTTTTTCCTGTTTTTCCTCGTTTTCGCTATTTTTTTCTAATTTTCCTATTTTTATTATTTCTACCTATATTTGGTATTTCTACCTATTTTTTCTATTTCTACCCATTTTTATTGTTTAACATTATTTTTTTGTGTTATTCCCTATTTGTCCCATTTTCCTATTTTTCCCCATTTTCTCCTATTTTTACCTATTTCCTCCCATTTTTCACAATTTTCCCATGTGTTTCCTATTTTCCCGATATTTCTCGATGTTTCTCTAATTTCCCATATTTTCCCCTGTTTTCACTCCCCATTTTTCCATATATTTACAGAATTTTACCGATTTTTCACTATATTTTTTTCTAATTACCTTATTTTGTCTATCTTGTTCAATTTTTTCCTATTTCTTACTTCTATTTTTCCTACTTTCTTCTGGTTTTCCTGTTTTCCATTATTTTTTCCTGTTCTTCTTATTTCTCCCTATTTTGTCCCATTTTCCCTTTTTCCTATTTTTAGTTATTTTCCCATTTTTCTCTATTTTTCCCATTTTTCGCTATTTTCTTTATTTTTTCCTTGTTCTTCATATTTTTCTTTTTTTTTCCATATTTTTTTCCTGTTTTTTCGTATTTGTCCGTATTTGTTTCTATTATTTACTCTTTTTTCCCACTTTCCTTCTTTCCCTATTTTTCCTTGTTTTTTTCTCTCTAATTTCCGTATTAAATTTTTGACGATTTTATCACAAATTTTACTTTATACATCCCAAAATTTACGCAAGAAGTGATTTTGGTGTTTAATTAAAACTTATAATTTTTTTACTGATTCATAATTTTTACAGTGAAGGCTTATTTATGGAAATGAGTTTCGGGTAAATGGCCTCCACGGATTTGTGGCTTAATTTCGCTGATACAGGCTCAATTTCCTCCTTCAAGGCTTCTGTGATCGTGGACTTGTTGGTATAAACCTTAGACTTGATAAAACCCCAAAGAAAAAAGTCCAACATCAATATATCGCATTATAAATGCTAATCACCAAAACGCAAAATTACACTTAAAGGAAATAACTCGTGCAATAATTTCAATTATTTCTTGGTCTGTATGACATGTGGCACCGTTTTGTTCAAACCACATGTTGTCCTCCTTCATATCCTTAAATGTAAGTACAAAAAACGTGATTATTATGTCGCGATAAGAAAATAAAGCACAAAGTCAATTACAACAGAATTTAATGTAAAAGTAACAGGAGGCAACTATTTTCAGTCACTGACCATCATCAGGCCTGTAGATACAAACGTTTCGAGTTAGGAATTAACACAATAAAAATTCAATTACCATTATTAAGTTCTTCCGCAAGCGAAAAAGATGATATTTTGGTGCTCAGAGCCCCAGAAGAAACTTGAAAGTTTAAAAAGCCACCTTAAATGGGTGCGAAGCATAAAGGACCGCCAGGTCATAGTGAATTGAACGAAGAAAGGTAATAAAATTTAATTATATGGCCCCAAACTTAGAAAGCAGGGTATAAAGTCACCACAATTAACTGTTATTACCTGACCAGCCGCATTTTATAAGAAGACTGGTCCGATGATACCTCCAGCCCAAAATTCACACCAAACGTTGACACTTTGTGGATTCATTTTTTCCCAACAATCACTCGTACATTTTCTAACACTTTTGACAATTAACGAATCCATCAAAATAAAAATGAGCTTCATCCATGAAGATGATTTTGTTCGAAAAATTAGCATTCACTTGTTTGTTGTTCCATAATCCATTCAATCAACTCTCTTCGATATACATGGTCAACAGGCTTGAGTTCTCTAGTCAATTGAGTTTGTAAGATTGAAGGCGCAAATCTTTCGTGAGAATCCGCTGTAGAGAGCTTTTTAAAATTCTAAAATGATGTTTCTAGAGACTCAACAACACTTTCTCGAACTGCCAAACTCATTATTTTTAAAATATTTCTCAACGATGAGTGTAAAAATTTTAATAACACTGAACTGTCACCTGTCACCCTGTATTTTTTCACAACAACGCATAAAAGTAGAAATTGCGCGAAATTCAAATCATGAATGGATTTTGGGACACCCACGATCCCAATTTTAAATTCTTGATTCATATCTTCACTTCAATTTATAAATTCATATATACAAACAATATATTTTAATTTTGTTAAGTGATTCTAATAAATTTTCTTCATTTCTTTTTTCATTTAAAGTTTCTTATTCTTGATTTCTTCTATCAACCTCTTTTATCTATACATTATTAATTCTTTTATTTGTCTCTTGATTCTTATTCTGATTTAAAACTCTTCTTGCGTTATCGGTTTCTCTTGACTTACTTTTTTTCTCGTCTCTATTGATTTTCTCTTCTCCTGTATTCTGCTTATTTTGCAAGTTGCCTGTATTTACGTCTATCAACTGAGCAAGACAACTTCGGAAAATTACAACGGTATCTTATCAGTAATTTGCCGTTTTTTTGCCGTAAATTAGTTGTGGAAAAAAAATTTGCCGCCCTTTTTTTTTAATAAAAATTAAACATCTTGCTAACTTGATATCAAGTTAGCAAGACAACTGCCTAAATAATGACGATATTAAAATACTAAAATCTGGAGAATTTGCTGCTTTTTAGCGCATTTTCCTCTTTATTTATAAAGAAAAGGCTCTGTTGTCCTTATCTTGTCCGTCCGTCTCTCAGGTTGAGAACTCATCAACGGCTCAACGGATCAAGTTCGTTGACGGCTCTTTAGATTATGACTTACATGAGACGAATCAGGACTTCACCCCCAGAACTCCGGCCCCCTCTTTTTGCCACCTATCGATATCAAGTTAGCAAGACGTTTAATTTAAAAAAAAAGAGCAGCAAAATTCTTTTCCACATCTAATTTACGGCAAAAAAGCGACAAATTGTCCAGCTATTAGTTTTTTGATATCGTCATTATTTACGCAGTTGTCTTGCTAACTTTATATCAAGTTAGCAAGACATTGAATTTTTGGGAAAAAAAAAGAGCGGCAAAATTTATTTTTCCACAACTAATTAACGGCAAAAAAGCGGCAAATTACTAGTAAGATACCATTGTAATTTTCCGAAATTGTCTTGCTAAGTTGATAGACGTCCTGTATTTTCCTCTTCTTCGGTGCTACTTTTTAGTCTTTTTACTTTCGGAACAACAGAGTTGTATAGAAGGAAAGTATTGCGATCATGATATTTTGACCATACCCAGATTTTAACGAATCTTTACGTTTTGAGGTCACCTGAATCCATTTATACCATGTTTAGCATGATGTCTGTCTGTGTGTGTGTGTGTGTCTGTGTGTGTGTCTGTGTGTCTGTGTGTCTGTGTGTCTGTGTGTCTGTGTGTCTGTGTGTGTGTGTGTGTGTGTGTGTGTGTGTGTGTGTGTGTGTGTGTGTGTGTGTGTGTGTGTGTGTGTGTGTGTGTGTGTGTGTGTGTGTGTGTGTGTGTGTGTGTGTGTGTGTGTGTGTGTGTGTGTGTGTGTGTGTGTGTGTGTGTGTGTGTGTGTGTGTGTGTGTGTGTGTGTGTGTGTGTGTGTGTGTGTGTGTGTGTGTGTGTGTGTGTGTGTGTGTGTGTGTGTGTGTGTGTGTGTGTGTGTGTGTGTGTGTGTGTGTGTGTGTGTGTGTGTGTGTGTGTGTGTGTGTGTGTGTGTGTGTGTGTGTGTGTGTGTGTGTGTGTGTGTGTGTGTGTGTGTGTGTGTGTGTGTGTGTGTGTGTGTGTGTGTGTGTGTGTGTGTGTGTGTGTGTGTGTGTGTGTGTGTGTGTGTGTGTGTGTGTGTGTGTGTGTGTGTGTGTGTGTGTGTGTGTGTGTGTGTGTGTGTGTGTGTGTGTGTGTGTGTGTGTGTGTGTGTGTGTGTGTGTGTGTGTGTGTGTGTGTGTGTGTGTGTGTGTGTGTGTGTGTGTGTGTGTGTGTGTGTGTGTGTGTGTGTGTGTGTGTGTGTGTGTGTGTGTGTGTGTGAACACGATAGCGTCTAAACGGCTGAACCGATTTAGATGAAATTTTGTATACATATTTAGGGTAACAAGGAGACGACCTGTATAGATTTTGGAGTTAATCGGACAACCGGAAGTGACAGTTGCTATAAGTGATGACGTCATTACTTAACAAGATGACAATAAAGTTTTACACATATATTTTTTATACGTTATAGTTTAATTTCGAATGTTTAAAATTTTCAAAAACTTTTGCCATTGTTGCCAGATTTATCAAAAAGTATTTTTTTTTCATATTTTTCTTAAATAACCAAAATATTAAAAATTACAGGATATGAAAGTTGTAGAACATAAAATTTTCTACGCATTTTGTCATTACCGGTTTTTTGAATTCCTCATAGTTTCGCCGCTAGAGGGCGTGAAAATAATTTATATTGACATTTTTGTGACTGTTTTAGATTTTGAGACAAAATTATGGAGTTTTATGAAAAATTACATGGTATCAAAATTGTAGAACATAAAATTTTCTATAAATTTTGTCATGACTATTTTTTCAAGTTGCACATAGTTTCGCCGCTAGTTTTTATTTTAATTTTTATCTTTATTAAATTATAATTTTTTAGTTAAATTTTTATATTAAAAATTTAAAAAAAATATCTTTAAATTTGTAATAATTAATTTTATAATTATAATTTTTTTCAAAATTTTATTACAAAAATTTTGGAATTTTTAAAAAATTGGCTAAGAAATTTAAGATTATATTACGATTTTAAACTAATTTGAATAACTTCAAAAATATTAAAGTTATTGAAATGTGATTTTCACCATTCGAAAGATAATATAAAACTCTAAATTTTAAATGTATGATAGTTTCTTAAAATTTAGAATTGTAATTATTATATACAAAATTAAGAATTTTTTAAAAATTTTTTGTAATTTCGTTTTATCAATAAGTATAAAATAAATGAAAAAAGTAAATAGCATATCCGAAAAGGATCCAAAAGTATGTAACAAAGTTACTTTTTTCCGTATTATTTAAAATATATAAATTAAATCGCGCACGGCACTGGAGTAAAATTAGATTAAAATTGTGAATAAAAGACCAGTTGAATCGTCGCCAGGCAGATGGAGACACTCTCGTCTCTGCTTCTTAGACGCTTAAGTTCGTATCGAGTAGGGCAATTCAAACCGTTGTCGGCAGCTGCAGAGACAGCCCGAACAGACTTGCTGTGGCCGTCCCAATTGGAACAGCAGTGCAGTCCGTCGACCTTTAGAGACAGGTCAAGTTGAAGCCAACTTCAGTTATATCCGGAGTCCAGAGCCGTCAGTCCGACTACACCACGCCGCCAAGCCAATCGTCCGTTACACACCTTTTCTCCGCCGGATTTTGGGTAATAAATAAAAGTTTTATTTATTATTATTTGTTTCTGTTTTAACATCCTAGCAGCTAATACCCAGGTTACTCAACCCAGTGGGGCAAGTAAAGTCCGCCCTTCTGGCCGCCAGTGATTTTGGTCGATACCATAACGACCCCTGGAGTATTTCTTTCTCCACTGACGCTGCCCGTGCAGTGGCCTTCACACTCTAAACGGAAGGTGGCGCCCGAGGCAATCCGAAACCTGGACTAAGGCGCCAAAGTGACCCGCAACGACCGAAGCGTCGTCGCAAATTTGGCGCCCGAGCAGGGACCGTTTTTATGGTGTACCAAGACCGCTGATTACCGAATTTGTGGAAAAAGCTGATTCCGAGGCCAAAAATTGAACCGACCGTCAGAGAGAGTCGAAACCACCGTAGAACGCTTCAGAGGACCGAAATATACGGAAATCCGTCAAAAACCGCTGACCTGTCATTTTGACAGATTGTCCATTTTTGCTCAAAGAGAGCCCGCATCGCTTCCACACCCGTCTAGAGGTCAAAATTCAGAAAACCCGTTGAAAACATCCGACCTGTCATTTTGACAAACTGAAAAAGGAAACCGAGTGACCCATCCTTTAATAGGTTTACGAGGTCGTAGAATCGATTGGCAATATCCGTTTTTAAATCTGAGAAGCCGTTCTCAAGATACAAGGGTCTAAGCCGTAATTTTGATTTAAAACAAGAAACAGCGAGGAATTCCGAGTAAAACCGAGTCAGATAGACTACAGAGTGCGCAGAAGCACAAATATTTACCTGAAAACCGCTGTTAGACACATTTTTGTGCGTTGAGAGAAAGTTGAAATCCGACACCCGACCGAGCAAGACGTGCGAATCATAAATTTTGGTGCAGAAGTGAACCGAGTGAAAACCGTTGAAATACCGAGAAGATGCCGAAAGTTCAGAAAGGATTACCAGTCAGCATTGGAGTCTCCGCCGAGTAAGACGTCCGTAGCACCGTAATGCTGCCATTGATGATAGAGGACTGGCGTGTCACATTCGATGGTACTGAAGATCCCGCCGAATTTCTAGAAAGACTAGAAGAAATTCAAGAGTATCATGGAATCACCGCTGACCGACTCCTGCAGGTCATGCCCGACCTACTACAAGGGATGCCTGCCATGTGGTTTAGAAATAACCGACGATACTGGTCGACCTGGGAAGAATTTTGCACCGCCTTTCGAAATTTCTTCCTCCCTGTCAATTACCGCGTTGACCTAGAGGTCGCCATCAGTAGGAGGACGCAGCAGCTGGAGGAAACCGCCACCTCCTATATCACCGACCTACAGACGCTTATTCGCCGACATGGAGGCATGACGTTAGATCAAGAACTGCAGTGGCTCTATCGAAATCTGCATCCTGAATTTCGACTTCATATCCGCAGATCCGACTTCCGTAACGTAAAAGGATTTATCAAGGCCGTCAGAGAATATGAGTTACTTCGATCCGAAATCGAACTAACCCAGTCGACCGTTCCACCCACCCCTCACCGCATCACTGCCCCACTTCCGTACATATCTTTTGCCCCTGCTCCGTCTATTCCGTATTTTACCAGTTTTGCCCCTCAGTCTCTCCCGTTTAGAAATACTCCTACTCCCCTACCCGGAACATTTCCTACCGCCTCCGTCATTCCCGGAAATAACGTAGACCGTACCGAGACAAACCAGCAGATGCCAGCAACCCCAATCACTAGAGGATCCACCGAAAGGAACGAAGAGTGTTGGCGTTGTGGCCAGACGCGACATGTAAGAAGCCCATGTAGAGAGGCGCCCCGGATCTTTTGCTCAAGATGTAGAAGAGAAGGAATCATGTCCCGTGACTGCCCTTGTCCGCGGTCGGAAGAACGGCTAGAATGCTGCCAAGAAATGAGACCTGTAGAGCAACGCCCTTATGATGCCGCAACCATCATACCGAATGAAGACAGTCATCCCCAGTTACCCGTCGACGTGCCAAGTGGCACCAGTGATTCCGTTATCGAAAGTGATGCTACGACTTCCTATGTAGAAGATCGGATAGCCGAACAATGGAAGTGCGGCCGAGAAGAGCCGAATGTTCCCGCTGACACAAGTAGTGCCCGATTGGTAAACACAGAGGTTCAGCAAGAGGATTATCGTGTAGAACCAACTTCTGAAGATATTTTGGTGGACAACCGCTCCGTCGCGGTGGATGCCTGGCCCGTACCATGCTTCCCCATCGGTGCCACTGAAATAGGATCAGCCTTAATCTGCACCCAGGACAATCGACAGCAAGAGATACCGCTCAAACCTCCCAGTTCCAGATACAGAGGGTGGAAGTATAGAAGAAAACAGCACTGTCAGAAACCAGATCGACCTTTCCCGAAGACAAACCTCCTGCCGACGCTGCCAGTATAGGACCTGCTCACATCCCTTCGACCGAAGACACCAGCCGAAGACGCCGTAGAAGTTTTTATTTTTTTTAGTTAGTTTGTAACAGGCGTACCTACTCCGAATATAGGGTTCGACCACTACAGGGGTAGGCACCTGATAGGATTCGTTTCACTTATTTCTTTTTTCCAGATATTTAGTTAAGATGTAAAAAAAAAATGTATGTAATAATTTTTTTTTTCCCGAAGTAGGAAGGGTGTGTAACAAAGTTACTTTTTTCCGTATTATTTAAAATATATAAATTAAATCGCGCACGGCACTGGAGTAAAATTAGATTAAAATTGTGAATAAAAGACCAGTTGAATCGTCGCCAGGCAGATGGAGACACTCTCGTCTCTGCTTCTTAGACGCTTAAGTTCGTATCGAGTAGGGCAATTCAAACCGTTGTCGGCAGCTGCAGAGACAGCCCGAACAGACTTGCTGTGGCCGTCCCAATTGGAACAGCAGTGCAGTCCGTCGACCTTTAGAGACAGGTCAAGTTGAAGCCAACTTCAGTTATATCCGGAGTCCAGAGCCGTCAGTCCGACTACACCACGCCGCCAAGCCAATCGTCCGTTACACACCTTTTCTCCGCCGGATTTTGGGTAATAAATAAAAGTTTTATTTATTATTATTTGTTTCTGTTTTAACATCCTAGCAGCTAATACCCAGGTTACTCAACCCAGTGGGGCAAGTAAAGTCCGCCCTTCTGGCCGCCAGTGATTTTGGTCGATACCATAACGACCCCTGGAGTATTTCTTTCTCCACTGACGCTGCCCGTGCAGTGGCCTTCACACTCTAAACGGAAGGTGGCGCCCGAGGCAATCCGAAACCTGGACTAAGGCGCCAAAGTGACCCGCAACGACCGAAGCGTCGTCGCAAGTACTATGTGTGTAAATTATTTCATAATTTTAATATAGTATTTGTAAAAGTTATAGCAAAAAATGAAAAAAATTAAAACAATTCAATCCCATGAATTTTTGAAAAAAAATTTGATTTTTTTTTAGTTTTTTAAACTAACTTTATTAATGCATTTTGATCCAAAAAACCTAAAAAAAGGTATGTTTCCTATTTTGAATAAAATTGAATGAGATATTAATTATTTATTGATTTTAAAATTATTTAAAAATAGGTTTGATTTGTTTTAAGGTTAAAATTAATTTTAAAAATTTAAAAAAAATTACCTTTAAATTTGTAGTAAAAAACTATATAATTGTGATTTTTTTCAAAATTTTATTCAAAAAATTGTAGAATTCATAATTTTTTTTTTGAAATTTAATATAAGTTTAAAAAAAATTTGAATAACTTTAAAAATATTAAAGAAATATCTTAAAATGGGATTTATACCATTCGATGGGTAATATAATTAATGTATTTTAATGGAGAAAAACTAAAACAATTACGTTACTATTAGTGTTCGGAAAGTTGGGTGGGATTACCCCCTCATTTTTATGTTTGCTTTTATATTTCTGGCTATTTCAATCTTTCTATATCTTACATATTTTTCTTCTTCTTCTTTGATTGATCTTACGTTTTTTTAAATTTTTTGTGCCTCTTCAACTACTTTTACTTTTTATTTTTCTGTCTCACTTTTTAGGTAATTTCCAGTCTCCTATTTAGCTTCTACTACTAGTACTTGCTAATCTTCCTCCAATTTTCCATAAACCTATTTCTTACTAAATTTTGTTTAGTGAATAATAAATAATTATTTAATTTATTCACATTCTGTAAAACAGTAATTTCTGCGATTTCTAGTTTGAAATATTGTTACGAGGTATTTTGGATAACTCAACAAAAAGGTCTGAAAAACTTGAAATATTAATATTTAAATTGACTTTGTGGTGTAGCTTCCAATATACATCAATAACATAGGGTTACCAAAAATCAAAACTAGTTCAATAATAAACGTAACAAATTTATTAAATTCAACAATATATAAAAATACCAACTTCTCAAAATAATTATACAAAATTTATACTTACCCTATCTTACACATTATTGCTAAGGACAATCGTCTTTTCAGAGAGGCACTGTTAATTTTTTAATGTACTCTTAATAGAGTCTCGAATATCACTGTCCCAAAAATATTTCCACGGATTTCGAGCTAACAATCACAAAAAAACTCCTTCCACCTGACTAAGCGAAATTAAGGTTGTTTTTCACCTTGAAATGACTAAAGTTTATTTAAATAAAAAAGTGTTTTCAAACAAACGTTGTTTTAAAATTTGTTCTACATTGGGAAGCGCGTTGTAGATTGTAAATAAATTAAATTTAAATAATGTCATATACAGGGCGAATCTTAATTATCACTTAAACAAGCCGTGAATGGAAAATTATCGTAATAATATCTGAAGTATACATAATTATTTTTCCTTTTTTTACAGGAGGATCCAAATTCTGTGCGTCAGTAATGAATAATCAAATTTCCCAAGATATAACTTTTCTTATCTATTTCACTAGGAAAAATATTCCCAATATTGGTGCATTAATAAGTTTTCTTTTCCTTATGTCATTGTCGCTACTGATATACTGATCTAAGCTATTTGGTAATTACTGCATATTTATTTTTGAATCTTTCTGATTTTTCAACAAATCAAATCATGAAATTTTTTACAAATAAAACACCAAAAAAGTATACCGGCCATAATTATTGTTAATGCTTTTCATTACTTATTTAGGAACATGTTTGAAATATTTATGATAGTTAGATGAGGATTATGAAAAATAATATACTGCTAAAATTATATAATATATTAATTATTTGATCATACTGTATAAAAAATTAACATATTTTTTTATTCTGTTCAGAAAAAGCCAACATTATTCCTCCTGCTTTAATTCAATTTGTATTCTTGTACCGTAAAGTCTGTATTATTTGAAAATAAAACTACACGAGCGCTAACCACTTTAAACGCTTTCAACTAAATTCAATAAAACGCCCCTAAACGAATTTTCTTTATCAGATAAATCATCCAATTTATGCCGTCCCGTTGACACATGAAAAATCTAAGTCAAGTACTGGCGTAAGGGCCCAACACCCCTCTCTCCCGCCCATCGTCGAGGTTTTACGCATCATTAGAGATGGAATTTTTCAGATTTGAGGGAAAAATTGAGAAACACTTTATCTTTCTTACGCTCAGATGATTTTTAATATGGCCTCCGGCCGTAACATATATCAGGAGAAAGCCGGTTGGCAGTGGCAGGTCAATAGACTCACTCACTACTAACCACAAATACATCTGGTCGAACCAATTACGTGCTTATCTATGATGTACAACAATAATTCAAATATTTAACATTGCGGAAATATCAGCGAGTGGTCTGGAATTGGCTACTGGCTACTCTTCGGATCTTCTGGATTATTGGGATTACAGATGTGCTTTTGAGCGCTAACAATTTAATTCATTTCTGGTTATTTTTATCGAATCTTATTTTTATATATATTGTGAAAATCATTTTAACGAAAATGTTATTATTGTACATATTTTTCCGGGAGTTTTAAAAATTGGTAATTTTATATATGTCAATATGCTCTTTCTGAATTTGTACTTTGTCACCTCGTATCTTTTACGCTCGTACCGCCATATTTGAAAATGTCGCATAAAAACAGTTTTTTGACAATATCTCCTTTCCTACTTTGTTCACGATAAAAACAGTTATATAATAAATTAAACTAGAAAACATTTCCTATATTTTGTGTGATAACCTTTTTTGTAAAATCAGTAGTTTTAGCGTAAGCAAAGTCTACTTCAAGATGCGTTTTGGCCAAAAAACTAATGTCTACACCACCATGAAGTAGAGTGAGTGACACGTTTTTCTTATCTAGTCCATACGCTAGGTAACATCGTGTGTTGTTGAGTTTGGATGTGTTGTCAGTGTGGAATGGAATTTACAATATATCTATAAAATATTTATGTTATTAGTATTATACACGGCGGTCCAAACTATCAGTATATGACAAAAAAAATCAGCTAGGTAGAACTGAAAACAAATATGAATTATGCATCATAAAGATTAGTACACTGAGATGTTATGCGACAACGACAAAAAGAACAATATGTTAATCCAGCTGCCCGTCAACAACATTTTTTTTACGTGAACATTTACCACAGTTGCAATTCGGAACTAATTCTTCGACTGAAGGAAAAATATTGTCCACGGATTTGGGTATAAGATTATCATTTTCCATCTTGTATCTAAACAATAAAAAAGGCTCGCAAAATATGTGGTCTTATTGATATGCTCGTAGGAGGCAACTCTGTTACAGAAAAAGTTTTTCCATGGTGATACGTCCAATACCTTAACTCATCAAATATTTTTGAAGAGTAACTTGAACTGAACCATGCTAAATCGTCAGCTCTTAATAATTGAAAGTATGTTTGTGGTTTTATTGGATCGTAGTCATCACTCATTCCGGATAAATAGTTTTTTGAAAGTAAAATGTGTCCAGGTGTTTTGTAGAACCCTTTTAATACTTGACATATCAGTTCTTCGTGAAAAGATCCAGTAGAACGACATACATTGGTTTCTGAAATATTTCGTTTTCTATGCACTATGTCAGATTTCTCCTGAAATATAACTGCAACAGTATCATGTTTTCCATTTAATTCAGATTCAGTCGCTTCGTCGTGGTCAATGTTGTCAAACGCTGCAGTGGTAAATTTAGAATGGTCAAAATGTGATGGAATTGGTACATTGTTTTTACCAGATTCTACAGTTAAAGATGCCAGGTTTGTTCTACATCTTTGAACTTCATCATAGAAAATATTTATACCGGTACGATTTAAGCTCCTAATTAAGGCCCTACTTTTATACGTATTATGAACTGCCAACCCTGTCATAGTGTGCAGAGGAGTCCTTTTTTTTCCGACATGTAGAATAAAATACATTGTTTGAAACAATGCATTCATTTTAAGTCTTTTTCCTTTAGATGCTCCTTTTTTGGATGTTTTGGAAAAGTCTAAATCATCATCATACTCCGAATCAATGTCACTATCTCAGTAGAACTTTTCGTTAAAGTTAAAAAGTTCTGAAAAAAAAGTTAAAAGCGATTGAAGAATTCGCATATCGTCCCATGAATGTCTTAAATTGTTTCCATCGCAGACTTTATCCTGTAGATCAAAATTAACACTACAAAGCGATTTTCTTAGAATTCTTGTTGATTCTTTAATAACATCCCTCGATCTCATTAGTTCTACCACCTCGGTAAGAGTCACACTTGAGTGAAAAACTAATGTAGGTTTGTTAGTTTCTAATGGAACAGAAAACTGTATTTCTTTGTCAAAAGTGTCCACTAAATAGTTTTTAATGTCGCTATTTACATCATTACATATTTTAGTCAAAGTAAACGAATCTCCTAATTTAAATCGTGGCAATAAATTGTCTATAACATTTGACATAATTTTTTTCTTTTGTAAAAACTTTTCCTTCCTTACGTCTTTAAACTGCAAGTTTTCAAGTTTTAGACTTGTCTTATTTATATCTTTGATATTTTCGTTCATAAGAGCGTAGACAATTTGAGTGGTAATAAATATCAGCTGCAAATATGGATTCATTAGGTTTTAAATCCGCAAGTCTAGTAAAAACTTGATCCTTGAAATTAAAAGCAATTTCTAGCAATGTTACTGAAGAAGTTCCTTCACCTAAATCCTGCTTATCCAAATTATTTTAATTTTTTTGTCGTCCATTAATTTTCTTGCACTCCTTTCTGCTTGTGTTTTCATCGTATAACTCCGGTAACAAGCGTTGGCCATGTGATAAGAAAATAGCTGAGATATACTTTTAGTTTTTCAAAAAAAACGTCTTTTCGTTCACTAGATGCCCACCGAATGCGCGCACATCCATGACTTTCACTTGTCAATAAATCTTGTATCGTAAACCTTAAAATTGACTCTGCAAGTGAGTTTTCTCGTGAAAATAGGGAGCTTACATGTTTGGCAATAAGACAGACCACATTACTGTCAGCAAAGATCTGAGGATGATAATTAAGAACCGGAATGAGTTGAATATAAGCACGAATTTCATGGCAAACCCTAACAGAACTACCTCGTAGACAGACGAGTCAAAAACCCAAGGAGAAACTGGAGCTGGTGTATACTGCAAATGAAATAAGTACCAAGATAGCTCCTCTTTAGGAAGATATACTTCTGTATTTCAGACAGAAGTCTATGCATAATAGACTAATACAATCAAGTATCGCGTATCGCCTAATAATAAAAATAATAATATTTATTTATCAAAAAATCTATATAAATAAATCTGTGAAAAAACAATACATTAGCAGAATTAGATAAATAAATATGGTAATCCCACAGAAGAGCAGGTCATAACACAAAATTTAAAATAAAAGATAAGATACGATGCTATATACAATAGAATGAGGCGCAGAATTTTTTTTTTTTTTTGGGAATATACATCAGAACATTAAAACTGGTAGTTTAGATTTATCAATGAAGTTATTTAACTGTACTCTAGGTATACTGGAAATCCATTTTTTAAGACGGGTTGTAAATAATTGATTAGAATTTATTTCTTTTAGTTCTCGTGGGACAACATTGTAACATTTTGGGCCCCGATAAAGGTAGGTTCTCTGAATTGAACTTTTTTTAGATTTCATAACTGTGTAAATATGTTGGTGTTTATATCTTGTATGATAAATATGATCAACTATCTTCAACTCAGATTTATTTGCTTGTTGATTAATAATAGTTTTTAAAAAGTAGAGTTGTTTTATATCGAGTATATGGGATTCATCATATAATTTTTTGGAAGAATAACTTAGTGGTTTTTTAAAAATAACTTTTAAAATTTGTTTTTGAATGATTTCTAATTTTTGTATATGGTTTTTATACGCTGCGCCCCATGAGGTAATACTATATGTTAAGTGACTTTCTATTAAAGAGTGGTATATAATTTTCATTTGTGTATAGAACCGTTCTTAATTTTTTTACTATATAATTGATATGTGAATCCCCTTTTAGGTGAGGATCAATATAAATACCAAGATATTTTATCTTATCTACAGGGTGTATATGCACTGATTTACCGTCAATATTAATAGATAAAGAATTGAAATCAGGTAGATGTGACACATAAGACGCAACAGGAATATAATATGTTTTCTCTGTATTTATAGTAAGTAGCTTACTATCAAACCATCGGATAATATTAGAAAAGTCTTTTTCGGCAATTGACTTTAGTGATTTCCAGTTGTTAGATTTATAAATAATCGCAGTGTCATCTGCAAAGCTAACTATTGTTTCTTGAGTGTCTATTTGGAAAAGATCATTTAAATAAAGATTAAATAGGATCGGCCCTAAAACTGTTCCTTGTGGGACACCATATTCAACAGTCAATGGATCACTAATATGATTATCAATTTTCACACACTGTGTTCTTCTGTTTAGATAACTTTTCATTAGATAATATGAAGTCCCTCTAAAACCAATTCCTTCCATAACGTCCAGTAATTGAGTATGACTAACCGTATCAAATGCCTTTTTTAGATCTACAAAAATACATAATGTGGGTGTGCTTTGGTCTAAATTATTAATAATTTCATTAGTCAATGAAAATATTGCATTTTGTGTTGACTTGCCCGGGTAAATCCAAACTGTTTGGTAGACAGTATTTTGTTTTTGGTAATGAAATTGGTTATTCGTTTCTTTAGGGCTTTCTCAAATATTTTGGCAAAGGTTGACATCAAGGGATGTAGGCCGATAATTAGCCACATCTAGTTTCTGTCTACTTTTAAATACAGCACTAATCACTGCAACTTTAAATGCGGATGGGCATATGCCAGTATCGAATGCTAAATTGATGACATGATTCAGAGGTACACAAATCTCAAAGGCGATATCTTTTAGGCATTCAGCTCTAATGATGTCTAAACCCGGTGACTTTTTATTTTTTAACTCTTTAATTATATTTACAATTTCGACTTCTGTGATTTCTTCTAAATAAAATGAGTGAATTAATTTTTTTATGGAGTAGGTTTAGTTGTTTTCCGTTTTAGGATTTCATTCGCCAATTTTTTACCAATATTTGTAAAAAAGTGATTAAAAGAGTTGCTATAATATTTGGTTCTGTAACCATTACTCCGTTTTCAGTTTTTATTTCTTTTATGGCGCGGTTGTTTGAATTTTTATTAGTTATATTATTAATTGATTTCCAAAGTTTAGATGAATCATTTTTATTTATGTCCAGTTCTTTTTGGTAAAATGTTTTTTAGCTTCAGTTACGAGTTTTCCAAAAATATTTTTATACCTATTATATTGCATTTTATTCTCTTGTGTAGAATTAGTCTTCATTATTCTATCCAATGATTGTTTTTTTTTATTGATTTTTTAAGAGCATTGGTTATCCAGGGGTGTCTTTTGATTTCCTTATGATTTATTTTAATTTTATTTGTACTAATATCTAGCATATGCTGCATTTTTTTATTAAAATATCTGTAGCTTGATCGACTTGGTATGAAGAAAATACCTCTAACCATGTTTCTTTTTTTTCGTTAGTTTGCAATTTCTTTTTATCTATAAAAAATTTATATTTAGGAACTTCTTCTATTATATTATTTTTTCTTTTTCAGGTAAAAAAATTTGAACAATAGTGGAGAAGTGATCCGTAATATCAGACTCTAATATTATACCAGTATATTTAAATAAATTTAAGCTCTAATAAAATAATAATCAACGCACGATTTTGTATCTCCAAACACCCTTGTATATTTATTAATGTAGGATCTATTTCTGTGACAATTCATAATATTTAAGTAATGATTAGTATCATTATCAAGTTCATTTTTCATATCGATATTAATATCTCCGGTAATAAGATGATATTGTTTTTGTCTTTGTAGGTCAGTAAATATTCTTCAAGATAATTAAGGAATTCCGATATATTTAAATTGGGGGACCTATAAATGGACCAAATAATAATTTTTTTATTTTCTAATTTAAAAGCGATCTCTATAATATTTATGTTATTCTGAAGGGTTATAAGGTTAGTTGTAAAGGCGATGTTATTTTATATAAATGTCAATACCCCGTCACACTGATTAAAACTACCAAAATTGTACACTGATGTATATCCTCAAAAATTAAACAATGAATAATCTAGTAGTTTTCTCGTTTCAGTTAATATTATGATATCAAACTCATCATGCACCTGTTCTAGTAAAACTTTAAGTGAGTCCAAATTCATTCTTACGCTCCTTATGTTCATGTGAAAAATTTTTATGTTTAATTTTGATGATTGTATTAAATTACTTAGTTGAGACGGGTTAGTTGCTGGTATAGTATCATATATATCTACAGTAAAATTGCTAATATAAGAAGCCCAAAGGTGACATCTAGATTGGCATGTAAATGCATCGAATTACTTCGAGAACTGGCGACTCACAAGGAGGTAACCTTATCGTGAGTACCAGCACATAAAGGTATCGCCTGACGAGCTCGTAAGAAGCGGATCGTGAACACCACTAATCGGCCAAGAACCGGCGATAAATGTCCTAAAGGGTACATTTAGGAATCGTAGAAAAGATTGGGTCGAGCAAGAACCATGTCTACTACATGAGAAGTTTATACAAGAACTGACTAGAAACTACTTTTAATGAACATAAATTAATCACGAATTACCAAAGGGATCCTCATGGAACAAAAAGGTTCAATACAATGGTGTCCTTAGTAAAGAGGCCGAGAATACACTTCATTCACATACCATGCAACTGTGAGGCACGTAAATGAGTATATGGAAAACCTAATTTGGATCAAGTAGACTACTGCAAACATCCATTAATGAACATATACGAACTAGTATAGGCGACAAGATTAACTGGCTGGGTGTAGTCATCGACAAAGATACGAGCGATAACGGTTGTTTAAAAAATACGAAAAAAAAACCCCAGAAATTCTTTTTTGAGTTTCATTTGTGAAAGTACGATACATATGTCCGAATTTTAACCAACTTTATTACAAAAAGTATGTCAAATCGCTTATCTTTCTTGGTTGTTCCAAAACGTTTAAGAGTTTTAGTCAGTTCTGGATCCCCAATGGGACAAATTGCTCTGTTCTCGATAAAATTGAGCAACCGTAAGGTATGTTTAGGATCAAAGCTCAAGATGTGGTAGCAGTAATAAAATTTTAGCCCTATGAAGTAACAAAAGATGTTGCGGTTACTAAATATTTCTGGTGCAAAAAAAAGTGTGATACCAAATTTTTGTTTTTTTTTAGCAAGTCATAAATATTAGACGACAAAATGGATTTGCGCATTTTTGATATTACTGAAATTAGAAAAACTGGTTGATAGTTGCTTGGTAAGGTCTTGAGTTGGCTTTTTCAGTAGATGTCGTTATCATAGTACCATCTGTTCTTTTGAGCGGTGGAATGGTTGTTTTAGTAAAATTCTGAGAACTGAGTGACTGTCTTAGTTACCGATCAAAAGGATGTTGAATAGTTGGAAATAGATTCTTATTCTCACATTAGGTTAGGTTTTGGAAAGTGACAAAGACTAAATGTTTATTGTTAGAGTATAATATCACATACAGAGTTTATAAAACAATATTTCTTAGAAGAAGAGAAAAGACTGCATATAAATAACAAGAAACTGTTATATTAGCTTCAACCAATTTTTATTTTATTAATCTACTTCAATTAATTAGACTCATGTCGTTTTTTATAAATATGTCGTTTATTGTACATTGAGATATTTGCCGAGCAGACGGATCACTGATTTTCTTGTGCTATATTGTCATTGATAGAATTTTGGTATTGTTTTCATTTTTCTTGTGAAACTTGATATTCACCTCCCATACGTATTTCTTTGTATTTTTGAAATGGTCATATAATAATACCAAATTTAATAATTGTGTATTTATAAATTTAGTATATATTTTATGAATATTTTTTTTGTTTCTATATAATTATTTAAACTATAATAACTATTATTCCATAATTTATTTATGCACTGTATAACTTTTTACGGTCGTAATAATACCAAGTATTATTTGGTTCACGAGACATATATACACACTAATGGATTTTTAATGTTATTTTTTAACATATTCAGTTACACGCCTAAAATATTTATTTGAGACTTTTTTTCTGGTAATTATAAAATAAATAATTTGAAAGATTTAAAATTTAACATCCAAAATCGTTCATTATGATATTTGAAATATAAGTTCGGTAATTATCCCAAGTTTCAATTCAGCTTTTCTAGAAGAATGAACAAAATTTTTAAATGTTAATCCAGTTAATACAGTTAGAATTTAGTTCAGAGCAGAAATTTTTAAAGCGATTATTTTAAGCTATAAAATAATACAAGGTTTAATATATTTCATAGTTATTACTCTTAACTGACTTAGGTATAATTGAAATCAAAATTGCTATATAAAACGTATAAAAAAATATATGAATCATATAAAAATAATAATAAAAAATAAATAAATACCTGTAATAAAAACTACAGTCGTCTTATATTCTCTTCTCTCTTTCTCCCGTTCCAAGTTTTCACTTCTAACTTACAAGTATTGGAAGTTTTATGGCAGGACACGTGAAGTATTTCTTGTTTTATTATAGGTAATACAAGAATTATGGCTTACCTGTAAAGATAAAAAAAGACGGCATATATCCTAACATTCGTAAACCCAGGTAGTAAACTTATGACGGTCTGTTTCTGAGAGACGACCAACTGATACTGGGTGACACGTGACTCCAATTCGGCAAATTTAGCTAATTTGAATACTAAAATAGTAGAATGAATAAATTTGAATGAAATATAATGTACCAAAAATAATGCACAAAGAAAAATTGTGCTGATTGATCTCGATATTTCCACTTTTTTTGTATTTTCAGGGGTCCATAAAAAGGTCAGTTTCACTGTGTTTGTGAATATGTCCAGATCTTTCTTCAGCGATATAAAAAAAATCGGTTGTGTCGCCCCATAACTTTCCCGACGAGTATCCACGAATACTTTTTCAGATATTTAATGTTATAGTTTCAAATTTTGACATTTTTTTATTTTTGACAGGTGACAGTTGGAGAAATAATTTAAATTTTTCTGAATAAAGTTTTTCAAGGACTTTCAAATGACATATTGCAAGTCAAATTCCGTGACATACTGCATCTGTCATTTTTTGATAGTAACACTTCCGTTTGACAGAGGTGGTACAAAAACTAACGGATTGTTCCGACGGGTAACCTAAACCCATGTACCAAATTTCAGCTCAATCAGATTAATTCTTTTTCAGATATTTAATGGTAAATTTTCAAATTTTGATATTTTTTATTTTTGACAGGTGACAGTTGGAGAAATAATTTTGACTGTTCTGAATAGAATTTTTCAAGGATTTTCAAATGACATACTGCAAGTCAAATTCTGTGACATTGCATCTGTCACTTTTTGATAGTGACACTTCCGTTTAACAGATGTTGCACAAAAACTAATGGGTTCTTCCGACGGGTATTCCAAACTCACATACCAAATTTGAGCTCGATCGGATTAAACGTGTGGCCTCTATCGTGGAAGAATACACACAGACAGAGAGACAGACAGACAGACAGACAGACAGACAGACAGACTTCCATCTGGAAATTTTCTTAATTATCTCAGACGACCTCAAATGGATATTTCCATCTTTATCTCGAAAATTTTGTTTAGCTCGTTAACAATACTTTCCCTTCTAGGAGGTGGGTCGAGAAAGTAAAACTACAAATTTAACTTTTTCAATAAAAATGATTTCCATTTTAACTTTATACTGAGTAGTTGTAAGTGGCAAAGAAATCATGGTAATAAGTTTTTTTTGTTAAACAGAAATGAACATTTTAAGATAAAAAAAAATTGTGTTTAGATTATTTTTATCGTACATACTATTAGATTAGTTATCCTAGGAATATATTGCTAGATTTCATATTAAAGATGTTTACTTTAAATAACATTTAAAACACAATTTTTTTAGAAAATCGTTGGAACAGCTCCATCCACTATTTAAAATAAATCGAAAAATATACATGTTAACACAACTTACTTTTTTGGAATTGTTTTATTATACTTGTAAAATTATTCAAATTAATTGAGTAATGATTTTCTTTGGATTCGTTGCGATTCACAATTTTTTTAATAAAATTCAAGGAATACCAAGTTTAATATCGACCGTTAGACCAACAATATTTGTATTATCCAATCAAAATAAACCGCAGCGCTGTGTCACTACAAAGGGCGACGAACAATAAACCCAAAAAATTATTTTATTTTACCTGTCAGTCATCAGATAATGCACAATTTGTAATAAAAAAACTGCACACATTGTTGCATTTAACATTCAATAATAATTCAAATGTCAGTCGAAATAAACTGTAACAAAATTTTTCATGTTTTTTTTTATGTTTAATTTTTGTTAAAGTATTGTTTTTCCACAGCGAGATCTGAATCCACTGTGATTAATTAAACGGGTGCCATCTAATTATTTTTTGTGACATTAGATAAATAAATGGCAATAAAAACCGATTAATTTTGATAGTATTTAAATCTCTTTTTTTCCACTGTAATAGGAAATTAAATTTAATAGTTTATTACATATAACCAGTACAAAGTACAAATGGAGAGATTTGGCGGGATTACACATCACCACAAAAAAGTGGTTTTGATTTACAGGACTAACTTATATATACTCCTCGAGTCCGAATCAGGGGTCAGAAAAATTCACCTACCCATTAAAGTTCTGTATAGGGGTGAAATCATATCTCAGAGGACAAGTGTGAATATTCATGATTTATTGTTCATATTTTCTTTTGCTCCAGTTAAAGACTTCCGCGAGGTGGTACCACTCCTATCCCCTTGGCGAGTGCGGTTAAAGCAACTGAACCGGTTTCTCAGTAGTGCAATGGGATCGTTCCGAGTAATAACGAGGAAAATTGCGTTCCCCAAACCTCCCGCTTCCCTGCGTTCCTAATATAGATGGCGGTGATTTTACCCAATTGAAGGGTTGGTTCCGAAGGTGCAGTTGTTCTGTTCTGTCTTGTGTTCCTTGATATCTCCAGAATGCAAGCTAGCAATTTCTGTAACCCAGAAATACATCAAGATGGGAAACAGAAGGGAACCCAGAACATAAGGGAACCCAGAACATAAGGGAACCCAGAAGGTTGTTCAATCCCTTCGGAATGATGGTCACCCCCGCGGAAGTCTTTAACTTGGGAAAAAAAATATGAACGATTAAACACACTTTGTGACGAAGTTACTTAATTTCAGTGATTATTAAAATATATTAACCATAGTCACTAGATTAGATATAACTTAAAATTATGTGGTAAGGGCAACCTTCCTTTGAATATAAGTCGTCACAGTTGTAACCCCTGCCAAAAGATAGGGTCATCGCGAACGGGTTTCTTATACCCAGTAAATCTCATGGTATACCGCGCCCGGAACCGATTGAGTTAGTTTCAGTTGCAGCCCCAGTTTGAGTTGGAGCTCGAGTCGAGAACCAGGTCCAGGCGTGGTATCTGTTAATTGACCTTTAGAGATTCGTCAAGAGGGAGCAAAGCCGAGCTTGGCCAATCGCAAACAGTATACCAGAGACCTGATCAATAGAGTAGGGTAGGACCCAATTTAGATCCGGTTAATCTCCAGCAGTCAACCGTCCGAACGAGCCGATGATACAGAGGACCGACCACAGTACGATATTAGAGAAATCCGGAAAACTACACACCTTTCTTCCTCACCGGAGCTTATTATGTATAAATTAAAGCAATGACTTTGATTTCACGAATTTGATTTAAACATTTAGCAGTATATACCCAGGTACTCAACCCAGTAGGGCCAGTAAAGACCACCTTTCTAGCCGCTAAGATTTTTGTCGATGCCATAACGACCCCTGGAGTATTTTTATTCACTGACTCTGCCCAGTGCAAGTGGCCTTCAGACTATAAACGGAAGGTGGCGCCCGAGGCAATTCGAAACTTGGACTAAGACGCCAAAGATCATTTAGGGCGGTATTCATAGTTAATACTTGAAGGTAATCTTAAGGATATATTATGTAAGGACTACTTAGGGTCTCCTCAAACATTCCTATTCATAATCAATATTCTAGCTTACCTTGACAAAGAAATCCTTAAATAAGAAGACTAATCGGCAACATCTATTTCTGTCATTTCTTTGCTTCTTGTTGTTAGTATTTGGTCTCTACCGAGTAAAGGTTTAGGTAAACGGTTTATAAAAGCCGAGAAAGAAGAAGAAAACAGTCGTTAAGTTGAACGTTGTTGATGATGTTTGTTACGGTTGTTGTGAAATTGTTGGACATTTTAAAAAATGTCTGAACTTAAATTTTATACCGATAGGGAAAAAATTATTAATTCACTTACCAGTCAGTTTCCTTTGAAAATCTGTATCTTCTTTTAAAATGATGTTCAGCATAAAAAACAAAAGGGTTTACCGCGTCTCTTATATATCTTTTTGAATCCTCTCTACTACATTTTCCTCCAAGACATCAATAAATTCAATAAAATCATTATAATCCATAGTATATAAAAATTATTATAACACTTTTAACAAACACTGTCACTGTCAACATCAATGATGCAATTATTCATAATCATAACATAAGAATGATGGTAAGGAGTACTCAAGTCATCTACAAGGGTACCTTACACTTAAGGATTCCTGAAGGTGTCCTTAGTTGACTCTGAAATACAAACTATACATGAGGTAAACTTAAGGATGAAGGACGAACTAAGGAAGAACTATGAATACGGCCCTTAACGACGCAAATAGCATTACTACAAAATACTCATGATTTCGCTCCTACATACAAATTTATTGGATAAATGAATCAGGTGAGAGTCTCACATTCAAATATTACTTGGGCGACTGTTCCATCCTCCTTATCACACAATCTGCACATTGTGTGAAGATGTTTTCTCAGGCCACAATGTCCATTTATAAAATCGGTTATTAGCCTGATTTGCTTCCTGTTTAGTTTCAGGATTTCTTCAGTAAATTTTGGTAAAGATTGTTTTACTGTTAGATTACTGTGTTTAAGGTTCGGTAGTGTCTGCCAGTGTATTAGGTGTTGTTTGTATACCTACTGGTTAATTTTAGTTCTTACCAAAATTTTAGTTATACCAATTACAGGTTCGAGGCCGGTGTATCTTATTTGCAGATTCTTCTTGTACCTTCAATGCCTTTGTATCCTGTTACCCACCTAAGGGTTACCTTATTAGTGTAACTTAGGTTTTTGAGGTTTTGTTTTGTAAACATCCCCAAACAAGTTTGGATTTAATTTGACAAATGGGTCAGAGCAGATAAGCATGCTTTTACCTGTGTATCCCCTCCTTAGGTTTTCTATTAGATTGCGAATATCTCTGCTTGAAATACTATGGTGTGTACTCCCAGACGTTGACTGATGTCACTTTTGGGAGATTGGCCATATATTCCAACGCCGGTTCATATTTAAGTTTTGGAACCATCTCGATATGGGAAGGCTTATCAAGGGATCGGATCAGCATCATGTAATCGCTTCCCATAGTATGAAGTTTATGATTATGCTGGTGATAGCCGCATGCTCATTTGGGTTCCAGCTTTTGTTTAGCTGGAGGCAATATGCCCCAATTATTGTTATTATCTAGTAACTCAATACTAATGGGACGATATAATTCATGAGTTTTGTCAGTTTTTTGTTTTACATTGCGACTCGTCTCATTAGAATATATTTTATTTATTTTTATCTACTATACATACTTGACGGTATTCTAAAATTTTGGTTTGGAACCATTGATCAGCCCATTTCTTCTTTATATTGCCTCAAGAATTCATGAAGTTTTGTCTGTTCCTCAAATTGAACGAAAGTAATTTTGAATTCCCCAATCCTAGGGAAACTTTTTCAGCTTTGGCAACACTGTCCGCTGTAGTGTTTTTACGGTATTAAATCAGAAACATGGAATTCCCAGTTCAAACCAATTAACAGCTAGCGCGGGATTATGTTTCAGAATCAAACTTCTTCCAAGATGTTAAAATAAGGAAGAGAACGGAAAATGTCACTTTTACTTTGAAGTTATACATCGATCAAGATTTTGATTTTTGATTTTGATATTCGAGAGAAGTTGAGTAGAGCTGATAAGTTAGCAGATGCTTCATTAATATAACAGAATGCTACATATAACCGGCCCTTAATAATTGTCTGCGAATTCCTAAGTGGTCCAGATTTGTATAATCATGGATTCTGGAGCAATTCTTAATAACAGACTTTCCTGTCATTAATTTTTGAATAACAAATAGTTGACTTTGCAAGACGCCATTATGACCTTTACTAATAGACCTCAATTTGACGTCATGAAATCTATTGGCTACGATTAAGCTGAAATCAGAATTCACTATCAGGTGAATTCTGATCTAACCTAACCTCTAAGGAAAAAAAAGTGGGCTGAAAAAAAATTGATATAACTAATTGAGAATGTCTCTCTAGACGTTTGAAACATACCTGGAGAGACCACAAAACTTATTTCAGGTAAACGCTGTCAAGTAGAATACAAAAATGGCATTGACAGATGTAAAACTCTAAAGAACTTTGTAGCCCCAAGAAAGCCAACAGTAACCACATGCCTCTGAAATCTATAAGCGATTTATGTTTCATAGATGTAGTTAAAAACCGGAGCAGTTTGTCTTCTAGTTTGGTCACAAGGAATAGCTTGGAGTTTTGGGATTCCCGATGACAGGAGCGGACGAATAATGTTACGAAAAGAGACCACTATGATTAGTCGGAAAATTATTTTCATTTCCATCGATAAGAAAATTATTCTTTTATCAAAAATATAAATTATTTAAAAAGTACACTACTAACCTCTCAAAATATGTCCGATGTTGTCATGTTGTAAGATGAATTCAAAAAATTCTTTATTAAAAATACTTGTGTCTTGAGAAATGATTCAAAACATACTTTCTTTGATTCTTAAGAACTTAATAGAAAAAAATATTTTCTTCCTTACTACAATAATAAATATTTTTCCTTACAGTTTTATTTCATATAATATCCTTACAATAATTATCTTTTTTTATGAACTCTGATTTGGTTGAAACGTTTCGGTAGTTTATCGATTGGTTGCAAGGATAAAAGTTAAGTTAAAATGCAAATTATATTTATGTATTCTGGTCTTATTTTACTATTGAATATTTTTAATATTTTTCTACTCTAAATGAATAAAAATACCAAATAAGTTTTCTAATAATATAAAAATACTTGTTGAATTAATTATTATGGTTCCAAATAGCACTTTGATATACATTTTTTCAAAAGAAAGTATTGTCCAAAGAGTAATTAATAATAAAGTGAAATGTAACAGACATTTTCAAAACCGTTAATTATATTTTTATCATAATTAAATCGTCATATAAATGGTACAAAAGTTAATTACTCATTAATAATCACAAAAATGTAAAAAAACCTTCTGTGGATTATTTATAGCCCTCTAGATCAAAATTGAATAAAAAAATATTTAAAAAAATCAAATTCAAATAATAATTTCATCAATTTTTGTCATTACATTTATACAGTGTCATTCCCAAAGTATGCACCATATGGGAAACTTATTTACTAAGGGCTTTTGGATAAAAAGTTTTTCTTGTTAAAAGTTTGTGCATCTCTAAAACCAAACATGCACTAAAAAAATTTAGTAAAACATACGTAATATACGAGGAGCCTTTAAAAATTTGATTTGTGACAAGAGTAAAGTACCCTTATTTTGAGAAATCTTGGGAATGTTATTTAGAAAAGTTGTTCAGCATTAAAAAATACATGTACATTTGAATTCATGACTCTCTAAGTGAAGTTTTATTTTGGACAAAAAACTCCACAAAATAAATGTACTTAGTTTGTGCCGAAATACTTAGTTTATTTTGATGTATTGTGATTTGATATTACTCAATATAAAGTTCTTGTTACAATACTGTATAATTTTGAGCAATTTTCGGTGTTAACGAAAAATAAAAATAACTTTGCTAAAACCCCGATTAGTGGTCAGACAAAAGTTATTACTAAAGACATAGGAAATATGAAATAAGAAGATATTTGGAAGAAGAAAAAATCATAGTTTAGAAATTTATACATAAGAAAAATAGAAGCGGCATATAATAGAACAAACTTAAATTTTGTATTTTTTTATGTTAATTATGTTATTATTTTTCTATAGAACCCAACCCAAAATTGAGATTCTGTAAGTAACATTACAATATATATATTCTTTGGAATCCTTTAAAGACACCTCACGCTTGGTTCTATTCGTGAGGTAGTGTTGGACTCTCCTCTCCCCTGATCCCTCTGCAAGCAGAGTCAGGGGTGATTTGTCCTGTTTTGTTTTGTTTCCTTGTACCCTTCTGTAGGACAGAGGTTCTCCTTTTCAGGGATACAGTGGGGACTGTTGATCTGAAATAGAATTTGTTAATTATCTTCAGATATTGAATGCTATGGTATTTGGGTTCATACTTACGAACCTCCCAGTTTGGGCGGCTCAGAGCGGCGATCGATGGTGGATCTTCGGCTTCGGAGGTGGTTTAGCGTTTCTTGTGCGTGGGTGTTGGTGCTCTCCAATCTTCTCCCGACGTACCCTTTTTGGAGCTTCTTGAATCTGGAAATGATTGTAGGGGTAAATTTGATTGGATGGAAAGAGCCAGGGAAGGTAGGTCATCTTTCTAAGGATCCTCCTCTCTGTTGCCGTGACGGCGTGTAAGACACGCGGAGGGAGAGTGGAGAAGTTAAGGGCTCTATATTCCAAAATGGGGCGGATGTAGGATTTATAAGTGTGTAGCAATGTCCTTGGGTTACACTTGCCAAATCGACCAACCAAGGGCACCAAGGCGAGAGGTCCGTCTCCTAACTCAGTCTATAGTTCTTTGGACTTCAGTTCCCCAATTGAGTGTACGCGTGAAGCATACTCCCAAGTACGTAACTTCATTTGCAGGGACGAGTCTCTCTCCCCAGAGCTTAAGGTTGATGTCACTGAAGTTTTGATTGGATTTTCGTGAGTAGATGGGATGTTTAAATATAATGAGTTGGGTTTTTTGGGAATTCAGGGTAACCCTCCATTTGCTACACTATCGGACGAATCGATTGAGGAGCTGTTGTGTTTTGGTGTTTAGAGCTCTGGTAGAAGGAGCGGAGGCTGAGATTTGTGTGTAATCAGCGTAGAGTTGGATGTCTTGGCTAAAGGAAATAGGTTGGAGAATGTCATAGGTGTATATAACATAGAAGACAGGAGCTGGGAGGGAGCCTTGAGGGACTCCGGCTTGGGGAGTGAAGGGATCTGAGAGGAAGTTTCACACTTTGACTCTGATGATCTGTTTTGTAGGTAGGAGTAGATTAGTTTGATGAATGGGGTAGGGAGAGTGATGTCGTAAAGTCCGACATGCCAGACTTGGTCGAAAGCCTTCTGGACATCAAACAGGACTGCTAATGCACAGTGACCAAGTTTGAGAGATTTGGTAGCTAGGGTGTGGAGTCTCACTAGCGCATCTTGGGTGGAGTGATCAGACCTGAATCTATGTTGAAATTGGAGGATCGTTCTTCTTTCATTGAGAAAGTCCCATATACGCTTCTTGAGTAGAGTTTCAAAGAGCTTACCCAAAACATTCGTCAGGGATATAGGTCTGTAGGAGTTGGGGGATGTTGGGTCTTTCTGAGGTTTTGGGATGATGATAGTGTGGGCAGATTTCCAGCAGTTAGGAAAGTGGAAGTGTTGAAAGCAGGAGTTCATGAGGATGGTGAGGATAAGGAGAATGGTTTCGGGAAGGTTCTTAAGGGCTTGTCTTCGGATATGATCAGGGCCAGGAGCGGAGTTCTTCCCTAGGAGACAAGCCGAGGCCACCTCTTCAGGAGTGAATGGATTTAGGATATGTTGATCCCTGCATCTGTCTGTGAGCAGAATGTGGTCGGAGATAGAACTTCCTTGGTGTCCCATGAAGGTGGGTGAGGTATTGGTTACTCTGAAGATAGGAAGGTCAATGAGAAGATTGGAGAGGACGATACCGTTGTAATATGAGATAAACGTTGTGGTGATATTCTCCGTCATGACGCCTACCTCACATACATCCAGGGTATGGAATTGGTGGGGAAGGGCGTGAGGGAGGAAAGATATTCCGTTGCTAATGAGTATGCCGTTTCCGCGGCAGTACTTGGAGCGGGTAGAGTGTAGGATTCCGTATCCAGTGAAGCTTGGGAGGGACCTAGCCAAGGTATTCGTGATGGAGAGCACCTGAGGGTTCTGCTGCTAAAGTAAGAGCTTAAGCCTAGCTCTTTTGCGGTTGAGACCCGCTCAGTTAACAGTTCCGACTGTACTTCTATCCATCATGGGACTTCGGCAGTGGTTTCAATTTTGGAGTAGGAGAACCTGACCTCGTTGCCGAGGCCAGTAATGATACAATTGTGGCTGAATAGGAAGGGATTTTGGTTATCAGCTCTCTGTTGTGGGGGATTATGTTCATAATGATCGTGGTCATGAGGGAGATGGTAGTTTAAACCTGACGGGTGAGGGGAAGAGGGGCGGGAGGTTATAGTACGATTACCGGGGCGATTTCTGTGGGATTTATATGGATTTTGGACCTATCCGGGCATTTTTTGGAGAAGGCTGGATGGTTACCTTGGCAGTTAGGGCATTTTTGATTTTGTGGTTGGGGACAGGAAGAGAAACGGTGTAGTTCTCCGCAGATGGAACATTTTGTTGGGTTAATACATTCTGTTGCAGTGTGGCCGTTGGAGGCACACTGTGTGCATAAAGTCGGGTTTGGTGGGATATCTTTAATATTGGATGGCTCACACTTATGGGATTCCAGAGGAGATAGAGGAGGTGATGATTCGGATTAAGAAAGTGGGGATATTGTTTATCATTACACCCAGGTATTTTTTGTAGTTCATCGAATTTTTATTTCCTATTCTTATTTCTTCATTTTGTCTTCTTTTTCCAAATGTCATTATTTTAGTTTTCTTCACATTAATTTTAAGTTCTAACTTAGTCCCTTCTTCTTTATTTCTTTAAGTATATTTTTTTTTCATGATTTTTCTTTTTTTTGTAGCTAATACTATGTCATCTGCATATGCGATTAATGTTGACAAGGTATAGTAGGTTCAATAAACGGAATAAGCAGGATATACCCATAAGAGTGAGACATTTTTACAAACCTCGGATCTCGAATAATGCTTAAGGTATATAAACGGCTATACATTTAATCCTAGTATAACACTTACCGAGTTTGTAAAAGTTTTAGTAAAGAGTAAGTTTGTACCAGACTCTGATGTATACACTTTAGTTTCTATTATAAAATATTTTGAGTGTTCTTTTTCTCCTATTAGTGCGCAATTCCCTTGAAAGCTTTATTTTTCAAGTCCGATAAAGAATAAAATGAGAAAAGAAAAACAATCAAAAAAATATACTTCAAATTTGGAGCAAGAACTGGATGTTTATAAAACGAAATTAAATGACGAATGAGAGAATTTTTATAAATTCTGTCATACCTATTAAAGGAATTTACTTCCTTAACCTATACATTTTGTCCCGATCGTTCAGACTGTAAGAATAAAAATTTTAATACATTTAGGCATTTGAATATACCAAGTAATTCAATTTCAAATTCAAAAAAAAATATATTTGTTCTCTCGCGCAAAAATGTTCCATACAATTATTTAATTAATTGGTATGGTAGATAAAGAATATTGTTTCAAATATGCGAATAGAAATTTTCAAAATAATAACAATTCAAAATGTAAAATAAGCCAAGTTAACTATTTGGAGACATTAATAGATATAAATTATTTAATATTAATTTTCTCTTCTCATATTGTACATTTTCTTTTTATAAATAAAACAAAATCATCTCACAAATGGGTTTTATTTATTTCATGATTTGCAAACTCATACAAATTCGTAATTTTTTGACATAGTTAATTTTAGACACCCATAGAGGTGTCATTTGAACTATGCAAAGGAGAGTTAAGAAGTCACTGCCGTAATAGCTGACCAAATATAAACCTGAGAATTATACTTCAGGGTGTTCAGTGGATCTAATCATATTCATGAACCTGTACTCCACTTTACTCACGATGAAAATGTTACTATTTTTATTCTGCTATTTATTAGGTATTATTTAGTATTGAATTTAGAGTGATTTGGTAGAACACCGATAATTGACTGTAGGCCGAGCGAGGCATACGTGGATTCTGTACGATGAGATCGCGAGACAGAAGTAATTCGACGTCGCGAGCACAGAGAATTTCTATATCTAATATAAAAGATAAATGCACCTGACTTTTTCTGGCGAACAATTATCAACTCGGAGTCATGGCGAAGTATAATTATTTTCATTGATTGAAACACGAGATAAATACTAATTAATTTTATTGGGTAAATTTGAAAGAGTTTACTTGAATATAATTATGCGATATATCAGCGAGTAGCTATGTAATTAGAATCCGCGTCATATAATATTAAGTCTGATTTCTCGAGACAGGTAGAGGTAGGGTTACAAATCATGAACTTTGGATTTTACAAGGATGGAAAAACCCGCCAAAAAACCATCGTCCAAAGCCATGGCCTGTCTTACAATTTCTTATCTAATAACATAAATTGACTAAACTAAATACGTTGTTCTATATTTTTATATTTTTGAACGAGCAAATTTAATTTCGTGTCAGAAGGTTTTATGTACTACATATGCTGTGAGCCCGTTGGCTTTTCCCTTTTGCAGGCCCTTCTGATTTATATATTCTAGTAAATATTTCTAAAGTGAATTATTACCATGTATTGAATTTTAAATGAAATAAACTTATTTTTCTGAAGTGGTTGACAATTTATTACTTCATTTATGTCGAATAAAAATTTCTAACTCCCCCTGAATAAAGTGCTGTTACAAAAAAATTATCACTTACCTTCTTAGAACAAGGACTCAATCCATTTTCATGCCATCTGTGAAAATGTATTCAAACACTTATCTTGTTGTAGGGCGCAACATGAATACAAAGTAATCTAATATTATTAAGGTTTCATTAAAATCAAATGCTTTAAAGGTATATGTATTAACACTTCCAATATATAGTTCTATTTTTTCACAATCTACTGAAAAGTGATGTTTCAACTAACCATTTCCAGCTCAAATATAGAGAAAAAGCTAGTAACTCGCAAACTAAAGGCAAAATAGATTAAAAAATAATTCGATCATAAGAAATGTGTCTCTTACTCTGAATTTAGTGAAATCATGCCTATAAAGAGCTGCTATCCACCTATCACGTCTCTTTTCTATAGCAAGCTCTATCTTCCTCTGTCTTTTCTTGATGGTTGGGAATCGAAATAAAGTTATGTCCAGATTGGATCATTTACTACAACCAAGAACCGCACAAACCTTCATTTATCCTAAAAACTAATACTACATACAAAAGTGAATCTTGTATCACCGTGTTTTCAGAATGGAAAATAACACTTATTACAGAGTAACGGACTTTTGCACTTACTCACTTTATTAGTAATGAAACACAAATTAGAACGTAGTCAATATATATTGCCTAATGTATAAGTTTTTGTAAAAATCGATAAGAAAGACACACGTATTCATGGAAAATACTGTTGTTTGCTCCCCGATCAGGTCTGTCAACTGGCAGATTACGTCACTGACATTGCCCTATTGCTTAATGCGTCCTCCTGACCCAGTTTTTTATTATTAAATATAAAAGTATCATCAAATGTACTATTAAAGGATTTTGTACAAAGTAATATAAAACTGTGATTATTATTATTATTGACACTGAAATTGGCGTGCCAAGAGAGATTAACCGGATCTAGGAAGTGCCCTTTCTCCCAATGTGCTGTGTTGATAAATTGACTATTCACTTTTTATTTAAATATTAATTATAATTGTAAAAATGTATACATTATAACGCCATCTGATGGTTGCATAAAATCTGGCTCGACAATTGTGAGAAGTTGTGTATAAAAAATTAAAAATTCTTTATAAAAAAATTTCATTAGAATTTATAAGCATATAAATAAAAAATGTGATTATATTTAACAAAGTAAGTATAAAATGTGTAAATACATATCAAATACTATGATTCTTAGGTTAGGTTAATCAATGATATCCAAACAAATAATACATGACAGCTAGAATAATAAAAATTTATGAATATTTGCTAGATTTTCAGTCACAATAATTTATCATACTTTTTTTGAAATAGTTTTTAAGCGATAATGAATGTAATTTTTTAATCAAACCGGATTTTAGTCTATTTAATCAAACCAGATTGGAGTCATTTACTCATCAAATATAATTTCAACCCCCAAAGGAAGCAACTTGTCGCGGCTGGTCACGTTAGAGATATGAAACAATTGAGACCTAGTGGCAAAAGTTATTTAATCACATCGAATAATTGTAGAATAAAACACACATTCGACTAAGTAAGCATGCTACAGAAGTAGGTTATACATTACTTACTTTTTGCTCCTAACTCCATTTATCCAGTTCTCTCTTTTCCTCTTGAAAATGTGTAAAATCTGCAATTGCTATTTCTCCGTGTATTTTTGCAATTACAACACAACAACTACTATGAACCATTTTTGTATTTAATTTTGACGTGTTTATTTATGACAAGAGGCAGATTTCACGAAATTTTGACCACTACGTGCTCTGGGATCGTTTCAGTTGTCCCCACCATGCACTCTGCTCCAAGCAAATATTAAATAGCTAAAGTGTACCAAATGTTGCAATATTATTCGATCAATTATACGGAAGAATTAAATACAACTGAGTCAAATGTAAAATAAAAAGAACGTCTCTTCAGCGATAACTCGGCTAATAAACAATTCCGTCCCATTATTTATTAGTTGAATGTGTTAGTTCATAATCATCGAATTTACGTTGACTATTCTCGTTAAGTGAGGATTCACTGCCATCCATTGTTTATTATTAATTTAATGTTTAGGTTTACTGCAGAAACCTGGCTTTGCCTCGCTGATACTAATAATAAATTTATTTAGTTTAGCAATGTAAAATATTTAAATTATTTTTTAAATTAATTTGTAGGCACTACAAAATAATACATATCTACTGCTAATATTTAAGCTCTGATATTAACAATGATTCTATAATTCCCTGCGTTCTGGTAAACACAAGCGGATTTACTACAATATATTATTTGCATTTGTGGTATTTTAGATAAATAAATTATTTGCCAAGGGCACTCTAAAGTATTTTTTTAGTAAAAAAAGTTTAGACACTTTTAACAAATTACAAATTACGTTTTTTTTTTTATTTTTAATCTTTAATTAATGATTTATGTGTGCAAACTCCCCTTGTTATCACGTCCTGTATGATATTACTTTTTTTAACACGATTTTATTAGCTTGATAGTAAAAATTTTGTTTTCATGTTAAAAATTGTACTTTAACGAAAATGAGATATTAATTATAAAATCTTTAAAATTCTTTGAAAACATCCTTGAAAAATCCATAAAAATTGAATTTCTTTAAAAAAATCCAGAAAATACTTTAATAATCCTTTCAAAATCCTTGAAAATTCCTTTTAAAAATATTTGGAAAATCCTGGGACAATCATTGAAAAATTCTTGATAAAATTCTTAAAAAATTCTTTAAAAATCCCGAAAGAACCACATGAATATATAAAAATAATCTGCTAACGCCTTAATACATTAATAGTAGTTTTTCTACAACCACTATGCAAAACACGCTTTTCTACACACATTTTTATACGCAAAGCAGGCCTTTTCTTAAATTCTTTGATATCCGTGGGAAAAGTAATATTTTAGCGTGCGAAAAGTACGCGCTATCCCACTTTTCCTCACGGAAATGTCAAACACAGACAACTATGACCTGTCAACTTTTTTTGACAGTTTAACATTATAGTGAATTTCTGGGAGTTCAAATTTGAAATTTAAACTAAAAGTAAGTAAACTATTTATTTGATTATTTATTTTAATTTATAAATTATAAACAAATTAATTTTTCTGTATTCAGTAGTCATTTTTTAATTATTTTTTTTCAAAGTATAAGTAAAATACCTATATAAGTTACTATTTTTCTTTTATTAATAAATGTGGTTGTAGAAAAAATATTGTGTACAACTTGTACGGAAAGCACTTTTCCCACTCGCTAGATTTGCAGCACTCGCCTACGGCTCCTGCCACAAACTTATGCACTCGCGGGAAAAGTGACGCTTTGCGCACTTGTTGTACAAACTACTATTATACAACAAATGCGCAAAGCGTTACTTTTCCCACGAGCTCAGAAGTTTGTGGCACGAGCCGTAAGGCGAGAGCCGCAAATCTGGAGAGTGGGAAAAGTGCTTTGCGTACAAGTTGTACACAATATTTTTTCTACAACCACATTTATTAATGAAAGAAAAACAGTAACTTATCAAAAAAAGGTGACAGGTCATAGCTGTGTTTGAAATTTCCCTGGGGAAAAGTGCCACAGCGTGTACTTTTCGCAGTCTAAATTATTACTTTTCCAATGGATATCAAAGAAATTAAGAAAAGGCCTGCTTTGCGTATAAAAATTTGTGTAGAAAAGCGTGTTTTGCATAGTGATTGTGGAAAAAATAAATTTATTTCTGAAGTTAGTTTTTTTCATATCCCAATAACAATCTGGATAACCTGGAAATCTAGAAATCTGTTACAAACCAAAAAAAATCATTCAAAAACAAAAAGGGACTGAAATAATACAAATCATTAAAAAATAATAAATATATGTTAAAAATAAAGTTAAAATAAGCAAATATGTTAAAAATAAATAAAGAGCGTTAGGGAGAGTTTTAGGCGGGAAATGACATTTGTAAACTATAGTATAAACATGTTCAAATTACTTAGCATATATTAAACAAACAAAAGCAAATATTTTGAAAGTTAAATTAAAAATATGTATATGAAGGTTAATTCTTTCCTAATGGCTGGTATATAATAGGCATAGAATATCAAGTTCCCTTTAGTTTGGCTTATCAAACCTGTCGATTATTAAACTAATAGTTTTTTACCTTGAAAGTTTAATTATTCGTCACTATGGTACGGCCTTGTCTAATGGTAACGTTTGTGCGTTACATATATACGATCCGGGTTCGATTTTTTTTACGAAATAAATTAAACTTATTTCTTTTTCTTAAATACACAGGCTAAATTTAAATAGTCGAGATCTCTTTTAATAAAATAAATTAAAACGCACAGGTTAGATTTAGATTTTAAAGACTTCTTTAATTAAAATAAATTATAATACACAGGCTAATTAATTAATTTCAGTTTATAACCTGAAAACAAAACCTGCCTTATTTATCAAATTCAGACAATTTTTGCACACGGGCCGCATGCGGAAGCTTGGGAGACAAAGTGGACGCTGGCTCTTTAGACTCTTGTCCAATTTTATTTATGATTAATATATCATTTAGTACTCTTACACAAAATTGCAAGTTTAGTTTAATTGCAGGTTATTTATTTACTGCACATGTATTGGGGCTGACTGACCACCTCTGTCTACTGTAATCAACTGACAAAAAATCAGCTTTAGTAAATTCAGAGAAAATTTTTTTGCCCTGGCTCTCCGTCTACACAAGAGTAAATTACTAAACTTGAAATTTTTTGTAAGAGTACTAAATGATATATTAATCATAACTAAAATTGTCGTTCTACTATATTATGGGACAACCCCCGTCAGTCAGTCAAAAAAAAATCGTGCGATCGGTGTGGCAGGCAGCACTCAGACAAAAATCAATAAGACATTTTATGGTTTGATACTGCTTTTATCATCGTTACTGTTGCACATACAAAAAAATGTTTCAAATAAAAGTTGTATGGTTGCGATTGATTTTTTTAAATACTATTCAAAACATAGTGGCGCACGAAATCGACGGGGTACAAAAAATAATAAAAATAAATTATCTCATATTAAATAGTACTAATAGCAGCAACAAAAAAAAAAGAAGAAAAACCATAGTTTTACAGGAACACGTTATTTTTGCCGTAAAGCGTATAGTATTTTTTTTAGAAATTAATAACCATGGTTTAATTTGTAGACTAAAGAATTTTTTTTTAAATTTTTGTATCCAAATAAATAATGTATGTTTTTAAAAAACCCTTTTGGTTGGTGGCATTTTTACCGGTATTCTTTCCTAGTCAGGTATATTTACCTTCGTCCGCTGCTATGTGTACAAACATTCGTTCTATCTAAATATTCACTGTTTTTTCCGCATAATTTAATTTTCATTATGTCAAAGATATATTTAATACTTCAAGTAATAATTTAATTCGTATACATTGTATATATTAAATATCTAATACAATTACGAAAATTTTTGTACCAACCTTTTGATGAATCATTTTTTGAAATCGGATTGGGACTTATAAATAATTTATCTGTTGTAATATGGTTTGGTCTATGTGATAATATTTTATAAAACAATGTTACTGGGCATAGGCTATGGTTTTCTATGTTTGTATTTGCCATTTGATATCACAGCACTTGTTTAAGCCACCCTGATATGTTTTGGAAAAAACTGTATTATATTCAATGCGACCAGTTAAATCACCATTATTTGATATTTTTCTTCTTTAAAATAGTGTACTTTCCAATTTTCAGCTTCACCTCCTCATCCAGCTCATTCATATGCAGCGATATGAAAAAATATTTTTAAAAGACCTATGGTACTATTTTCGTCCCATATTGCTTGATATTAATTTTAACGTCTCTTTTCTGCTAGAGTTTGTTTAACCATCCTTTGCCTTTACGTCATAATCGGTGACGTATCCTGCTGTTTTACGTTTGTCGTATATTATTTGAATGTTATTTTACACATAACCTCAAAATTAAAATATAACTAATGACATATGTTAAGGATTGCTTTCAATGACCCATGTTAAGGTGTGTTTGTATTAATAAATTGGTAATGACAAAAATTGTATTTTGCTTTATGGGTTGCGTACCTTTTTACATAATTTAGTAATTTTTTAACTTGAAACCTCCGTTTTGTTTCAAATTTCTAGTTCGAGGATATTTAACGTCCCTTAGCATGATTTTTGACTAAAATAAAAATACTAATGATCGAATCTTGATTAAATGGCGAATTAAATAATATATATTAAAAATGTATTATACGATTATACTTTTGGGGTGAACTCAAAGTTTGTTTAAAATTAGATAGAATAACTACTCATATTTTTAAAAATTGTATAGTAATTATTGTCTGTGTCATTGTGAAAAATACTTTCGTAAGAATTCTTAAAAAATGAAGAAAAAAAACACTTTTAGTGGAGAAAATAGGCAATAAATAAATTTATTTCTGAAAAACTCCCAATACAAATAGGAAAAAATAGTATCTTTTGCACTCTGACCATACCATCTCTATCGCATTATACTGGCAGTCATAGGGTGGAAGACGTAAAACCCAATGACCATGTTTGAGGGCTAGTTAATCCATTCTCAATAAAATTAAGAAACATGAAATATTTTAAAAACATGCTCCGAAAATATAACATCTATATCTTTTTTCTGGTAAGTGCCTTTTTATTACATTCCACAGTTGATTTTTCATAGCAAATTTTGGATAGTGAATTTGCTTCTCCTCGAGCCACTCCACCACTGATTGCTTCGTCCAACTTTAATTTGGTATTTTCTCGACAAGGCAGCAATGATACGATGCATTGTCCATGATTATCAATCAAGGCTCAGACAAGTTTGGCAATAGTTGTTCAGCAAACCATTTTTCAAAATTTGTGCAATTTATTGAATCATGATAATCGCCCGATTTACTACCCGACTTGAAAACAAGACTAGTATTTTCCACAAAACCTTCCCCGGAACCTGCATGTAGGACAATATATCAAACACCTTCTCCAGTTTTTTTTCTTGTAGTTTTTAAAGACTCTCTTGCCAACTTTTTCTAAATGCTCCTTTACTGAAAATCCAGGTTTCATCTACGACTACTGGTTTCAATGAAAAATGGTCATTTTGATTTTTTGTATACTCCGGCAAAAATTATATTCTTTTTTGCCTAACTGCAGATTGCTCCATTAGATATTTTCGATTTGATATTGAGCATTTCCTCCACTTAAATTTCAGTTTGGCCAAAGCACCAGCCAAGGAGCTTAAGGATATCTCAACTCCGTTAATATCAAGTTTTTTTTTGTAGGGATCTAATTGTGACGTGCTCTCCTGTTGAAACAAAATAAATAGGTTGAATCTTGAAAATTGCAAAATAAAAACTGAATATACACCTACCTGCAGAATATATCGCATATACTCGTTTCCTTATTGCATGTTGATGTATGGTAAAAATGGAAGATCCTCGAGCAGAAACATGTCCAGCATGAACTTTGATTTTGTAGTCTTTATCTGTTTCTATTCCACTAGTAACTATTTTTTGAACGGTTCTAATACATATGTCTAGAGCATCAGCAACACGCTATAAAATTTAATGATATCAAATCAATAAATACTTACTTTTTGCATAATATAGGTAGATACTTACTTACTTTGTAGACTGCATTTAATGGTAAAAGCGGTTTTCCAGCATCTCTTTCTCTTGAAAATTAATTAATCAACTTTAAAATTAAAGTTTGCTCTTTCTGATTATACCGGGAAGGTATTTTGACAATGAAAAAATAATTGGAAAAGGCGAAAATAATCAAAAATACTCAACAAATCAAAATATGACAACTTAACTGTCAACAGTAATAAATAATCTACATTAGTTAAGAAATACGTTAATGACGTCATAATTCCGTCTCATCCATTTCATGTTGGAGAGGTCAAGATGGATAATGTATGACGCAACGGCAAAGGATGGTTAAACAAACTCTACCATGGCTAATCTGGACGGGGCGCTGAACCACGGTACACAATCATTCAGGTGATCTACCGCCTGGCAAGTGTGTAATTGTACCACCAAAACCTCTATCAGTTCCACGAGATATCCGATCTCATCCGGCCTAGTTACCGGCCTGAATGAAACTGCGCATGACACAAATACCTTTTTGCACTTGCAAAAGTCTTATCTGACTTTAATTCCACTTGAGATTCATGGGACTCGAACCCCCGACACGAACAATTTCACTTTTATTTAATGCTATTTTTACGTTGTTCTAAAAAGTAACATTCAATTTTTTGAAATACATGCTTTGCAACATTTTCGCCGTTGTGTTCTACATTGTTTTCACCACGTTTTTTTTATAATTTTCCCCATTCTTTTTCTTCATAATAAAGCGACAGTCCATAAATATTCCTGCTACATTTTCCACTGACGTTCGGCTTCCAAATTGAAGTTTCGTTGTTTATAAAATTCGCTAAATTGATTCAAAATGGAAGAATGAGTTTTTTTTCTGTATTTTCTGGAATTGATTTTTCAATCTCCATTACTATTTCTGCCTTGCAAGTATTTCTAAATCTCGACATACTTACTGGGGGGCTAGTTTTCACAAGTGGAACTGCTCATATTTCAATCAACCCAAGTTTTGAATTAAATTAATGTATGAATTAATTTTACATTTGAAAAAATTTCACGGATATAATTCGGATACTCTTTAGCTGTCAAAATGCTCATTTCACTTGCGAAATATAATTTTATTTGGTTAAAATCATCATATTTGATGTTGTGGTTTTGTAGCATATACTTGAGGTTTATATTTTTTGATATGGCTTGTTAAAGTATATATTTAATTAGTAGCAAAATATTAGTTTACCCTATTTGGCCCTATTTTTCCTGTTTTTCACGATTTTCTCCAATTTTTTTCTATTTTCCCTATTTTTTCTGTTTTTCCAAAACTTTTCTATTTTTAACTATTTTGCCATTTATTTTTTTGGTCCCATATTTTCCGCTATTTTTCACTATTTTCTCTATTTCTCGCCATATTTCCTATTTTTTCTATGTCTTTCTATTTTTCTGTTTTCCAATATTTTTCCTATTTTCTTTATTTTTCCTTATTTGTACTTGTTTTGCCATATTTTGTCCTGTTTTCTCTCTTGTTTTGTAGTTATATTGGGTTATCAGTTATTAGTCACTAGATCTTGGGTTAACATTTATTATGAAAAAATGTTACATGAACGCTCAGCATTCTCTTGCCGCCAAGATGTCAACTGGCTCTAAAAAACGGTGTTGCCAGCTTTACTTATTGATGGCATGTTGCCAATTTTTATCATGAATATGCCACATTTTCCTCATTTTTCCCCATTTTTTCTTATTTTATCTTCTATTTCCATATTTTTAACTATATTCTCCATTTTCCCTTATTTTTCTTCATTTTTCCATATTTTTTCCTATTCATATTTTCTTTCTTTTACTACAAACCAATAAATAATCTTTGACCCTTTTATTTTTAACCTCAATTAATCTTCTCATTTTCTCCATGTTAATCACAATGACATATAATAAACATACGTATATGACGTCATTGGTTAACAATTTGAATTAATTCACAGATATTCCATTGTTGTCAAAGTGTGTCGTTCGAATTAAATTCGTTTATGTGAATATATAACAATTTCATTTCACTATAATTGAAAACTAGGTACAGCGTTTCGATGGCGAACTACAAATCGAAATATTTCACTTCTGAATTGAATTTCACTAATATTCAAAACTAGACCGCCTCGAATATTATTTGCCGTTTATTTCTGTTTTTATCATTTATAATTGTCAAATAGTAAATGCTAGCATTGCTACGGTAATGTAATTTATCCATTTTACTTTTTCGACCTCCGAGAAGGGAAAGTATTGTGAACGAGCTAAAAAAAATTTTCGAGATAAAGATGGAAATATCCATTTTGAGGTCACCTGAGATGATTAAGACCATTTCCAAATGGGTTTGGGTTACTCGTCGGAATTGGTTTTTGTACGACATCTGTCAAACGGAAGAGTCACTATCAAAAAATGACAGATGCAATATCTCACTTAATTTGACATACAATTTGTCATTTGAAAGCCCTTGAAAATGTCTATTCAGAATAGTCAAAATTATTTCTCCAACTATCACCTGTCAAAAATAAAAAATGTCAAAATTTGAAACTTTAACATTAAATATCTGAAAAAGTATTAATCCGATTGAGCTGAAATTTGGTATATGGGTTTGGGTTATCTGTCGGAAGAACTCATTAGTTTTTGTATGACAAACTGAAGTGTCACTATCAAAAAATGACAAATGCAATATGTCACGGAATTCGACTTGCAATATATCATTAGAAAGACCTTAAAAATGTCTATTCAGAACAGTCAAAATTATTTCTCCAACGGTCATCTGTCAAAAATAAAAAATGTCAAAATTTGGAACTTTAACATTAAATATCTAAAAAAGTATGTGTCGATACTCGTCGGGAAAGTTTTGTGGCGACACAAACGATTTTTTTTTTATCCGCAGTTGCAACTCTGTTCTTTCCTATTTATCCTCTAGCAGACATTTTTATATTAGTATATGGCATTATTTACACATGAGTGGAATTATCTTAAATAATCCTTCCAAAATCGTTAAAAATTTTTTTAAAAATCCTTAAAACTTTAAAGAAAATTGTTCGTCAAATTTCTTAAAATTATTCATCAAATGTGTTAAATATTTTTATCACAATTCTATAAATTTTTGATCAACATTTTTGACAGAAATTTATTAAATTTTTTATAAAAATTCATGAAACTTTGGAAATGTTTGATCAAACTTTTTTATAGAATTTTTTTTAATTTTTTATCAAAATTATTAAAATATTTTGTGTGAAATTTTTGATCAAAAACTATTAAAATTTTCCATTAAAATTCTGGAAATTTTTCAATTAAAATTTTTGAAAATGTTGTTAGAAAGTTAATTAATTAGTATGAATAGGTTTAAAATTTTTAAAATTGTTTATATTTTTTTACTATAATTTTTTTTATTAGAAAATTTTGGGGAATTTTTGAATGAACTATTTTTATGGTATATTTTATTTAATCGCAATAAACCTAACCACGATTTTTTCCCATAAAATCGCCTCTTTCAATAGTTTTCTACATGGAGCATTCTCTATCCCTCTTGCACAGTCTGCTTTCGAGAATGAAATCAATATTTTGAAAAACAATAGATTTTCCGTTAAAATTATTTAACAATATTTACTGTAAATATTTTTACAAGCACAAATTATGTTTTAATACTATATCACCATATATTGTATCTCGGCTTGATTGGCAAGTTAAATGTTTATTCTCTCTTCCTTTCCTAAGCCAGATTTCTTATACCATAGCTTTTTTTTCAAGAAAAATGACATCACAGTAGCGTTTCAATCCCCTCATAACATACATAGCTCCTTAGTCAACACGAAAGATTCAGTTCCTCCATTACATAAATCAGGAGTCTATATACTTTGTTGCCCAGACTGCAATGTTTTCTATATCGGTCAGTCAGGAAGATGCCTAGACACACAAATAAAGGAACATTTAAGAAAAATTAAGAAATTTTGAAACACAGACATCTGTAATTCTTCCTCTTCACAAGCGAATCATGTTTTATAGTAGGGGCTAAATAGGGATTTACTCGAGCGTCGTAAAGACCTATTAGATTTCGAAGCTTAGATGATAAAAAGAAAAAAATGTTATATAATGTATACCCGTTAACCGGTGGGGGGAGCATCCGTAGTATTTCCAAAATATAAAAAAAACAGTTACATGAAAATATCCGAGTGCGTCTGACATTGATATTATGTATGCCCAATGTATCTTTAATAATGGAGGTTGCTTAATCTGACGGTTTGTACGGTGGGGGTGACTGTACGGAAGGGTTGATAATTAAGGGGGTCGCAAATATACCCAGAGAAAGTTCTCATTTAATATTCTGACAATGTGGACGTAACGCAAACTCTCGGTGATTTTTGAAAAATGCAAAAAAATCGTCCTTTTGAAATACTCGAGCGCTTCAGATTACGATATATACGGTTCATCTTAATGTCCTAGACGTGCTGACCAATAATCTGACCATTATTCGGAGGCATTCATAAAACTCTCAATTTAAAAAAAAATTGCAAAGAAAAAAGTATATTTTTTAAACTGGATACATATATTCATAGAAAAATAAGAAAATAGGAATTTAATTTTTTAAACAAATTTTTTTTATATCGTCATCTTCATCCGTAGAATCGTTTCTGTCTGGCTCGATTTTGTCGCGAATTTCATCCTCAGATTCTCTCCTCTAGAAATATCAAGCCAATATTGTTCATTACAGCATTTATGATAATGAATATTTGAATATTCCGAGAAAGAACTAAGATTTTCCATTTTCCAGCATCGGTACGTCGTTGTGTTCTGTGGCAGCATTATTTAAATACCCCATAATTTTTAATCTTTTTATAGTAGTTGAGTAGGGGATTTACTAGAGCGTTTTGGGGACCTATTGGATTGCAAAGATTAGATGCTGAAAAGAAAAAAAAATTATATGTGTGCCGTTTCATTGGGTGGGGGGGGGGGCGTGTATGAATTTTCAAAAATGTAAAAAAAATGGTCACAAAGACATACTAGAGCGTACCAGACGTTAATAGGGAAATACATAATTCTCATCAGCTGCACACACCACACTTTATTAATTATTTTAAGTACTCCGACTTGAGTAAATCGGCAGATTATATTATATTCGTGATCCTCAAATTATTTCCTTTAAAATGAAAAGTATTTCAAGGTGACGTTTTTTTTTTACAAATTTGTATCTACCCCACTTCCTTACCTCACATTGAAATCGTCAGATTATTGGATTGTACATATTTTAGGATATAATTAACTCACCCTACCTTAATCTGATTCGCTCGAGAAATTTTAATGATCAACTTTTTTTACTATTCTGATCTTTTAGCCTAGACAGGCGGCTATCAATTAAGTGCTCATATCCGGTAAAGGTACTCAACTGGGTGCAAGGTATCCCCCATATATTATTCTGCCGAGCGTAAGTAAATCCCCAAATCCCCCAATCCCCTCTTGGCCTCTCCTACTATTAGAGACGAAACATTTTGAATATCAACATTTTGCTTATACACAGTTGTTCCAAAAGTACTAAACTTAATCACCTCGAAATCTTCGAAAGCAATAACGCCGTCACAGATAGAAACGTAATTTGTGTCAACTCAGACCTTCAGAGAATTTTATATTTCTTAATTTGAGATATGATAATTTGTTAAATCACAAATCTATTTGAAATTTCTGTATCAATAATACTTTGTATATTTTTTCAAATACTTAACTTTTTTAAATTTTATCTAGCTTTTTATTTCCAAATTTTGTCTTAGTTTTGATTTGTTTTCAAGGCTATTTTTATTTACAACACACTAAGTAACATTATTCTTCTGTTCTACCAAAATGCCTCTTGCCCATTCTTCTTTTTTTCACCTAATTAAAATATGTTTGGTACCTGCTTTCTGTATCTTTAGTCAAGTTTTTTACCAACAATTTGAATTTACCGCGTCGTTTTGACTTTTGCCACTTGTCAACAATTTTTCATTTATGTTTTTCCGTCTGCTGGCCCACCTTTTCATTATATATGGTAGATTTAAATATGTGAGCCGCTATAAAAAACAATTTTACTTAATTATTAGTATTGCATATTTACGATGCACTTCAACTGTATTATCTAAATTAAATTAGTTTTTTAACGAATTTTTTATAACAATTTGTAACGCACTTCGGTCGTTACGGGTCATTTTGGAGCCTTGGTCCAGGTTTTGGGATTGCCTGGGGCGCCACCTTCCGTTAATAGTGTGAAGGCCACTGCACGGGCAGCCTCAGTGGAGAAAGAAAATAATCCAGGAGTGGTTATGGTATCGACCAAAAATCACTGGCGGTCAGAAGGGCGGTCTTTACTTGCCCTACTGGGTCGAATAACTGGGTATTAGCTGCTGGGATGTTAAAACTCAAAACAAATAAAATTGACAGGTAAAAGAAAATGTCTTTATTTTTCAAATCAATTGCCATATCCGGAGTAAGGTGTGTAACGAGATGATTTACTCGACAGTGTCAGACGGTACGGCACGTCTTCCAGGCTGGTGTGGTGTATTCGGATTGACTCTTCTTGTATGGTACAACTTGGAAATTGGCTTCGCTCCCTTCAACTTGATCTATCTCTTAAGGTCGAGGGACTGCCACTAGAATTTGGACGGCCGCAGTAACTTAGACTTCGCGATGCCACTGCAATTAACTTGATCGACTCTGGCTGGGTATTCAAAACAAATACGCGAGTGATACATTTCCATAATTTTAAGTTAATTCTACTCCACTGCGATGCGCGATTTTATTTATTTATTTTAGTTATTACGAAAAAATAGCTATTTGTGTATTAGAGCGGAAAGTGATACTTTGCCGCTTGAGGCAGAGAGTTGCCCGCGCGATGCGTAGCGGAGAGCGGGCAATCTGCCGAAAGCGGCAAAGCACTTTCTGCTCGAATTGCACACAAGATTTTTTCTACGATCACATTATTTTTAGACAAATAATTAAAAAAAAAAATGAAAAATACACTTTTTCATATTTATCTCTGGATTTAGTCGGCAGAAGATTCAGAGAAATATTTTTAGCAAAATCTGCTACATCTGGAGGTGTGCTTGAAAATTCACATTCGATCTCACTCTCCATTTTTCGAATAGCTTTTTCATAAACTAAAAATGAAATAATGACGTTTCATTAATTTCATAGTCTACTATTTGTAAAAAATAGTAAGTAGGCACTTAAATTTGCAATCACTATTGCATATAGGTGTACCTAGGTGTATCTAGGTGTACCTTCTGACTGTTTAATTTTTACTAGATAAATTTTATAAAATAAAGTTTAATTTCGTTCGAAATATCTTCAAATATTAATATTTCAACTAAAATATTCAGACTGCCCTACATTTTGTTTTAATATACCTATTATTTACTACCTTTCTTTAGTTTATTGTAAATGAAAACAGGCGAGCGGAAAAGTACGCGCTAGAGAGACAATAATGTCAAATTATTACAGATCACGGAAAACATCAATTTTGGGGTTAGATTTGAGTGTGCAAAAGCCTACTTTGGGTAGTGATCGTAGGAAAAGTAACTTTGTTACAAATTTTATAACAATTTAATTAATTTTTCTTGGGTTTTCCTCCGGTTTTTTACCACGTGAAACGAAAACCTTATTATTATGTAACGTGATGTATTAAAATATTTTCATTCTACATTTAAAGTTTGTTCAAACATTGAAAGTTTTTCTATAATATGTTTTTTACTTTTTGTATTTATGTAACTTATAATTTTTGGCGCCTGATAATGGCCTGAGCGCCGAAACATGTTGCGATACTGATACTTTTAATTGAAATTACCTTTAATTAAATTTCATGTGGTACTGACTTTCAGTTTTTATCTTCTTTTATCATCTCTATCATATCAGGCATACACCAATTCGTAACTTAATACAACCAAACGTAGAAAGGCCAATTCGTAACTCTTCAGATATCTACACCGGTGAACTCGTGTCTTTCAAGAGTTGAATTCGTAACTAATAAATTAAATAAATATGTAGCTAATTATGATAAGATAAACATCGGAAACGTTTTGCTCTTGATTGAGGATGAAAAAAAAACAAAATAAATGAAATATTTTTATTTTATTTTAAAAACTTGTAAATAATAAATGTATTAGAAAATATCAATTATCACACACAACAAAAATAAAAAAAAGTTTAGGTTTGCAACGATTTGCTGATGATTTGATAAAATGGTGTTTTGTAATTTCATTTAGAAGAAGTTTTGTGAGAAGATTTTCAGTACATTTTTCAGCATCTGTAACAGCCTTCTTTTTAGTGATAGGTAGTGCTATAATTAAATGCTTTGTATCTTAATAAAAATTTTAGTTTGTAGTATTAATATAACGTAAGATATTTAAGAAGAAAAAATAGAATCTTCAGTTATATAAGTATCTGTCTGGAGAAAGAAACCTTCATTATTTTCTTTATATATTACTAACAGACCTAAATTTTGAATTTTGTGAAACCAAGACATACACCAAATTTTTTTACAAATAACCAAACGGACTTAACGGTTTTGTGAATACCTACTTAGAAATCGATAATTACTGTACTTGGATGAAGGGAAAAATTTCAGAGGGCACAATTTAGCAGAATTTAAAAGATCAAACAGATACTTTTTCAAAACGTTATTATATCAAATTATTAAAAAATCAAACATCTATTATAACAAAATTATATTTTATCAAAACCGTAAAAAATCAAATAGTTTTTCATCAAATTCATAAAAATCAATAACCTAAAAAACCAGAACGTTAAAACTTCAAATAGTTAATACATCAAAAACGTAAAGGCTCTTACACGTACATTTACATAAGAATTAAGCAGTAAAAATAAGAAATAAAAATTAAGAAGTTAAAAAATTATTTTTTGTCAACCTACATTCGTTTGAAATAGGCATGCGTGCAAATATAAATCAACTGTCAGATACCTTTATTAATATAATTATACATAGTAATAACCTAATATTTTTGTAATTTTATTTGTACATATCAAAATCAAGTCATAAAAAGGACCTTTATGGTATTTTCACGGTGCGAGGATTTTTATTATTAGGTGAAAAAAGAAAAATAAAAGATGGAGAAATTGTAGATGGTTAGTTTTATTTAAATTTATTTCGGTCTTTGCAGATGGTTCAGAGACATTTTCAGTTTCAGTTTGATAATTTTATTTTCATTGAAGACTGCCACTGTATTTTCGTCATTTAAATAATAACTATAGTTGTAGTATAACTGATCTTCACTCATATTTATCTTTATTCTACAACTAAAAACAAACTACAAGCCCATAAAAATAGATAAATATCTTAGCAGCTAACTGCTAAATGGTCAAAGTTTTTCATTGGTCAGAAATAAAATTTTCATCCTTACGGAAAAAAATTATTTCATATGTGTTATTTCTTAATTTTTATTTTTTAAAGTGCCTTGCCAGATCGTTGAGTGATAACGATCTGTCAAATTTTATTTTTTATTTTAAACTGCTTATTTCTTCTGTAAATGTACGTGCAAGGGCCTTAAAATATAATAACACTAATTTATCAAAATACCAATAGACCAAACTCTTATAAACTCAGAATAGTATTAAAACAGAACGCTATATTATAATCCCAATTTATCAAAGCTCCAATCGATCAAACCCATAGAACATCATAAAATAAAGAGACAGAATTTAAAGAGTTAAAACCAGAAAGAGACAGAATAGTAAAGCATCAAAACCGTACAAAATCAAACGGATGTTGCCAAGTCTAAATTATCGCCTTATATGTGGCGATACAAGATTATTTATCGTTATGCAACATACATTACACATGAATTGGGATATTCTTATAACATGTCGCTACGATATAAGTTTCTGTGCTTTAATGTATATTATGCAACATACAATACATACGAATTAAACGATTATTGTTCATTTTTTCATGATCTTGAATTAATAATGAATCACATTTATTATTTAAGGTATAAATTGGTATAATTGTTAAATAAAATGTATGTTTACACTTCGTATTGGTAAAAAATACGATATAAGAGATTGAATCAAATATTTATGAAATCGATTTTTGATACGACAATAAATCAACAAAAAAAGTACTTGCAAATGGATATGGAAATATTTTTATAATATGCTTGAAATAGTTTCTCTAGTTTTTGTAATATTTTAAGTTATTGACACGTTATTTTTTGAGATTGTTTTAATTTCAATTTTTAATAGAGGATATACCGGGTGACACAGAAATGTGTATCAGACTTATTTATATAGGATTTTATCTTAATATAATTTTGTATATCGGATACTTTTTAATAATTTTTAGCTACTTTCAATACTGCAGAAAATGATAATAAATTTAGATTTTTAAATGAAACTCTTTATTTACTTTTACTTATTTCTATTCTACAAATCATCAGATATAAATTAATTCTCATTTGATAAAGATAAAAGTATTTAAAAACTAGGGACTAATAACTAATAACTCAAAACTGAATAAATTAAACAAATTTATTTATTTAAAGTTATTGTTAAAAAAAAATTGTTTACAAAAAGTGGACTCCAAATTTACCAATCTAAACGACTAAAGAAGACACAGACCAATTTTAAATTTTTATATTTTTAAATTAAAAATAAAATGAAATAGGAGAAAAATAGGAAATAATAACGAAATAGAGAAAAATGGAAATATAAAAAAATATAAAAACGTAAAAAATTGGGAAAAATAGAAATAGGAACTGTGGGACAAAATATGCAAAAGAGCGAAAAATAATCGATTGTGTCTCCCGAATCGGACAAAATGTGAAAGTACCATCTATGAACAATGATTCAGATTCCAACAAATATTTGAAACTAATTCACCGTGATTTTACCAATAATTTTTTTTTTATTCTCAATTCGTTTTCAACGAGCCCCAGGCGATATAGATATCAATTAACGCGTCTTCACATGCACAACACCTTAAAAGAAATCAGTATCGACAAATGTGCTTTCCTTTTCGAGATACCTCGAATAGAAGTTTCACTTAGTAGGCGGGTCTAGGATCCGGAACCGGAATAGCTCATCTTCTGACATAGCCTTCCTTTTTTGAATAAAAACCGATATCCGAAAGATCGCGGAAAATCAATTTTCTTCACGTTTCAGGACATTTTAAATCATTTAGATAAAAAAAATTTTTGAGATTTTTGGCACGATTTCAATACTTCGGTTTGCCCAACTTGACCAAGGGTGAAGTGTGGGCGGGCCGTAGTAAAATACTTTTCCTTAGTATTGAAAAATATCGTCACCACTAACCAAAACTCTTTTTTAACACTATACGTACGTTTCGCTAACTATGTTAGCATCATCAGGAGTTAACTATTTTGGTTAGCGGTTAGGATATTCTTCAACATTGTTGAAAACCAAAAGTTCCAAATTCCCAATTCACTTTTCCTTAGAAAAGATATTCTATTTCGAAACAAATTTTTTGACGAAAAACAATTTTATACCACACGACGAAAATAGTAGAATTAATTCCACTACAGATTATCAGAGACAAAATCCTTTTAATTTTATCGACTTGATAATACTTTCAAAATATAAATTTGACTAATACATTGATTTTATTTTTAATTTTAAATATTTTAACTAAAACAGTATTATTTTATTTAACAACGTGTTCTTTCGTTGCGAAAAAAAAATCTATACAAAATCAGTATGCGATCTGGATTCGTTCATAATTTTGAAGCAGACCACATCGGCTAAACATCAGTAAAACTTTATCCTCCGTTGCATCCAGAAGCGAAACCCATAAATCTCTCATCGGGATGTACTCCACCTGACCTGAAGGGCTCGACAAGGCCCCAAAGGGTTTCAGACCGAGCGAAACAACAAAAATACGGACAAATGCCGGGGAAAAGTGTTCACCCACCGGTGGCATTGGTTGAATGACGAAACACGCCGCCGCCTACATTCCAAGTCAAATTTCTTTATGTTTCTAGACGAAGATTTACAGGGACGGATTCGGAAAATTCAGTTAGATGAATTTTTGTTGTGAGTTTTTTTCTTATTAAATTTGTTTTTTTTTTCGTGCCAGAAATTGAAAAAAAATGTATTAATGAAATTAGATTATATGAAAATGTTTCCACTGGATAAATCGTCCTGGATAAATTTGTAATTTTGATATATACGTCACTATTTAACGTCACCATTTACTTGATTGACCAGATACTGCTACATTTCTATGCCCCTATATAGGTAAGACCTTCTACAGGCATGAAAACATTGAAAAGTAAAGCCTGGGTCCCAGATATTTATTTTTTATGTAAATGTACACTAGTGCGCAATCCTGGCAGTGAACTTAAACTGAACTCACATCTGTCCAAGCTTTCTGATTGGAAGACAAGGTGACGTTGCCAGGAACAATTTAATCTTTTACCGAATTTTTGATTTTTATTTGCAATTATTTGTAAACCTTGTCTGTCAATACATCTCCAGAAAATTTGTGATGCGGTGCGAGATTGATTTATTTTAACCATTAGAAGCAGGAAATTTAAATCCAAATAATTTATTTTCCAACTTTATCTATTAAAATCAACAATTTCACCTGTAACAATTTCATATTTCAGAAGTTTAACCGATTTTGTCGTTTTGATGTCTTTACTTATTGATTGCTTAATGTAAATTTTTTTATTATCTCTTCCTTTATTGAAAATTTCTGATTATTATTTGAGAACTTCCTAACTTTAAATCTTTTTTATCAGTCGATAATAAAGTGTTTAATGATTAATTAAACTAGAATTGGAGTAGAAATTCTTCCAGTGCCTCAATTTTACAGAAACTATCCCCGATGTATTAGGAGCTCAAAAAACACTTAAAATCGGAATGCACGAAAATCAAAAATAAGCAAACAGATACTGCCTCAACAACCCCAAAGAAAATACAAATGCTGAAAGGTCAAGAAAAAATAATGAACTATAACCATAAACCTACAGTCAGACGATAAAGCAAAAAGCAAAATTGACCTAAAAATGCAGTGCCTACATTGCGGCGAAGACTATTCTGCTAATTTTAGGTAAATGTATGATCGCCACAGAAATGTAGGAAATCAAAAAGAATGAAACTAAGAAACCTAGCTTGCCTTAACGAAAAAAATGAACTGAGTCAAAAAAAATAAATGCGGAAAAACCAAAGCGTAATGGACCAAAACCAAAAACCTACAGACAAGGTACAAGTGAAACACAAAAAGAAAAAAAAAATCAAAGTGGCTGGCAAGACTACTAAAGTGTTATCAAGAGCTGTAAATAACATGGAAAAAATTATGTATGCCGCATTGCTGAAACACAATTTACTAAGGAATCTAATATTAAGATCAAGAACTAACCAGGCAATGTAACTAAAGGCGGTACTTCAATTATTATAAAATAATTAATATTACATCATCAAACATATATAATTATATTTACAGCACTTACATCTCTTCAATCCATTCTATCAGGAAAGATCAATACCTTACATTTACGGTAAACCAGGACACCGATTATTTGTGGTAAAAAATAACTTAACGAAGCCATTCAACATTCAGTTAACTTGGAAAAGTGAAGACACATCAAACTGTCGAAAGGGAACACTGGTATTGTATACTAATGAATCCAAAACCGACAGTGGAACAGGTGCTGGAATATATGGCAACAAACCCAGATGCAAAAACTATGCGACACTGGGGAATTACGCATCAGTATTCCAAGCGGAGGTATATATGTCATAGAGCTATATCACAGAGGGAAAACAATCCTCATTCACTCCGATAGTTAGGCAGCCCTACAAGCTCTAGCGTGCAAAAAATCAGATCGAAACTGGTCTGGAACTGTGTACAAACCTTACTGGTTCTGGCAAAACAAAACAAGGTAACACTTAAAGGGGTTCCCGGACACAAGGGGCTAACAGGCAACGAGAAAGCTGATGCTCTGGCACGAAAAGCCTCAGCGATTATATTTACGGGCCCCGAGCCCGTGTTTGGTATTCCCAAATTCGCAGTACGACTCTGGCTCACTCGATTGGGCTGCTAAAGAACATCAGACAAGCTAGAATCTCGTGCCGGGTCAGAAAAACAGTAAACTGATGGTCAAAAAGCCATCAAAAATCTACCAAGGCGAACCCATCTGTAGACTATGTAATGAGGAGGAGGAAACAGCCTCTCACATTATACAGGGTGTCCCAAATAAGAATGATCGATTTTAAATGTAAATGCACAATGTATTATTTGGTCTAAATAAATCGGGTTTTCACTAATTGTTTTCGTTTACCCAAAAGTTTTTTATGAAGTTTGTTTACATTTTATCCCGTCAATACAGGTTGATCTACTAATTTTGGTCAAAATAAATGGGAAAAATATGTGTTATTTTAAATGGAACACTGTATATTTGTATGGCAATTAAAAGAGCGATTCATCATCTTTACAAAAATGTATACTTTGATATCTTTGGCTTTCCTATCAATAAAGATATTCGAAATTTCAAGAAACACTGCATTTTTTCTTTTGGAAAAAGGACATTAAATAAAAATTTTACAAAAAATTTATTCAGAAACAAAAAATAACATTAAGGACATTATCGAAAATATTCTGACAGTTATATTAGAAAAAGCGTTTGAAAATTGAAAATTAAAAAATCGCACAAAATATCAAAAATTCGTAAAAACAGAAAAAATCTCAAAAAACCGCAAAAAAACCCTCAAAAAAAAAACTCAAAAAATGGCAAATAATCGGAAAAAATTGCAAAAATGGCAGTAAATCGGAAAAATAAAAAACCAGGAAGCATTTGAAAACAATTAAAAAATGGTAAAAAATCTGAAAAAATTAAAGAAGAAAAACAAAAAGATAAGAAAAAGTGCAAAATATCGCAAAAATGTCAAAAAACAGCAAAAACTCGCGAAAACCGCAAAAAATCGCGAAAACTCACAAAAATTGCAAAAAATCGAAAACAAAAAACAATCGGAAAAAATTAAAATATACAGAAACAACAAAAAATGGCAAAAAAAACCGGAAAAAATGGAAAGTATCAGAAAAAAAATTGAAAGAATAAATCATGAAACATTGGGAAAAATTGAAAAATCGAAAACACAAAAATGGCAAAAAATATTGCAAAAACTCACAAAAAAATCTTACAAAATATCAAAAAAATTGCATAAATTGCAAAAAATCGCAAAAACTCGAAATGAAGTGACAAAAATTGTAAAAAAAAATCGCAAAAAATATAAAAAAGAGAGTAGGCACATACAGCATTTTTGTAACTTTTACATTATTTATTACTATTAATTGCATTATTAGTTCTATTAAATGTTTGTGATGTTTTGTTGATGAATAAAATTTAAATATTTATTATCCTCCAATAATACATGCTTAGTTGCCAGACGTTACGTCCGCCAGATTTTTGAGTGAATTTGGGATTTTAGTAACATCAGGTACCTAAACAGAAATTTTTTATGACACCATTAAACTCGTCATTCCAAAAACTATCTCTAAAGTCGCCTGTGAATGTTAAGTATCTTTTAATATTTTTACAAATTATTTTTATCTAAATCTATACCTGATTTGTATAGAAGACAATTTTTTTTTAATTTTTTTCTCCAAATAAATAATCTCGGTTTGATTTATATTATAATAATGCTTTTCAGTCCCAGAATTTTTTTTATATATTATTTGTAATTATTTTATACAGGTTTTTTTTCTATTTTTTTGTCACTTTTCTGATTTTTTGTTTTTTTCTGTTTTGTTTTGTGGTTTTTTGAACTATTTCTACTTTTTTTGTCTTTTTTTTTGTTTTTCTGTTTTTGTGATTTGTTCTAATTTTTCATTGTTCTTCTGATTTTTTGATATTATTTGCGATATTTCAGTTTTTTCATTTTTTTTCTATGGTTACAGTTGTTTCCGGGTTTTTGGTTGTTTTTTGGTTTTTGCGGTGTTTTCGATTTTCCTCGCTTTTTTCCCATGTTTCCGATTTTTTTTTTCTGATTTTACCTCATTTTTTCTCATTGTTCTGGTTTTTTTTCTATTTTTATTCGTTTTCTAATTTTTTCTCATTTTTCCTTTGATTTTTTTATGATAATTTGCAATTTTTTTGTGATTTTATTGCGGTTTTTTTGCGATTATTTTGTGATTGTTTTGCGATTTTTTGTGATATTTTTAGATTTCTTCCGTTTTGTATTTTAACATTTATATTTTAAAATTTAATTTTTCACTTTTCCCAAGATTTTCTAATTTCTCTCTCAATTTTTGTTTTAATTTTTATTATTTTTCCGGATTTTTTTTATTTTTTCCGATTTTTTTCATATTTTTTTTGATTATTTAAATTTTTTCTCGTTTTTTTTCATTTAATTTTTTTTATTTTTTTTCATTTTTTTCTCATGTTCTGTTTTTCTATTTTTTTTGTTTTCTAATTTTTCTCATTTTTTTTATTTCATTGATTTTTTGTGATATTTTTCGATTTCTTGCTTTTTTTCCGTATTTTACAATTTAATTTTTCATTTTTTCCCAAAATTTTCTAATTTCTCCATCAATTTTTTTTCTTTTTTTCGAAGTTTTTTGTTTTTTTTAATCTTTTCCGATTTTTTCTTATTTTATCTGATTTTTTCCTATTTTTTCAATTCTTTTTTTTTTCTCGTCTTTTTTTTTATCATTTTTATGACTTTTTGTTTCTTTTTCTGGGTTTTTTTAATTTTTTTTCAATTTTTTTCTAATCCTTCCTCATTTTTCCCATTATTTTGTTTTTCTATTTTTTTTTCTTTTCTAATTTTTTTCTCATTTTTTTAATTTCATCGATTTTTTGTGATAATTTGCGATTTTTTGTGATATTTATCCATTTCTTGCGTTTTTTCCTTATTTTACAATTTATTTTTTCATTTTTTCTTAATATTTTCTAATCTCTCTCTCAAAGTTTTTCTTTTTTTCAGAGTTTTTTGTTTATTTTTTATTAGTTTTACCAATTTTTTCTTTTTTTTCCGATTTTTTCCGATTTTTTCAATTCTTTTAATTTTTTCTTGTTTTTTTTTCATTTTTATGACCTTTTGTTTCTTTTTCTGTTTTCTGTTATTTTTTTTCAATTTTTTCTAATTTTTTCTCATTGTTTTGTTTTCTATTTTTCTGTTTTCTATTTCTTTCTCATTTTTTTTTATTTCATTGATTTATGTGATAATTTACGGTTTTTTGGTGCTTTTGTTGCGGGTTTTTTGAGATTGGTTTGCGATTTTTTGTGATATTTTTGCTATTTTCGAGGATTTATTTTTCGGGTTCTTGATTTCTTTAATTTTTCCGTATTTTACAATTTTGTTTTTCATTTGTTCCCAATATTTTCTAATTTCTCTGCGTGTTTTTCGTTTTTTTTTTTTATTTTTATTTTCAAAATTTTTTCTATTTTTTTTTCTCATTTGTATGATTTTTTGTTTTTTCTGTTTTGTTTCTTATTTGTAAAAACAATATTAATAGCGTAACGAATTTCGAACTTTGAAATCTAGTCACCACAATATTAATTCTAAAGGAAACTTAGTATTCATTAGGTATTATACTAAAAAAGTAATTTTAGCAGATGAATGAAAATTGGCGTATAGCGCTAAAGTCACTTAGAATTCAGAAGTGGCGTAAATTTAGTACTCCCACCATTTTTTGGAAAAAAATTCAAAACGTTAATCTGTGATTACTCTGAGTAATGACACAATTTTGAAAAAAAAGTTTATACCCATCCAATTTGTCTTGTAAATATTTTTTCTCTCCAATTTTAATGAACATTTAGGTATAAAGATAGAAAAACTTAAGTAGAATTCAAACGTGGAATCTATTTTGCACTCCCACCATTTTTTTTAATCAAAATGTTTAATCTGTGCTTAATCTGTTAGTTATAAAAATATATATTTTTTAATAGGAATAAATATAATATTTTATATACTTTCTGTTGACGAAATTAATTTTTGCAATTACCATCATTTTTATTGAAATTTTTGTCCCTACAACACTTTTGTGATTTGTTTTTCTTTCAAACTACTATAGGGCTAGAGAAGAGGTGATTTAGTTTTGCAATTTACACCTGATATAGACTATATTTTTTTGGCCAATTTTCGATAAAATCTACGTAATGACACATTTTTGAATAAATTTACAATTTTTCTCATCAAATTTTTTTCTCCGATAAAGCAAGAGACATAGTACAGAAATAGATAATATGCAATAATTTATGTGAATGATAATGGATAATTTTAAGAACGATATTTTGGAATAAAGTAAAAAGACAGATAAAAAAATACACAAGTTACAAGAATCAGCTAAGAATAAATATAAAGGATGTACAAAATAGTCACGACATCTATAAAATCCTCTGTAAATGCGACTGACCAAGTACAACTCGGTGCCGATAGATGGCAACCCATCCGCCATCATAATGCCTTGAGGGGGAGCGGGTACGACGCAATTAAATCAAAAACACAGAGAGTAACTTTTGAAACTATACACTCCGATCATTACCATACATGTTTCATCCTTATAGAAAAACTCACTCTATCTAATTATTTTGGGTGTATCAGACTTAAAAAGATATAAAGAAAATAAACGAGAAATAATAATATAAATAAATGAAGAAAGTAAAAGATCGGAAATAATTATTAGAAGAAGAGTACAATTAAATTAGCGATTTAAAAAAATTGAAGAAGGAACCAAATCTGCCAACAAATATTATACTAATAGAACATTTTGAGTGGTTCTTGAAAAACATAAAATTTACAGATTTTTTAGTAGAAAAAATATGGAAAAAAATAAAATAGAAATTATTGTTATTGATTTTTTTGATTCTTAAGTCTGAAAAAAGTGGGTCAAAAGAAGTGTAGGTAAAAAAATTTTAAAAAAAGTGGAGAAAAAAGTGGAGAAAATAGTGAGGGAAAAAGTGGGGGAAAAAAGGAAACAAGTATTGAAAAAAGTGGGAAAAAAGGGGGGAATAAAAAGTAGGGGACAAAGTAGGAAAAAAGGAGAAGGGAAAAAAGTGCTGAAAAAGTAGTGGGGAAAAGAAGTTGAGCAAAAAAAGGGGAAAAGGGTAAATAAAGGTGGGGGACAAAAAAGTGGGTAAACATAGGAAAAAAGTGGAAAAAAGACGAAGGAAAAACGTGAAAAAGTGGGCAAAAAATTTGGAAACAAGTGAAAAACAGCAATCTTCTTTTGGCGTAATTTCGAATTTTCGAAAATTTAAAGTTGCGAAAATAAATTTCTATATTGGTATATACCATATATATTACAGTATATATGGTATAACTAGCGGGAAAGTAAAAATAGGTCAAAGATTAATATCATTTTTGGAGATTTTAACGATTTTGAATCGATTGCCGTTGTCCGTTTGTCTCTATCTCTCACCGTTCTCGAGTTGAATCAGGCTAACAGACGGACGGACGGACAAAACCGATTTATAAGAGTTTTTTTCTTCGAAAACTCTAAAAAGTGAGGAAATAAAAGAGGAAATAAAAGTTTGTTTACAAACTGTAAATTGTAAATGTAAGGCGACTAGTTTTGATTAAAAAACCATCATTAGATTTTAACAATAAAAAGATCTTAACTTACCATTAAACATTTTTTAACCTTGTTGTTATTGAATAGTAAGTTAAAATTAAATATTTTTAAATCCAAGAGGTTATCAAAATCTGTTTATTGTAAACATTTTTTCTATTATAACTTGTGGTACACGACTTTGTTTTATTTTGTGAAAAAATTTTCACAACATTTGTGATATTCATAACTTATTGGATTTAACGAATTCAGTCATAATTTCTCTTACCATCTAATATAATCAATATCATCCTTTAAAAACAAAAGTTTGATACTTAAATAAGAATAAAAAAATGTCTTTATATAAAAATGAAATACATAATAACACATTATTAGTTTATTTCCTCAATTGCTCTTTCTATAATCTGATATCCGGATTATTCTAATAAATCGATAAATCTACTGCTGGCTTGTCACCCAATTATTTTTCTTTCCAGTATAATAAAATAGCTGTATTTTAGCTGTCTACTGGAATTAGTTTTTATCCAAAATGATCATAAGTCCTTGTATGTATTTTATTATCTAATAAAAAAAGTCTAGCTGAACTATTGGATATGAAACTGTTTAATTATAAGTATATATATTGCAACTGACTTAAATTTTTATGTTTACCACATTCATTTTTTTAAATATAAAAAGAAAACCTGAAAAATGTATTTGACTCACCAATATTTTCTTTAATACTAAACAAGCAAAAAGCAACAAAATCAAAATAAATCCCAACCCATCCAGACATCCGAGTCTTCGAACCAAGACCCATTAATAACTTCCTGAAATAATAAATTTTGAAAATCCTGCATCTCAATGCACCGCACACCTACCAGGAGGCGGTTTTCTTGACCAACCCCAAGTCACATAACAACCGGAAATGTTTAATTCAGTGCTCTGAGAAAATGGCGGGTTGGCGGACTTACGGAAAAACAAAAAGAAGTCGGCGACGGCAGGTGGATGAGGGGCGGGCGCGGTATCGAGTATTGGCCGCGTCATAGCCAATGCTGGGAGCGGCGCGAACGCCACCACGTGGATGGTATAAGAATACGGGTCCGTATTCAGGATCAAGTCTTTAAAACATTTTTAGCTAATGATAAGTCTAAGCTATGATATTCTATTAATTAATATGGCTTCCAGTGCAAAAAAATGCAGGACTAAATATAGACAACTATATTATAAAAATATATAGTGTATCAAACTATGCTATATTTAAAGGTGAATTGTCGGAAAAAATTGATTATAATTATTCCTTGGCCTGTTTTAACGGATGGCATTAAAAGATAGCACTATAGGAATCGGCACCCGTCTCTATATTCATTGGTTGATTTGAATATTTCTTACTCCTACTACTGATCTGCTAGTTATTGGACGTTAACTTGAAAGATTGATTATTTATCATGTTGATACAGAGTGCGGTCCAGAGGTAGAGTGTATGCTTCACACGAAAAAGTTCTTGGTTCGAATCCCAAGTAAATATTATTTTTTATTTTTTTTTAATACACAAGCTAGATTGAGATAGTCAAGACTTTTTTTAATAAAAAAAAAAAAAACATTTTTTTGAATTTTTTTTTTAAATACATAGGTTAGATTTAGATAGTCAGGACTTCTTTTAATAAAATTAATATTTTTTTTAATACACAGGTTGGATTTAGATAGTCAAGACATCTTTTAATAAAATAAATATTTCGGCAGTTATTCCATATTTCAAGAAAATTGTGCAAGGTCAAGCAATGAGCAGGCACTTTACAACGCTTGGGTTCAAGCAGTAAATAAAGTCAAAAATATAGAATATACTATAATGTAACTACAAACCCAAACAGCAAATTTAACGAAACAATATGAAGAAGTAAATAAAATCTCAATTCAATCAGTACAGAAAAGGCCAATTGAATACCATACTGATGAAGAGGAACTAGCGAAAGAGACGGAGTGGATAAGAGTGAAATATAATACGAAAAGAGCTTTAACAACACCACAACAACAGAGTTAATAAGGATAATTTGAAACCTGAGAAAATAAATATACCTCCTCTAGTAATAGTAGAGGGAATCAAAGATAACTAATGAAATGCATATGGAATTAGAAAATAAAACTTATAAGCGACGATAGTATAAAAATGAATGTTCCTGATAGTATAATAACTATAGAGAACCGACTAAAATACTTAATGTTCAAGGACGGATATGGCATTCATTTGAAAATAAGCAAAATAAGCCAATCTGGGTTGTTGTTAACAAACTCCATCATACGTGTAAGAAGGAAGATATTGTTGAAGATCTTCAGAGAAAAGGATTTAAGGCAATATATGCTTGTGTTAAATTAAAATGGAGAACTAAACAGCCATTAATAGTAGATTATATACCGTGGCGGGAAATGCATCATTACTACTGCCGAGAGCAAATATAGATCACCAAGGTGCTCGCGCCGAGCTGATCTATTGCCCGAGACAGGAATGATAATTTCCGCCAAGGTTTGTATGCTATTTTATTCACAATCATTTTAATGTAATACGCAATTTAAAAAAATTCGGTTGTGTCGCCCCAAAACTTTACCGACGAGTATCCACGAAAAGTTTTTCAGATATTTAATGTTAAAGTTTCAAATTTTGACATTTTTTTATTTTTGACAGATGACCGTTGGAGAAATAATTTTTACTGTTCTGTATTTAGTTTTTCAAGGGCTTTCAAATGACATATTGCAAGTCGAATTCCATGACATATTGCATCTGTCATTTTTTGATAGTGATACTACCGTTTGATAGATGTCGTACAAAAACTAATGGGTTCTTCCAACGGATAACCCAAACCCATATACCAAATTTAATGCTGAATTTTCAAATTTTGACATTTTTTTATTTTTGACAGGTGACAGTTGGAGAGATAATTTTGACTGTTCTGAATAAAGTTTTTCAAGGGCTTTCAAATGACATATTGTATGTCCAATTCCGTAACATATTGCATCTGTCATTTTTTGATAGTGATACTTCCGTTTGACAGATGTCGTACAAAAACTAATGGATTCTTCCGACATGTAACCCAAACTCTTATACCAAATTTCAGCTCAATCGGATTAAATGTGTGGCCTCTATCGTGGAATAATACACACACATACATACACACACATACATACACACTTATACATACACACACAGACAGACTTCCGTCTGGAAATGATCTTAGGGGACCCGAAAATGGATATTTCCGTTTTTATATCGAAATTTTTTTTAGCTCGTTCACAATACATTCCCTTCTAGGAGGTGGGTCGGGAAAGTAAAACATGTATTATAAAGGTTTATTAAAATGATCTCATCAAGTTTTCTTTGAAATCAAAATACTGTGACATTTAGATGGCATGACTTTATTTTTATATTGTTATTTAAAAAATTAAGAGCAACAATAGTTAATTAGCTATAAAACATGTCCGATTATTTTGAAATATTTGAACCATGTACGCCACCGGAAATACAAGAAATGGCCCAAATAGCTATTGAAGATTTATTATCTACCAAAAGTAAAGAGAGATATGAAAATGTGTATAAACATTAGAGAAACTGGTGTTTTGAGAAAGAAATTCAAAATATAGGATCTGAATGTGTTCTTTTGTACAGTCACAGACTAAAAACCATCAACTTTAGGGGCAACTTTCTCTATGCTGAAATCTACACTCAACATTAAAGACAAACTCGATATATCAAAGTTTTCTAAACCAAAAAAGTCTGCAGTTTTTTCTGAAAATAATATTGAAAATTTTATGAGAAATTAGGTTGCTCTATCATCGACCAAATTAGAGGCTCACGGGCGGAAAGTGACACTTCCCACCCGTGGGCAGGAAGTAAAGTTTGTAATAGCTGATTTCCCGACCTTTAAAAAGTGTGTAATTGAGCAATTACATATACGATTGCGAATAAATATGTTTACACTAGTATTCAATAAGGACGAAGACATATATAAAATCTTCAGTATAACTGATATTCTGGGAAATAGAGTGGAAATTCTACCATTAAAAAAGTCAAAACTAATACCGCAATGTAAACGCTGTCAAGCATTTGGGCACAAGCAGAGCTACTGTGAGGAGAATCAAGATGTGTTAAGTGTGCGGGAAAACATCTTACAGTGGAATGTAGAAAGGCACAAGATGTGCAGCCAAAATGTGTTAACTGTGGAAAAAATCATCCAGCTAACTACCTAGGATGTATAATTGCGAAAGAACTACAAAAAATTAGATTTATTGCTACGAAGCAGAACAACTTACTTAAAAACCAACAAGGAATAATCAACCGGTAAGCAATCAAAAAGTTAATAGATCAGAAGCAGTTAATTCTAAAACTGAAGATAAAAGCTACAGTCAAACAATAACAGGTAGATCAGAAAATAATAGAAATGAAAGAAAGATAGATCAACAAAATGGATCAGTAGAACAAACTTTAAAACTATTATTGAGACAACTAAATGAACAAAAACAGATGCTTCAAAATTTTGGCGAACATCTAAAAAGGCTGGAATATAGCGATAAAGGAGCTATCTCAAAGGAAAGAAATGGCTACAAATCTTAGAATAATTACATGGAATGCCAATGGGCTCTTGCAACATCAACAAGAGTTGAGAGCTGTATTGGACATAGAATAGATTGATATATGTTTAATATCAGAAACCCATTTCACCAATCAAACATTTATTAAATTTAAAGGATATAAAGTATATCATATACATCCCGAAAGTGCTGCCAAAGGAGAAACTGCTGTTATAATCAAAGACAGTATCTTACGCTCTCAAGAATTAGAATACAAAACTAAAGAAATCCAAGCTATATCTGTAAGTGTTAAAACAAAAACTTATCAAGTTTCTGTAACGGCAATATAGAGCCCTCCAAAACATTCAATAAAGAAACATCAGTATCTAGACTTTCTATGTAAACAAGGAAATAGATTCACAGTAGTCGGTGACTTTAATGCAAAACACACCAACTGTGGATCTAGGCTAACCACAACTAACGGAAGGGAGCTACTAGAAGCAATTAAAGAAAATAAATGTGAAATAGAAGAAGGATGGGATATGTATTCTGATCACTCACCGATACTAATGATAGTAAGTGATAATATAATTAAAAAAGAAAGTAATCCTATATCAGTAGGGCGTAACCATTCCGTTTGCGAAGGAGGTAAAGTATCTGGGGATTATCCTAGATAGAAAACGTACCTTGAACTCCCATCTAGAAAGAACAATCAATAAAGCGAGGGCATCGTTCTGGAATATCAGAAGGGTGAGCTGCAAGTTGTGGGGAATGAACCCTAAGCAGATTTTCTGGATTTATCTAACGGTGATAAAACAAATGGTCACATATGGCGCAGTAACCTTGTGGACGAAGGGACTCCAGTCTATTGGGGCGGTTAAATTATCTGGTCTCCAGAGATTAGCTTGTGTGGCTATTACAGGCGCCATGTCAACTACCCCGACAGCGGCAATGGAAAGTTCTCTGGATTTTACTCCTCTCCAAATATTATTGGAGCACGAGGCCAGAATGACCTCTTACAGAGCCATGTCGGTGGCTAGTCAAATTGAGGGGGAGAGGCTATGGGACCACTCTTGACTGCTGCGAGAGATGAGTACTCACCACACTCTCGGAATGGTTTCGGACGTTCTTTCCTCTAGAACTCACATACAGAAGTCCTTTGACGTCCTTTTTCGAGAAGAGACGAATGGGAAAAGGGGGAAATCCTCTTTCCAGGTACAGCTTATGTACTTTACACAGATGGTTCAAAGACCCCAAATGGTGCCGGAGCCAGAGTGTACAGCAGAAAACCGAGAATTGACATCACAATAAGCCTCGGCAAGTATGCTACCATTTTTCAGGCGGAGTTCTTCGCTATAGAATTGTGTGCAAGAGAGTTAGCAGATCATCCTCTTTTTAACGAAAGTATCTACATTTTGTCGGACAGCCAGGCAGCTTTAAAAGCACTGAGCTCCAACCGGCAAGACTCGAAGCTGGTGTGGAACTGCATCGAATCCATGGATCGCATTGCTACCAGTAACAGAGTAACCCTACTCTGGGTACCTGGGCACGAAAGGGTGGAGGGCAATAAGAAAGCCAACACTGTTGCGAGAAGAGGTACAGAATCCGAGTTCATTAGACCGGAACCATTTTTCGGCATAGCCAAAAGCAGGGCCAAAGACACTATCTGGAAATGGGCCGAGAGGAAAACCCTCCAGCACTGGAAAGATATAATTTTGCTAGAAACAACACATAAAAGGCAGAAATTTTTGAAAATCATTTAGAACAAATATTTAAACCAAATGAAGATCAAGAAGAAAAGCCAGACTGAAAAGAAACATAATAGAAGAAGAAGTAATCAAGCCTACGTGACCTAAAGAAGTTTTTACTGAGATAAAAGAAAATATTAACCCAAAAAAGGCTCTAGGCTTTGACTTAATAACTGGGGAAATATTGAAACAGCTCCCCAGAAAAGCTATAGTTAAATTAACACACCTAATTAATTCTGCTTTTAGGTTAAGATATGTCCTTATATTTTGTAAAATGGGCGAAGTCATTATGATTTCCATGCCAGGAAAACCTCCTCATGAAATAATGTCCTACAGATCGATAGTACTACTGCCTATAATATTAAAATTGTTCGAGAAACTCCTACTACAAAAGTTAAAACTTATCATAGAAGCTAAAGAATTAATCCCTAACCATCGGTTTAGATTCAGAAATAAACACTATGCAATAGACAAAGTTCACAGAATAACAGACATAATAGAAAAATTGTATGCTCTAGAGAACTGAAACCAATTAAAGTTGATGTGCCACAGGGAAGTGTATTGGGTCCGATCCTGTACTTTTTATATACGTGCGACATACCACAACTAGAAAATAATAATATTGCTTCTTTTGCTGACGATACAGCTATATTAGCAATAGGTAAAAATGGTGAAGAAGCAACTGAAAAACTACAGACAGCTGTCAAGAGAATAAATACCTGGACTAAAAAATGGAAAATCAGATTAAATGAAGCGAAATCTACACATGTCAACTTCACCAATAAAGTATGCCAACATATACCAGTAAATATTATTAATACCAAAATACCTAGGTATGCCGCCCGATGCAAAGCTCCGCTGGAAAGCTCATGTTAAAAAAAGAGAGAAGAACTTTGTACAAGATATAGGAAAATGTATTGGCTAATAGGGAGAAACTCCACTCTGTAACTCCATTATAAGCTTTTGCTATACAAGCAAATATTAAAGCCAGGATGGACTTATGGTATACAACTATGGGGGTGTACCAAACAGACAAATTTAAATATGATTCAAAAATAAAGTATTAAGGAACATTGTTGATGCCCCTTGGTATATTGACTAAATTAAAACAAATTTACAAAATAACTATGACAGGATCGTAAATAAAAAATATTATCAGTGATGATGTTAGTTATTTTAGATAAAACGTTGTTAAAATCACAAATGTGATATATCACTGAATTTGGAATTTAACGGTTTATAAATATTTGTAATTAAAAAGACAGGTCCGCATTAAAAAAAAAACTTGATGGTGGCTGTTAAGGCACGAAGCGTCATATCAAAGATTTATTAGTGCATTTTTGTAGAAAATTTCAGATACAATAAAACTTTCTATTTTTTGATATTTTTTTAAATAAAAATGTTATGCTCAGAAAACAAAATATCGCATTTTTCGTTTTCCCTGTATAACTCGAGAAGGGCGAAAGTCCCTGTAGATTATATTCTAGCAGTGTAATGTTCTTTAAAATAGTTAACTTTTTGCTTATTTAATCATCTTCGTATCTCTTATGGTTTAGAAGATGGCAATGTTAGCACATGATAAAAGAAACGGCCGTAAATATATATACCGTAAATGTCCAAAAAATGGGTGAAATTCAAAAGCCATGTTATACGGACCTAAACCATGTGAAACTATATAAAATAACCTTTAATTTAAGCCCAAGCAGAGTATTCTACGACTCGTTGGTTATAATGAGGGTAAACTTCAAAGTTAGGGGGTAAATCGGCCAAATTTAGATTTTAACCCAAAACATTGCATATTTTGACTTCATCTTTGAACCACCTATTGTGGTCATCATGACTTACTCTTTCGCCAAATTTCATCCGATTCGGCAGAGATTTCACCAAAATAGCTATATTTCAGTTTTTAGCCCAAAAAACGTATATATGTATCTATTCCAAGGGGAGAAATGATTGCATCCACTCCAAATTTGGATTGAAGATTCCTCAATCATTGGCAATGAAAGGGTTCAAATCCCAAATCTTAGCTATAGGTCTAAAGGGCTCAAAAAAAATAAAACTACTGAATCGACCCATAAAATACCTCCGAAACCTGTTTTTCGGTATTAAGGTGTGGTTCCCCCAAACCAATCCTGGCAAAAATCACGATATCTTATTTTTGGTATAATTACTAAACTTTTTGTCGTTGTGGCTTAGCTATATCAAATTTTTACGAACTTCGGCTTATTTTTCCGTAGAATGACTCCACTAACAATATTTTCGTGAAGACAGACAGACATACATTCAGACATCCAGACAGGAGTTTTTTGCCTTTTCTAACGTCGAGATAAGTGATTAAAAGTAGGAGTAAGAATTTGTTTTCGCCATCACAAAATTAATACTGATAATAGAACTAAAATAATAGAATAGTGATCAAAACAAATCATAAAAATAAAATAAAAACTGAAAATAATATAAAATAAAAAAAATCAGAAAAATGTAAAAAAATAATAGAAAAATATAAAAATGAGAAAACCAGCAAAAATTAAAGTCAAAAACTATAAAAAAAAATCTGAAAAATGTAAAAAGTAAAAGAAAAATATCGAAAAATTGAAAAAACAGTAATAAATCAGAAAAATAAAAAAAAATCAAAAGAATTTAAAAAAAAATTAAAAATAAAGGTAATAAAAATCAACAGGATTAAAAAAAAATAAATTAAAAATAATAAAAAAATGAAAACAGTTAAAAAAAAATTTATAAGAAAAATCAAAAAAATAGCCAAAAAAGGATTTGAAAAATCAGAAAAAATGTGGAATAAATTGGTAGAAATCAGAATAAATTAAAAAATCATAAAACAAAAAAAATATGGAAAACTTTTAATGGTTATAAAAATTTAAAAGAAAAATTAAAAAATTGAAAATCACGAAATCCTAAAAAAATAAAGAAGAAGCAAAATCAGAAAAAAATTAGAATAAAAATTGGAAAAAATTAAATAATTATAAAAATATTTGTCATATTCTATTTCGACCTAAATACGTAAGGGGAAGTTAAAAATATGTGAAAAATTTATAAAATCAAAAAATAGGACGCTCAAAAGATAGTGCTCCGTTTTGGTACTTCAGGCCATATTTCATAGTAATATTAACATATTATCTTTAAAATGTATTATAATAATAATTACGTTCATTATTTTATAAACAAAAGTAAAATTCTACAAATCTTATAATTAATAACTCCATATTCTCGAATGTTGTCAAATGATGAGGTAGTAAAACTTTAAATCCAGTACCACATTTATTATAATTCATACTTACTTTTATATCCCCAATAACATACTAACATTTCAAAAAAATCTGTCGATCCCGAGATTACATTAAAAGTGTGCCTTGTCCTTTGTTGTGTAAACGTTTATAAAACGGTATTAAAATTTATTGTAAAACTGTTTTGTATTTTTGCTCTAAGAACATTCTTACGACTTCCTGATAAAGCAAAATACTTCTTAAAAGCTTAACTAACTCAATGAAAATTTCACACCTAACATTTTCGACCAATTAAATGCCTGTATTTTGTATCGTTACCGTAGCAACTAAAAACAAAATACGGAAATTTTTCTCGTCCTTGGAGTAAAACAACATGAAATTACACTGCAAATTTTGTGACGTTTATAGTAAAATAACATTTACTTTTACCATTTTTTTCATATATCGGTATGAAATTTTTGTACTGAATCCCCACGTGCTTGCATTAATTGCTGGAAATTTGTCTTGTACATGAACTTTTAAAGAAAATTCATGTACTCAAAAAATTTCCGGCAATAATTCATGCCCAAAGGAGATTATAAGTGACAATTTTAATAAAACAAAATTGCGTCCAACGTTCAGTAATAAAGCAATTATCAAATAAAATTGCACGAACAGTTCAAAATTATAAAACATATTTGCTAGTTGTTTCATGTTTCCTATATACAGGGTGTTAGTATATTCGATCGACAATGCTCTACTCCAGAGAGCTCTCGTTAATTAATGGATTTTGATATAGGAACATTAACCCCTAAAGGGCTTAGTTACCGAGATACAGGGTGTTAAAAATTTGAAATTGAAATTCAAAATTGGCTATAAATCAAAAACGCCTTGAAATATTTTTTTCAAATTTGGTGACCAATATGCTCTATAAGAAAGTAATATTTTGACATGAACTAACTTTTGAAAAATTTAACCAGTGGCGCGCTATCAGGGTTAGTTGCAACTTATATCCCCCTATTTTTTACGCCACTGGAACAAATATATTTTTTAATTATTTTTTAAATTCTATGTTCATTTTCAGTTAAAATAGTAATAACATTTTACGGAGCTAAAATGAACGGTGTTGTAGAAATTAACATCTAAACAAAAGTCTGCAATTACTTGAATAATTTACAAATTATGATTTTTGTTGTAATATTATTTGCCTGTGAGCGTTTTGCTAAAGAAGTAAGTATTTGCTTTAATCCGTACTATTAATTCGGTTACATGCTATTTATAGGCTTAATTTCTCAGACCAGACCTGCAATGTAATAAAAATCACAATAATGCAAAAGCTACCAAAATTAAATTCAAACAAATGTATTATAACAATAACAAAATTGACAAAATTAAAATAGTTATTCAAACTGTCAGCCGTTTACTTGGACGCACATTCTACACCGTTTTCTCATTGAAAAACGTGTATTTGAGAATAACTCCTGATTGGACTGAATTAGTTCTGACGCAGCTTGAATTCTCGCTATTAGGTCTTGTTCAGTTTCGACAATGGTTTCGTACACTAAGGACTTCATGTAGCCCCAGATAAAAAAATCGACAGGGTTTAAGTCGGGTGACCTTGGAGGCCAACATTGGGGTCCACCCCTACCAATCCATTTTTCTCTAAAACGTCTATTTAAAAAATTTCTATTTCTAATATTTAACGGCACATTTTCTAATAGTTCATCTAACACTTCTTTCAGAAACCGCGTATAAATAGCTCCACTTAATTTATTTGGTAAAAGGTAAGGTCCAATTAAACAATCTTCAACCATACCCACCCACACATTGACTGAAAATTTATGCTGAAATCCTCGTTCACGAATAGAGTGCGGATTTTCTTTATCTCAAACGTGACTGTATTCTGGAATTAAAAATTCGTTTCCTGGTAAATTTGGCCTCGTCGGTGTACAATACATATTTTGGGAAATTTCGATTTTCACGACACTTTTGTACATACCAGTTTGAAATTTCCATATGTACCGGAAAATCTCTAGGTTCTAATACCTGAACCGTGGTGAATTTGTAAGGATGCAACATTTGTTCTTTTAAAACTTTCCATACAGTATAATTGTTCACTCTTAATGTACGGCCTAGAGTTCGAGTACTTAAAGATGGCCTTTCATTAATATTATTTAATATTGCTTCTTCCAGGCGCACAGTCCTTGTTGTTCGTGGCCTTCCAGCATTATTCCTTTTAATCAACAAGTTCCCAGTTTCTTTCAGTCTTCTTTCAATACTTCCAAATGTAGAATGATGTGGAATTCGACGATTGCGGAATCTTAGTTGGTATAAACGAGCTGCCATTCTACCATTTTTTCGAGCTTCCCCGTATATCATTAACATATCGGTCAATTCTTCAAATGAAAAATTCATATTGTACCAACAAAATTATTTTACAAACTAGTTTAAGACTGTATTGTGAAATGTCAATGTCAAATACACGAACTGTTAACAATTTGACACAAGCCTGCTAGATTAGAGTTTAGAAAATTTAATAGTTACAAATTATCCAAGTAATTGCAGACTTTTGTTTAGATGTTAATTTCTGCAACACCGTTCATTTTAGCTCCGTAAAAGGTTATTACTTTTTTAACTAAAAATGAACATAGAATTTAAAAAAAATAAAAAAAATATATTTGTTCCAGTGGCGTAAAATATAGGGGGATATAAGTTGCAACTAACCCTGATAGCGCGCCACTGGTTAAATTTTTCAAAAGTTAGTTCATGTCAAAATATTACTTTCTTATAGAGCATATTGGTCACCAAATTCGAAAAAAATATTTCAAGGCGTTTTTGATTTATAGCCAATTTTGAATTTCAATTTCAAATTTTTAATACCCTGTATCTCGGTAACTAAGCCCTTTAGGGGTTAATGTTCCTATATCAAAATCCATCAATTAACGAGAGCTCTCTGGAGTGGAGCGTTGTCGTTCGAATATCCTAACACCCTGTATATATATTATTTTTATTTCTATGCTAACTTGTATTGTAACTCATTCATCGGTTCATTTGTAATTAGTTTGGTAAGTTTTTTCTTTGTTGTATAAATTTCCACCCTTTCCTAACAATATGTATTATAGGCCTGATGATGGCATATTGCCGAAACTAGTCGCCGCCCCCTCATTTTTATTCAATGTAACTAAAATCCTTCTTTTAAAAAGAATTCTATTAAATATGGTACTGGATTTAGTTTACTACCTTATAATTATTAGTTGATTTTAATGTTCTGCGATTCTCGCCAAACTTCTCACAAGCGGAAAGGTAATAGTATACATGATGTGACGTGGAAAAAGTTTTAAAAATTTATACTAAAAAAAAGTTTTCCTATGTAAAACACTTTAGTTTATATAGCGAATATCGGAAGGGCCGGCCCGATCTCTTTCAAAAATGGGGTTCTCCCCTAGAGAAAACTAAATGGTAAAGTGGAAACCGAAACTCGATCGGAGCTTTCGTTCGAAAGTTATAATGTTTATATCGAGACAGACAGATACACAGATGTCCGGAAAGAATTTTTTGGCATTTTCGGAATCTGATAGCTCGGAAACGTCGAGAAAAGTGATAAAAATTTGAGAAAAGATTTTTTTTTGCCATCAGGAAATAAATACTGAAGCTTTTGGAGAAACTTTAATTTACCAAAATTAAATTGGATGGACAATAAATTAAATTCTTTACAAATTTATAATATAAACTGCTCTTTTATATCAAAGATTTACTTTAATTGTCATTCATATATTTATATCTTATTCCCGTTTTTACCATTTGATTAAAATATATAACGTGATATGGAATAAAAAGGGATTAATTTTTTTTTAATATAAAATCTAAAAGTCATAAAAATAAATTTTTTATTAACAGTAAAGTAAATAACACCCTGTACATAAATTACCCTACCTTAATGGTAAACTGCCACCTTAATAATTTGGTTCAAATTAAGTAATGTCAAATATTGAAGTATCACGATTGGTGGTAATTAAAAATGAAAAAAATTACCTATTAATGGAGTATTTCGAATAAAAAGTTTAAAATAATCCCAGGAAGTAAATTCAAACAAAATTTTAATAACATCCAAATAAATTCAATTTAATATTTAAAAATCCAAATTTTCAGATATTTCATAATAAAACATTTTGATTGGTCCATTGAAATAATTTTTGATCAAACTGCTGTGTTTTTCTCCTTTGCAAAGGAGTAACTAAGAGGTAGTTGATTTTGAAAATTTCGAAGAAAATTATGTCCAAATCTTCCTCCTAAAAAGATAAACTTTTATTCAAAATAAATTGGATAAAATATTCATTAAATTAAATAAATAAATATTCTTCAAAAAAAAATGTAAAATTATGTATATAAAATAAATATTGAATCAAATTCAAACCACGTACCCTGAAGAAAAATTTTGGTCACACTCGACAAAGGATCGTAGAAAATCGTCCAGAGACTAAAACAGGAGCCTTCAAACGAAGAAAGCAGATAGAAACTTTCAGTGTACTTTTAAGTGAAGTTAATCAAAAGTCTTTCCTAAAAAAAATATTTTAAAAGAAAAATAAATAAACATTTATCCGAGGAACAATCATTTAAATAAAATATAAAATTTAAATAAATTTCTGTAAATATTAAAATAGTTTGTAAATATTAGTTTTAAAAGAAACTCACTTGGTGAAGTTAAAAATTTTATTATAAACATCAAAGCTGTGAAAGTATTCTTGGACTTTTCAGCCATTTTCTATTCATTAATCAGCTGTTTTGACTATTAGTATTAGTCCTCGGTTTGTGTGGGGAGTGTTTTGCGTCGTGTCTTCATTAGACAAAAATCGGTGTCTAATGATGTCATACAAATGTTTTGTTAACATGTCAATGAAATTAAAATATTTTATTTTTGGTTTTAATTGAATGAATATTTGTTTCTCATTTATAAAATAAAAAAAAATTATATTAAATAAATTAAACAAATACGATAAAAAAATTTAAAGAAAAATCAGAATATTCAAAATTTACACTGAAAATTCAAATTCTTTTGTTTATATCTATGAACTCTCCCTGAGACTAAAGAAAACTCATTGCTTTTAATAAAATTAAAAAAAAATAAAGATTAGAAAAAAATTATTTAAATGGCGCCCAACGAAGTATAAAACTTTAACAATTTCAAATAATTTTAGGAATCATATCAATGGGCTACTTTTGTGATTTTTTTAAAAATTACTTTTAAATATATAAGGTCAAAATGAATTATCTACGCTGATTAATAATTTTGGGCCCTACTGACTTCTATTTTCAAATCTCGCGGGCTATGACGTACTACCTGTAACTCCTCCCCTTTTGCACATTTAATTTTAAAGTATCTACTCGACCATATATTATATTTGGTGGTACAACTAAAATAATCAAATAATCGGTATATCGATTTTGAGTGGATTTCGTTAATAGTTAATGAGAAATAATATCCAAAAGCAGAAGAATTTGATTTAATGGTATTGTACGTGAGCAACACACTTGTCACATATTTAAACTGCAGTCTTACCTAAATTTAAATTTCATCGATTTTTATAATCGATTTGCCGATACTAATATTGAAAACCATAACCCGTAATCTCATTCATATGGAATATGAACCATTATTAACTTTCGATAGCGAAGCAGAAAGTTAATAACATAAATACCGTCTGTCTGTGTGTGTGTGTGTGCCTTTCAACACGATATCTTCCGTTCTAGATATCGGATTGCCTTCATATTTGGAATACCGATACTTTAGGTCAAATTAATATATGGGATTGATTGTCAGCCCCAGGGGTCACCCTCAACTAGAGATACATGGTGACACAATTTCAATTTATTGGGATACAAAGTTGGTTAAATGGGAAAAAAGATGCCTATTTGAATACCAATTGAATGGTAGACTTTTCGATGTAGCTTTTACATATTTATTCTCCATTTTTCAGAACACCCCTACAATCACAAATAAATATAAAAATGTAAACAAATTTTGGTTTCATAGACAGTCCCGTTTTCAAAATGACGTAACAGTAAGGTGTATCAATCTTATATAAATATATATAAAGAGCCAATTAAATCAAACCTCAGGTAGTACGTCATCGTTTATTTTAACATGTTATTTATTAAAGAAAAAGTAAATTTGTGCAAAGTTAGTTAAGGGTATAATAGCACCTCAGTTAAATTTGAAATCGAAAATCCTTTTGTAAAATGGCTGAAATTTTAAATGTATATATTGGAGGAAATTATCGATTACTTCCGATTTTTTTTTTCTTAAAAGTACTTTTTGTTAAAGAGAAAAAAATTCGCTTTCCTCAAAAAATTGGAATTTTGAAAAATAGATATGACCTGACCTAGATAATGTCACAATGAATATGCTGTAAAAATTTTGTTTCTTATTATCAAACCGTTGTCCTTCTCTCGAGTGTACAGAGTGAAGTTGTTGCTATGATATAATACATATAAATAAGAAATTTTGAAAAATGTTATTTCGACAACGGTTTGATATTAAGAAACAAAATTTTTACAGCATATTCATTGTGACATTATCTAGGTCAGGTCATATCTATTTTTCAAAATTCCAATTTTTTGAGGAAACCGAATTTTTTTCTCTTTAACAAAAAGTACTTTTAAGAAAAAAAAAATCGGAAGCAATCGATAACTTCCTCCAATATATACATTTAAAATTTCAGCTATTTTAGAAAAGGATTTTCGATTTCAAATTTTACTGAGGTGCTATTATACCCTTAAGGTATCATGTAGCCCATTAAAAGGCTTATGCCCATTTCGTACCGTGTCATGTCGTACCTTTACCTTTAAATTTCCCCCTTCGTAGCTCATCCCAAATGTATACCTTTGGCTAGTTTCATTTCGTACCGCGTATTATTATTACTTCAAATACCTCTAGGTACATATATTTTTAACAGGAATAAAAATATCATCAACTTTTTTTTCTTAAATGGAATGATTACATTTTTTTGATGGTTTCTTATTAAGCATAAATTTCCAAGTGCAACAGTTTTTCGAAAATTTTCTAAGTGCAAAATACCACTAAAATCTAACAAAAGTCATTTTTAAAGTTGTATAAGAAAATAACCAATTAAGACTCAGTTTTGAAACTTGGAAACTAATAGGAAAAAATACAGTCTATTCTGAAAATTCCATTAGTTTTTTTGTGAAATCTGAGCAAGTAGGCGTTAAACATAAAAGTTTGAACCATCGACCGAAAAAAAATGGAATATTCGAATATCAAATTTGACATTTTCAAAATTCTTGTATTAACATTTTTTTTATTTGTCTTTTCAACAGTAGTAATTATAATGTATTTTTTGAGAAAAAAAAATGAAATTGGTAAAAAAATATCTCTATTTTGCCAACTTACATTTTGTATTTTTATCATATGGGATTATCCAAAATATGGATTATATTTGGAAAATCCCAAAAAATCTTTAGCAGGTATAAGGAAGGGTAATGCTGTATCAAATGCAACTGTTCATATTTATTTTATAAGCCAGGGTACCAATTGAAACTAAAACAGGTAAAATTTTTGGACGATACGAAATGGGACAGTACCAAATGACACGACACCAATTAAAAGACCCCAAAATTTCAATGCATATCAAACGCCTGATTTAAACATTCTGTTATTAATATTTGTATTATTATTTGTTTTTTTCTGCTATAAAATACTACTCAGACGTTAGTTTTAATTCACTCTATTTATTTTTTAAGTAAACTTCAAAAATGTGTTTTCATTCAGGTAACTTTTTACATTTTAGTCATTATTGGGAAACCGAAAAAACTAAACTATCATTCTCTAACGAAAATATTTACGTAAAAGCGTATGGAAAAATATTAGACAGGTCATTTAAATAAAACAATGTTTACAAATATTGCAAGCGGTACCGGATACATCAACGCGCAAACGAGAGAAACGTAAATTATGCCTGTGTAAACAATTCATTTGCAACTAAAGTATATTTTGGGTGTCAGAGATCCACATGTATAAGCGATATCCATGTCAGTTTGAAAAATTACCAACGGTCATTATTTGTTTGGTTTTAACTCGCCCTCTTCATATACCGGTGACAAGTAATATATTTGTAGCGATATTTTTTTACAACTATAAAATAAATTTTCTCTTTAATACATTAAATTGTTAGTTATAAATTTTATTTAACGTTTAAGGGTTGATTTGTCTCATTAACTCAATCAAATTAAGAATAATTGTAATAACCCTGGTATATAAGTTTATAAAATATATTTAACATTTTTATATTATGTTATTTTAATTCAATTAAATTTCAATACAATTTATCAAAGTTCATACCAGTTAATAGAAAAAATTTATTTATTTTTAGGAACCTAAACAAATTCAAAAATAAACTGGCGCATAACACCCTTTTTCATGACATTTTTCTTCTAACCTATAATTAGAACAAAAAACTACTTTATGGCACTGGAAAAGTCTTTAACGTAAATATATTTCTAAAATTCTAAACAGATGTTTCTTTAAAAATAAATATTTTTTCCTGTTTTCAAATTTAATACTAGTTTTTTTAATCATTTCAAATTTTGGAAAACAATTTTTCCTTTTTGGTTCCAAAGCAATTAATCTAATAAATTTTAATTAACTATCATAACTAGTTTTCCTAATTAATAATCTACTATTACTATTTAAAAGAATACTAACTTAATAATTACTGATAATTACATTTGTAACACAATTTTAATATGATGTACGTTCAAACCGTAAAATTAAATCGACGCGGAGTGCGAATATCCAATATTAGTCAATTTTAATTTGGAAATGTGCGAAATTACCTCGTCATGTTCTGAAATTGTCCCATTTCGTGGTGGAGAGAGCATCATACACATGCATCATCAATTATTTACCACTTAATTATAATTTCTACCTCCTAGTTAACAGGGTTTTAATAAGTCATGGTCGTTTCACACTTTGGTCATGTGATGGAGAAGCAAAGGGGGTAAGTGAGTGAGGAGGTTACGGAAAATAATATATATCATATGCTTAGAGTCAACACGTAAATAATGGCATATACAGGAGATTTTAAAACTAAGTAATTTAAATTAAAATAAAACAAGTTTTGTTTGTGAATATGAAATCAGAATTTTTAATTTTAAGTGGGTTTTTACTGCTAAGACTCTATTGATCTCTGTCCATCATAGCTTCTATCCAGTTGTTGATATTCATAGTCTGTGATCCTTGTCTATATTATCTCTCCAGCTGAATTTTGGTCGTCCAAGCGGTTTTTTAAGTTTGTATTCTGATTCTACACCATATTAATCAGGCGGTTGTCTGTCAGGGGATCTTTAGACGTGTCCCGAGCTGAGATTTTATAGTTTTTATTATATTTAGATTATGGTACAACAGTCCTAGTTCAGCTGTTATTATGCGCTATTGTCCAGTAGCTAGTTCTTATGGAGGACCATATATTTTCCCTATAAACTTTTGCTCAAAATGCTGGAGAAGGAGCTCATTTTTTTGTGAGGGTCCATGCGCCTCATCCGTAGCATTTTAACAGTATTTATTAGAGTTTGCATTAAGATAAAGCATTTATTTGTAAAGAGTGGCCCAAATAATAATTAATAAAAACAATTAAGAAATTGAAATTGTAAACATTTTATTTTCACAACTTAATATCTGTGAATACATATATATTTTTTTTAATCTTTATTTATTTATTTATTTATTTATTTTTCTTTTTGAACATATGAGGTCCGAGGTGACACACCTGAAAATAAGTAAAAGATACATTTGAGCAATTATTATCATATTCATTCATATCGTAATCAAATATTATTTAAACGTGCGTAGATATCGTTTTCTCCTTTTAATTTTACATTATTAAATCAATAAGAACATAATAATTTGTAATTATTTAAATACCAATTCAATTAAATAATATTAATCAATAGACACTGAGGGTCAGAATCACACAACAGTGTTTTTCATTATTTTAATACCAAGGATATTAGAGGCAGATAGGTAAAATATCCTTCTACCAGCACTAGAGGCAGAATCACGCAGAGTACTCTGTTCCTACACTGAGGGGCAGAATCACGCAATAGTGTCTCTAATTATATAAATATCAAGGATATTAGGGGCAGAATAACATAAAATATCCTTCTACCAGCACTAGGTGCCGAATCACGCAAAGAGCTTCACAAATGGAACATCGACTGAGTACTAAGGGCAGAATCACGCATCCTTGCTAAATATTCTGAAGGATTATTAAAGTTTTTAAAAATTTCAAGGATTTAAAAGGATTGTTAAGGATTCTTGATAGGACTCTTTAAGGATTTTAAAAAATTATAAAGGATTGTCAATAATTCTATTAAGTCCTTGCTAAAGATTCTAAAGGATTATTAAAGATTTTAAAAATTTCAAGGATTTCAAAGGATTGTCAAAGATTCTTGATATGATTTGTTATCTAGGATTTTAAAAAATTATAAAGAATTGTCAAGAATTCTATTTAGTCTTTGCTAAAGATTGCAAAGGATTATTAAAGATTTAAAAAATTTCAAGTATTTCAAAGGATTGTCCAGGATTATTGATAGGACTCGTTAAGAATATTAAAAAATTATAAAGGACCGTCAAGAATTCTATTTAGTCCTTGCTAAATATTCTGAAGGATTATTAAAGATTTTAAAAATTTCAGGGATTTCAAAGGATTGTCAAAGATTCTTGATAGGATTTGTTATCTAGGATTTTAATAAATTATAAAGAATTGTCAAGAATTCTATTAAGTCTTTGCTAAAGATTGCAAATAATTATTAAGGGATTTAAAAATTTCAAGTATTTTAAAGGATTGTCCAGGATTTTTGATAGGACTCGTTAACGATTTTAAAAAATTATAAAGGACTGTCCTTGCTAAATATTCTGAAGAATTATTAAAGATTTTAAAAATTTCAGGGATTTCAAAGCATTGTCAAGGATTCGTGATAGGATTCGTTATCCAGGATTTAAAAAAATTATAAAGGATTGTCAAGAATTCTATTTAGCTTTGCTAAAGATTGCAAAGGATTATTAAGGAATTTAGAAATTTCAAAGGATTGTCAAGGATTATTAAAGATTTTAAAAATTTCAGGGATTTCAAAGGATTGTCAAAGATTCTTGTAGGATTTGTTATCTAGGATTTTAATAAATTATAAAGAATTGTCAAAAATTCTATTAAGTCTTTGCTAAAGATTGCAAAGTATTATTAAGGAATTTAAAAGTTTCAAGGATTTCAAAGGATTGTCCAGGATTCTTGATAGGACTCGTTAACGATTTTAAAAAATTATAAAGGACTGCCCTTGCTAAATATTCTGAAGGATTATTAAAGATTTTAAAAATTTCAGGGATTTCAAAGCATTGTCAAGGATTCGTGATAGGATTCGTTATCCAGGATATAAAAAAATTATAAAGGATTGTCAAGAATTCTATTTAGCCTTGCTAAAGATTGCAAAGGATTATTAAGGAATTTAGAAATTCCAAGGATTTCAAAGGATTGTCAAGGATTCTTGATAGGATTCGTTATCCAGGATTTTAAAAAATTATAAAGAATTGTCAGAATTCTATTTAGTCTTTGCTAAAGATTGCAAAGGATTATTATGGACTTTAAAAGTTTCAAGGATTTCAAAGGATTGTCCAGGATTCTTGATAGGACTCGTTAAGGATTTTAAAAAATTATAAAGGACTGTCAAGAATTCTATTTAGTCCTTGCTAAATATTCTGAAGGATTATTAAAGATTTTAAAAATTTCAAGGATTTCAAAGCATTGTCAAGGATTCGTGATACGATTCGTTATCCAGGATTTAAAAAAATTATAAATGATTGTCAAGAATTCTATTTAGTCCATGCTAAATATTCTGAAGGATTATTAAAGATTTTAAAAATTTCAAGGATTTCAAAGGATTGTCAAGGATTCTTGATAGGATTCGTTATCTAGGATTTTAAAAAATTATAAAGAATTGTCTATTTAGTCTTTGCTAATTCCAACAATATTTAAACAATAAATATTAATCTATCCACACTGAGGGGCAGAATCACGCAACAGTGCTTCAGTAAACAATTAAATATTAAATAATTCACATAACTGTATCAATAACAAAAGTTAAGATCTTTCATTTATTTAAAATCAGTAATAATAAAATTACCATGAATAAATAGTAATAAAATTGCCATAAATATATAATAATACAATTGTCATAAATAAATAATAATAAAATTGCCCAGTGAAAACTCACCAAAATTCAATTCGTGAACACACATAAAATGATACACCCTTGCTTATTAAACGCCATCGATATACTGAGAAACTGATTTTTATCTATTCAGACGAGACTCAAGGGTTTGCTGTCCACTTGCAACTTATAACCGCGATGGTTGCATATTTGGGAATTCTTGTGTGTGTGTTTCGGATATTCAATATTCGAGATAAAACAAGCATTTATACTAATAAGAAAAACGCATTCTTACATATTACCACTCGGTGTCCTGGCTGTTATTTCGTTTAATCATAACTTGATGTTATGTAAGTTCCCAGATATTTAAATTGTGGGGAATTTTTTAGCTATTTCTATCTCTGAGAGGATTGCGTGTTACATACCAATATTTGGGTTAATCTACGTTAATTTTAATACAAGTATTAAGAAATTCTTGATATTGATAATATTACTTCCTATTGTGTGAATATAATCTGCAAAGGTCAATGTCCTTTGTGGTCCATAATTTGTGAAAAATTCTGTTTTGATGTTGGACTTCTTAATTGCCATGTCAAGAGTACAATATTGAAGAGTACTGGAGATAGTTCGTCTCCCTGTTTCAAACTTTGAATTTGTTGAAAATTTTAGTTACCTATCGCTCGAAGTCGATAAACAGTTAGTGTATATCTTTATTATTGATCCACCTTAGATGAAATCGGATCTTCACAATAAGGTAATATTCGCTTCAATAATATATTGGAGAATATTTTCTATGCTAAGTTTAGTAGTAATAATACAATTTTATGCAATTTAATCGATCTCCTTTTTTGGAATGGCGTAATAATGCATTTCTTCCATTCTTTGGGTATAGTTTCCGTGTACTATTAATTTGTGTTCCCCGGTTTTTAGCAGTTCTACGGCGGCATAAAACACTGTTTAACTTTTTTGGCAGATCACTTTCTCTCTTATCTATTTTGTAAATTGGGAATTCGATAATTATATGTTTCACTGTTACCGGCACATCACACGAGTAAGATATTTTTGTGCTTCGTGTTTCAGACCTACTGAACCTCAGCTTATACTCACCCCATCCAACGCCTAGACTACCTTGGAACACCCTAGATGATGTTCATTCCACCGGTCATTTTCCCATAAGTATCACCACTCTCTTCAAAAACGCATCCACTAATAAAGCTGACTGGGAAAAATACAGAAAAAGTATATATTTACCGGATCTCATGGAGAATAGAGATAATGATACAGACCTTATCACCAAAGCTGTAATACAATCTTCCAACGGATTTATTCCAAAGACAAAACCATCTAAAACTAATAGAGCTATCCTATGGTGGAACAATGAAATTCGATTAGCTATCTCTGAAAGAAAAAAAGATATAATCGCCCAAAGAAGACACCAGCTATGAAAAACCTGATATCTTTTAAAAAAATCAAGAGGAGGAATACTCATTCCATTCCAGAAGCCCTCTCTCATGATAACAATATTATCAGAAACCCTACCGAAATTTGCCAACCATTACTAACAGAAGAACAGCAATGACAATTATACAATTGACATCCAAAACAAAAAGAGAGATTCAGAAAATACTCACCTGACACATGACAATATACTATATTTTATAATAATACCAATTCGTGAACTGGAAAATAAAAAGATCCTAAATTTATGTAATCAAATCTGGATTACTGGCATATTTCCAAGTAGATGGAAGATTGCATCTATTATTCCGATCCTAAAAATAAACAAACTAATTACAGATCCTAACAGCTATAGACCGATCTCTCTACCTAGGAAAGTTCTTTAAGAAATTCAGTCAATGCGAGACTTTCTTGGTGGTTAGAATTGAATGGTCACGTACCTAAATTTCAAACGGGTGGATACTTTTGAGGCTTTGGAAAATGATATTTAAGACGCCTTTTTTCACAGGGAGCACCTTGAAGCAGTACTCTTCGAAATTCACTAGGCATATGACGAAGTGTGGAGATGCTATTTTATGTCAACTACACAAGCGGGGTTTAGGTGATAAATTGCCTCTTCTTCTCCAGAATTTCCTCTCCAACCGCAACTTCCATGTAAAAGTTGGATGTTTACAATTTACGTAAAAAATACTCCATAATGGCATCCCCCAAGACTCGGTTCTTAGCGTGACTCTTTTTGCTGCAGCCATAAATTTTCTCTTAGTATACCCATCACCAAATATTAAGGTCTATTTATATGTAGATGATCTAACAATAAGATGTAAAAAAAATGAATGGGTTTTATGGTGGAAGGGGCATCTGCATACCAAAATTTAGGTCCACATCTTTAATTTTTAAAAATTAATCCGTAAAATACAAGAATCAATGAGGACCTTCTACTGCACCAATTTAAAACAGAAGCTAATGATCGCATTAAGGGTACACACCAACCAAATTTCAGCTTGATTGGTCAAACGGTACGGCAGCTATCGTGGAAAACACACAGACAGACACACAGATACACAGACTTCACTCTGGAAATGGTCTGAATTTTCTCGGGGAACCTCAAAATAGATATTCCCATCGATGACTCGATTTTTTTTTGCTTGTTCACCATGTTTTCCCTTCGATGGAACCGGGAAAATTAAAAACCATAGAAACCGTTAATAATGAACCTGACAGATTAGATAACTTATATGGTTCTATTTCTCCAAAAACGGATCCACTTTTGCCGTCTAACTAACAATAGCAAAACAAAAAATTATGGTTAACGATAGCATTACATTATTAGGTATGATCTTCGACAAAACATTGTGCTGGTCTGAACATATTGAACAACTTGCAACGAAGTGCAAAAAGCTCTTACCTTAATGAGATGCGTAGCAAATATGCGATGGGGAACAGCTAGAGGAACAGTATTAAAACTATACCAATCTCTAATCCAAACAGTGTACGCATCGTAGAGCGTCTAAACTAAAAGTTCTAGACAAATTAGAAATAACAGCCATTAAAATAGCAAGCGGCGCTTTCAGAACAAGCCCTACAATAGCTGTACTAAGCGATATCACCTTTCTACCCAAACAACCCATTATTCAACTTAGATAATGGATATGCAAACAATTGTACAAGCGTAACACGTCCGACCAGAATCCGTTCAGTAGAAGAACGAGAAAAAACATTGACCTTAAAAGGACAAGACCTGAACCTTATCCGAATATTCCACCAGGGATCCTTACTCGACCAAAAATCCATCTAGATTTAGTCACATGTAAGAAGGAAGATAGTTACTTCTAACATAATTTATAAAAAGATGTTCCCGAAAAAAATACAGAGCTTTAGTAACGACCTAATTTACATGGACGGATTAAAAACGAAAACCAGTGTAGGAGCTGTAATAGTTACCAACAATGCATTTCACTACTGGACGTTGGACCTACACTGCAGCATCTTCACGGCAGAACTATATGGCTTATGGCAAGTGCTCATTTTCTTTTTTTTCAATAAAAATGCACTCATACTTGATATGTTGGAATTAATCACCCACATTAAAACACAAAATAAAACTACTAACCTAATGTGGATACATGGGCATTGTGATATCTCCGAATCAGCGGCTAAACTGGCAATTACCCAGGATACAAACGACAAAATCGCTACTACAAAGCGACATAAAACATTTAATTAGTCAGTCACAAAGGACAACTTAAACTTGTCAAACCAACTGTTAAAAAATGGACATATCCGAAAAATCTGACAAGAAAAGATCAATTAACTATATGTAGACTGAGGATTGGACACACTAATCACACATAAACCTATTGAACGGCACTGAAAAACCCAGATGTGAAATATGTTATAACCGGCTAATTGTCTGCCATATTTTAACGTGTGAAGCATACAGAGAGGATAGATAAAATCACGATCTACCAAGCCAAATTGAAAATGTACTTCACAAAAATCCTAGCCTACCTAACGGACATCAACTTAAATAAAAAAATATAAAATTCTGTGATGGTCGCTAATGACCTTAGTAGTCGATGCGAAAAAACTATATAGGCGTTTAAAAATCTGTATTAATAAATAAAGTGTTCATTTGAAAATAAACAAGCCATTTTTAAAGAACAAATTAGATATTATAATCTAAGATTTATTACACAATATTATTATTATAACCGAAGAAGATCCACCTTTTTTTCTTTCTTTTTTGTATTATAGAGGGGAAACTGCGTTTACGCACACCCCCGTGATGTACTGGGGGTAGTGTGGGGCTCAGGATTCCCACTACCCACTAAAAATCACCTCCTAGCTCCTATTTTAGAAACCATGCCCTGGAATCGCATACAATCGGGGCTGTGGTCTCCCTGACAGCGCTTGCCACCGAGGTCTTTCCTCCGCCTCCATCTCTTAGTAGGATGGCCTTTTATGAGGCCATGTATAGCAGACCAGTGCCTTCTACTACTGACCATTAGATGCACTATGTTGTTTACCGTCAAAGTCGTTCCCAGGCCTACCTCTACAGCAGTTCTTCTCACCTCCCACCTCGCACACAGCAACATATTGTGCTGGGGAGAGTATCCTTTCCCACGGCAGATACAGTCGTCCGTCAGCGTTTTCTTTATTCGCTTCATGTAGGTACTGAAGCTTCCATGCCCATTGAATAATTGGGTGGCATTGTACTCAATTTCCTTATGCCAGTTCAGCCATTCTCTTAAAGCCGGGATGATCTCCTTCGTACATTGGGCGACTGTGTGAAGCTCCTCCCATCTAAGGATCCACCGCTCAATTGTGCCCTCCTCTGTCACTCTGCCCCTTCCAGAGAGCCTCACCCGTTCGTCGATCAGCAGGTCTATAGGAGGGACTCCCGCGATGACAGCGAGGGGCTTCAGGGAAACCGTCCGATAAGCCTGAGTTACCCTGAGTAACGTCCTCCGTTGTGTGGATAGTAGCATCCCCTTGTACTGTTTGACCTGTGTTACCCTTCCCCAGATGGGCGCAGTATACAGAATTACCGAGGCAGCTACTCCTGCCAAAATTTTCCTTTCCATTATCCCTGGGCCAGTCAAGTTGGGCATCAGCCTCATCAGGGCAGCTGTTTGCCTAGATGCCTTTTCGCAGGTTTTTCTAACATGTTCGTTAAATATGAATTTATCGTCTAGCCACACTCCTAGATATTTTACAGATTTGCTCGGTGTAATGTTCCTGCCACCCACCTGGAACCCGATGTCCTCCCTTTTCCTCGGGCCTCTGAGTGCCTCCGTTTTCTCGGGTGTCATCTCTAGCCCTTGGTCGTCAATCTACTCCCTGGCTATTTCCGTGGCCTTTTCAGCCTTCATCATTAGGCCCTCTTTGGTATGTGCAAGTATTATCATGGAGAAGTCGTCCGTAAAAGCCCCGACGAACACCCCCCCCCCCCCGGTAGATCAAGCCTTAATATACCATCATACATCAGGTTCCCCTTCCCCACAACTAACAGTCTCTACCTGCAGTAGTCTCCCACTAGATTTTGGAGGTATTCGCTCACACCAATGTCCCTGAGGGCTCTTAATATCTTGCTTCATCTCGATATGTTGAATGCGTTCTCTATATCCGAGAAGACCATGGCGCCCCATGTCCAACCCGGATCTGTGGCCTCCCTAATTATGTGGCTAATAACATGGACAGTCGATTGCCCCTCTCGGAACCCATACTGTTTTTCAGATATGCCGTTATTGTTGTTAATCTCCTCGTGTAGCCTTGCCCTTATCAATTGCTCGAACAGTTTTCCCAAGCATATACTTCTCTTCGACTATCTTTCCTTTAGGGATTATGACAACCTTCGCCCTCTTCCATTCTTTGGGAACACCTTGTACATACATGAGGTGGTTCGTGACCTCTAAAAACAACTGGGGAAATTTCTCTACCGCCACCTTGACTGCCTCGGGTAGTATGCCATCTGGCCATGGCGCCTTCTTTGTCTTCCCTGCACTTGTCCAGTTTCCTCTCATCCTATAGTTCGTTAGGCTGTAGGAGATGTTTAAATATCTTATAGCCTTTCCTCCAGGGGTCGTCGTCCAGCTCGTTGCACAGATCTTCCCATGACTTAAATTTGGCCCTTTTGATGGTCTGTCTTAGTGTTTTCCTTGCCCTTTAGTAGTCTCTTTCCAGTGCCTCGATGACCCCATCAACCTGGACACCCCTTCGCCTCTCCCTCATCACTTTTCTTCCTAAGTTCGCTGTGGCATCTCTACATCCCCGAACCTCCTCGTTCCACTAGAAAGGCCGCTTCCTGTTGGCTTCTCTGATCCTGGTACGCTTTTGTGCCTCCTTTATAGCCTCCGTCAAACGCTCCAGCCCCATGTCCCTGCTGATCATTAAGTTCATGAAGTCTCTCAACACCCCCCTATAGGCCTTAAAAGCCTCATTGCTCACGTTCGGAGAGACGTAGCAGTTGTAGAGGTTCCATGCTCCCAGATCCAGTCTGATGAACCCCTCTCCGCGTGTGTGCTACCAGATTCCACAGTCCCTATTTGGCACACTTACTACTCGGTCCTTATCTAGGATCCACCTCTTGTCCGTAGCTATTGCCTGCAATAGGACGATGTCTACGGCATTCCTGATGGCCATATTTTTAGCAAGATCTTGGGCATTCCTCTTCCTGTCGATATTGATTTGAAGTATTTTTAACCCCATTCGTTTTATGTGTATATACAAAGAAAAATAAAATATATATAAGAATAAAAATAAAATAAATATAAATATAAATAAATAGAGGTCTGTTTTAGTCGTGAGTAAAGCTTCTCGGAATCTTCGATATGGCTGTGCTTACTTTCCTCGAGAGTAGCCTTTTCCTCCTCAATGTTTCCACTGCGCATCTAAAGCTGGGACACGACATTTGGTCCAGTCTGTGCCCTTTTGTCTCGCATTTTGGGCAATAAGGAGCACCCTTGCACTCCTTTGTCTTATGCCCCCTCTCGCAGCAGTTTATTCACTTTTCTTCTTCGCTTCTAGGATCCTTACAGTCAGCCGCTATATGACCAAAGTTCAGGCAGTTAAAGCATCTAGTTACCTTTTCCATGATCGTACACATCACCCACCCTATCTTAATCTTCCCCATCCTCGTGAGTCTAGCGGCCTTATCTCTCGGGAGTTCTACCATGGCGTCCTTCTGCGACGTCTTGCCCATCTTCAGTGATCTAATGATCATTATATCGGTATTCGTGCCTAGCGCTTTTCCCACCTCCTGCTGGACCTCTCCCTCCGTCGCGGTAGCATCCAATCCTAGGATAAAAATTATTGAAGCCTGGTCACTTTCATCTCCGATAATTTGTTCCTAATTTCTTCTTGTAGCTTTTTTGCAATTTTAATATCACCCTCAACCGTTATTAGTAGGTCTCTAGCTATAGATTTCCTTACATCCCTGATTTTCACCCCAATCTTATCGATATCGATGCCATTTTTAACTTCTTTAAGGAGATCTGCATAACTCTTCTCACCTGCCTTGATGGCTACCACATCGTTTCTTGTTTGGGCCCTCCTGTCTAGAGCCAGTTTCCCAGTGTAAACGATCTGAACCTCCGTATCCCTGATCCACCTAATTTTATATAATAACTGAAACCTAGATCCTAGTAGGAACGTACAACTTAATCACTCGAAGACACTGTGCAGGTAGTTTTAACACTGGACTGTACGTGATATTTTCTTTATTAATAAACGATTTAGCATTTTCTTTTTTTTATTTCCGCAATCTCAATGATATTGAACATTCGTATTAGGGAGTTAAGTATGACAGTAAACATGACTAATAGTGCTAGAGATACATCAACAAAGCCAAGTTGGAATATATAAATCATTACAAAGTTTAATTATCATGGTGGTTTCTAAATTGGTAAAAATGTTTTTATAAATATATTAAATTAGAATAAGAAGAAGACTAATATTTATTGTCTGTAAGGTGCGTTCAGTAGGTTGCTTAGACATTTATTACGTTTTGTAAAGACAATTTTACATACGGAGATAAAATTAATTATAATAAATCTGTCTTAAGAGAAAATAAAATACCATGCATAAATAGCAGGATAGTGATATATACAGGGTGGCGCAAATTTAATCAAACACAAATTTGGTTAAATCAGAAAAATATGCGTATTTTCAAGATAAATTGATTGCTTTTTTCAAAATATCAGGTATGGTCCCAATATATGTGGGAAAAACCGATATGGATATTTTTCGTTTTATTTAATTGGCAACTTAATTTAAAACGATAAAAAAACAAATTATAAAACTTATTTATTAAGGGGCACCCTCAACTATTTTTTTAAAATACGGACCTTTCCTTGTTTTTTCATCCTTTCTCTATCGAACAGCTTAATTGTTTTATTAGGTTCTGACAATGAAATATACTTTAGGAACTTTTCTAAGTACGGTGCTGTTTCATTTTCTCTGTAAATATTTATTTTTAAATAAAATGAATTAAAAATTGAGTATACGGATTAAGCATACTTAATTTCTATTAAACCGGAACTGATATTTTAATTAAAAAAAACAATAAATTCGTCTGGAAATTACGCAGCTTCTTTTCCATTTAACCAACTTTGTATCTGGAATCCCTGTAGTGTTCAAATATATTTGTACCAACCTGTATAATAAATTATTGACTGATGAATATATTTAAATAATTACCGTAAATTTTATTTCGAACCACGGAGATTTTTGCTCTATAAATTTATTATAGTATAAAAAAACATGAAATTAACTAAAATTAATCCTTAGGAAGGTTAAAGTTGAGAATTAATAAAACGAATATAAAAGTAGGATAAGTAATCTTCATATAATACTTATTTTTGCATATTCTAATACACATAATAATTTTTTTCGTGTATGACATTTACTAAAACAGGGGAGGCAGGTATTAAATATGGTTTAAATCTACATCAGCACGTATTACGATGTTTACTGTTTTCATCCTGATTGCATACATTGCATACTCTAATTTTTTGCTTCGCGATGCAGATAATAGCTCGTAGCTGGTTTCAGTGCTTTACATCGATTAAAAATTTTAATCAAAACTCTTTTTCCCCTTTTTTACTGTTGTAGAAAGTAATAATATTGAGTACAATAGAGAATGAAAATAATGGGTAAAATGTGAATAAAATTTTAACAGAAATCTAATTATTTGCTCCTGTTATTAAAAATAACAATTAATAGAGTACATGTAGATTACGTGTCGTAAATATACTGCAAATATTTTCCATTTATAACTCTATTTTTGTAAACAAATAGTCTTGGACAAATTTATAAAATTGGCCAAAACTGAACGTCCATAATTATTTTCTGTGGTTAAACGAGTTTTGTATTTATGGGACAAGCTGTATTATGAACTATTCAACAGTCACATTAAAACTAATCCGGATCATCATCACTGGCAGATGGCGTATAAATCAGCACAGACCTACTCCATGTCATCGACAGGTTAATTTTGCCAGAAATGAGTTACCTTTGTATATAGTAATTTATGCAACATGGACATAAATTAAGAAATACCCTACATAAATTTTACTTTTACAAGTAGGTTTATTTTAGTATACAGGGTGTTTCATAGGTAAACCGACGTTAACTGCAAATAGGTGATTCCAAAAAACTAATATTTGATGGGTCTAACCCACCTCATAAGTGAGTTACAGGGTGTTTTATCAACATTACTTATTTCTTTTAACCCTTGTTTCTTCGGAACCACCCTGTATATTTATTTCATATTTAGCAAGCTTGTTTAAGTCTATCGCACGAATTCGACGAAAATGATCGATTGTTTAGTTTAAGCTAAAAGTTTTAGTAGCAAAATAAAAGATGCAGTATCAAAAAACATGAATTCCTGCTTAACTTTTTCCGCTCTTTTCGAATATACTATCCAATTTTTTAAATTCTGATATACAGAGTGTTGTTCATCGTGAAAATAAAGTTGGTAATATGTTTTGAAGCCTGACCTGGATTGTTATTTTGCTTACTGTGTCAGTTTAATGTACTAATAGACTCAGACAAGCTTGCTAAATATGAAATAAATATACAAGGTGCTTATGAAAAAACGAGGGTTAGGAGGAATAAGCAATTTTGACAAAAAACCCTGTAACTCACTTATGAGGCGGGTTAGACCCATCAAATATAAGTTTTTTGGAATCACCCAAGTGCCCTAGGGGCCATAGTATCTTCAGGAGAAATGATCCCCATTGAATTCTGAACAACTTAATTTTTTTCTGTGGTCTGTACGTCTGTCTGTCTGTCTGTATATCTAGTTGTCGTCCGCAAAGCTTAAAAATGCCATAACTTTGAATGTTTTAATGTATCGACTTAAAATTTTCACCATTTTTTAAGACCCATTTTAGTAGAAAATGAGTGAAATCGGAAAATGAATAAACTGGGTTTTCCGGGTTTTTCCCACTTTTTTCTAGTTTCACAGGAAACACGCTTCAGGTCGTAATTTTTGAGCAAATCGCTTCAAATTTGGAAAAAAGATAGGTACATTGAAGTACTGTTACGAAGCGTATTTAAAATCGGAATAATCAGAAAATTTATTCTTGGCTTTCCCGGACCGTTTTTCCGAAAATGTCATCATTTTAAAATAACGATATCTCTGAAACCGTGAAAGATATTCAAAAAAGAAAAATACGAATGTAGGACTTAAGTATTATTTGAAGTATTTTTCCGAAAATTGTTGAAAAAGTTAGGAAAAAATTTAAATTAAAAAAAAGAAATTTTTGAAAATAAAATGCCGAAAATCTCGGAAACGAGGGGGAATATCGAAAAATGTAAAGAGTACTATTTTGCTGTACTTGAACTGGTCCCGGAAATGAAAATACGGAAAAAAATATTAGAAAATTGAAAAAAATAATGAAAAATAGGAAAAAAAATATTGAAAAATATGGAAAACATAATGAAAAACATGGAAAAAAATAATAAAAAATATGAAAATATAAAAAAAAAAAATAATTAAAAATATGGGAAAAAATATATGGGAAAAAATAATGGAAAATATGGAAAAAAATTATGAAAAATATGGAAAAAAATAATAAAAAATATGGAAAAAAATAATGGAAAATATGGATAAAAATAATGAAAAATAGGGAAAAAAATGAAAAAAAAGGAAAAAAAATAAAAAATATGGAAAAAATAATTAAAAACATGGAAGAAAGTAATGAATGATTTGAAAAAAAATATGAAAAATATGGAGAAAAAAAATGAAAAATATGGATAAACAATGAATAATATGGATAATCATAATGAAAAATATGGAAAAAAATAATAAAAAATAGGGAAATAAATGAAAAAAAATATGGAAAAAAAATAATGAAAAATATGGAAAAAAATAATTAAAAATATAGAAAAAAAATTTGAACAAACCGCTTTAAATTTCTGAAAAGATACCTTGAAGTACTGCTACAAAGCCTATTGAAAATCGAAATAATCGGAAAATTTATTGTGGGTTTCGCAGGATTGTTTTTCCGAAAATGTCACCATTTTAAAAAGACGATATCTCTGAAACCGTGAAAAATATTCGAAAAACAAAAATAAATAAATGTAGAACTGAAATAGCCTAACCAGTATTATTTGAACTATTTTTCCGAAATTTGTTGAGAAAGTCGAGAAAAAAAATAAAATAAAAAAAGAAATTTTTACAAAAAACATTGGAAAATAGGGATAAAAATATTGGAAAATAGGGAAAAAATCATGAAAAATAGGGAAAAAAATTATGAAAAATACGGAATCAAATAATGAAAAAAAAATGATGAAAAATATCGATAAAAATAATGAAAAAAATGGAAAAAAATGAAAAATTTGGAAAAAATAAAAAACGAAAAAAATGAAAAAAAATAGGAAAAAAAATGGAAAATTTGGAACAAAATTATGAAAAATATGGAAAAAAATCATGAAAAATATGGAAAAAAAATTATAAAATATTTGAAAAAAAATAATAAAAAATTTGTAAAAAAATAATGAAAGAATTGTGAGTTATACCGGATTGTTTTTCCGAAAATGTCATTATTTAAAAAAACCTTATCTACGAAACCGTGAAAGGTATTTAAAATCAAAAAATCATTAAATGTAGGAGTTACATAGGTCAACAAGTCTTATATGAAGCATTTTCCAGAATAATGTCAAGAAAGTTGAGAAAAAAAAATATGAAACAAAGATATTATTCAAAATTAAAGTCCGAAAGTCTCGTAAACGAGGGGTAATATCGGAAAATGTCAAAAGTACTTTTTTACTGTACATGAAAAGGTTCTATGAAAAGCTTTATCCATTTTCCTTCAATTTTTATAGGATTTGAGATACTTCGAAAATTGTCCAAAATTACCGATTTAATTTTCGAATTATGTCAGGAAATGTCAGTCTTAAATAGTTCGACAAGAAAAATATATGCATAGTCGACGGCGTTTCAACATGTGTACAAAAAATGTCTATGTGGAAAAAAACGGGTTAGGGGGGATCGTAGTCGTCGCATTTACTACACCCTTGTGGTTAGTTACCAGTAGTATATGCTTTCAGTTCTTAAATATACAATATAATATTTATGATAAATCATTTTCTGATATCTTACTACTTATTTCTAAAAGATATGGAAACTACTAAGTTCTTTTTTAAAAAATCTTCCGAAAAATTTACTTATACCAATAAATCATTATCCTAATTTTAATTGTTTTTATAAAAATTTTCACTGGCTTAATCAGTGGCAAGTCCCGATGACATTAGGTAGTGTCCAAAATTTTTGTTTCATTTATGTCCTTAAGTGGTTTATTAATTAATAAAATAAAAATTATTTCCATTGTCTAACTAGATTTATCTTTGTAAAAAATACTATGCAAACTCAGAATCAAATATAAAATGTTACCAATACAAATTATTCAATTAACTGCCATGTATGTAAGTATTTAAATATGATAAGATCTACCATTCGCTTATTAATTCGACAAGGTGCGATGGCGCCAAAAGTTTTGAGCGCTAAAATTTTTGAGCGCCAAAATTGGCGGCAAATATCACAGATGAGTGAACACAGGTGCATATATAAAACGGGTGGTTTGTGAAAATCATCAGTTTGTTTTTGTGCTTTATTCAAGATGTTCCGTTTGCTTCCAGTTATTACTGCTTCCTGTTTTCAGTTGACTACTCTTCCTGTTGAGATGTGGTCCGCCATTCTCCGGTAAGTTTTTTTATATTTTTTTAATGTATGTAATTTTTTTTGATACAATTGTAATAATTATTTATCTTTACAGGTTGTTAGATCCACTATCATTGCTCAACACTGTTAGATCAGATCCTAGATGGGAGAATATCTGTTTTGGTGATGGTGTTCTAAAGAAAAGACTTCAAGTTGCTGTGAATCTTGAGTTTAAACTTGCTAGAGAAACCGTTATTAATCCTGGAAAATTCGTATCAGTATCTAGGACAGAATCGACAAGGATGTTTGCTACTAATGTGGATAAGAAGATTTCAAGAAAACCCAATCCCGTTTCTTCTGATGTTCTTCGGATTATAAAGAAGAGTAGTAGAATGAAGCCTAAACGTCAAGTTGCAATTAGCAAAAGTACTAAGAAATATGTTTCGTGTAGACTTTAATAAATAAAAATGTATAATTAATGTTAGCTCTTATAGGTGTAAAAAAAATAAATATGACTGACCAAACAAATAATAAAAAAATGATTAGGGAAAAATAATCTTTCACAAATAATAAAATCATGTGAAACAAAAATTTTTATAAAAAAAGATTAAAATAATTATTTTGATTTCACATATTTTTACAAATATTTTCAGCAGCATAATGAGTGGTAAGTTTATTTTCTATTTTCACTAGATACTGATTACAATGTTTGTACTAAACCGGTATTAATTGAGAAACAAAAATTTTAACTAGAAATAATTTAGGTATGGATTTTTGAAAGAAACTAGAAGTGTATAAATATTAACTGATTATTATTAATATTACTTCATAAATTCTAAGGACTGCTATAAATGCGGCAAGTGAATCGTTGTTAATAAAAAACGTATCATTGATATTAAATATGATTTTATTATTTAGCTGATTAACTTATTGGCTTTACCAGTGTCATTAACTTAGAAAAAATATTTAATTGATTATATAAATACATAAGAAACAACGAAACTAAATTCGGTCTTTAAAAAGTATGGCGTGCGTAAAGACTTTCTTAAACATGCGTGAATTTTGCGTCAACACCAACAAACAATACATTATTTTAATACTTTTTTTGGTATTTTACCACTCACTCAATAATAAAGATTTGGGAAAATGCACAAATTATACAAAAAATATTAATACCAGTGATAATTACTATCATGTGATTTGTTTTTACAAATATTTTCTGTAGCATAACGAGCGGCAAGTTCCCATAAAAATATTTAGCTCGTGTCAAAAATTATTTTTTATTTCTTTTATTACATAGTTGGTATAACGTGTGCCTTATTGTAAATACAAAGAAGAGCTTTGTAACAAAGTTACTTTTTCCGTATTATTTAAAATATATAAATTAAATCGCGCACGGCACTGGAGTAAAATTAAATTAAAATTGTGAATAAAATTCCAGTCGTACCAGTTGAACCGTCGCCAGGCAGCTGGAGACACTCTCTTCTTCTTAGACGCTTAAGTTCGTATCGAGTAGGGCAATTCATACCGTTGTCGGCAGCTGCAGAGACAGCCAGAAGTCTGACTTGCTGTGGCCGTCCCAATTGGAACACCAGTGCAGTCCGTCAACCTTTAGAGATAGGTCAAGCTGAAGCCAAGTTCAAGTTGTTCCGGAGTCTAGAACCGTCAGTCTGACTACACCACGCCGCCAAGCCAATCGTCCGTTACACACCTTTTCTCCGCCGGATTTTATGGGTAATAAATAAAAGTTTTATTTATTATTATTTGTTTGTGTTTTAACATCCTAGCAGCTAATACCCAGGTTACTCAACCAAGTAGGGCAAGTAAAGACCGCCCTTCTGGCCGCCAGTGACCATAACGACCCCTGGAGTATTTCTTTCTCCACTGACGCTGCCCGTGCAGTGGCCTTCACACTCTAAACGGAAGGTGGCGCCCGAGGCAATCCGAAACCTGGACCAAGGCGCCAAAGTGACCCGCAACGACCGAAGTGTCGTCGCAGCTTCTTCATTATAAAAAATCGGTCGTGTCGCCGCAATACTTTCCCGACGAGTATCCAGAAACGAATACATTTTCAGATATTTAATGTAAAGTTTCAAACTTTGACATTTTTTATTTTTGACAAGTCACAGTTGGAAAAATAATTTTGTTCTGAATAGATATTTTCATTACAAGTCAAATACCGTGACACATTGATTCTGTCATTTTTTGACAGTGATTTCTGTTTGACAGATATCGTACAAAAACTTATCGGTTCTTCCGACAATTAAACCAAACCCATATACCAAATTTCTGCTCAATCGGATTAAACGTGTGGCCTCTATCTTGGAATAATACAGACAGGCAGACTTCCATCTGGAAATGGTCTTAAGCGTCCCAGCCCAACTGGCAATTTTATATTTTACTAGCTTTTGCTCGCGACTTCGTCCGCGTTGATGTCGGAATAAATAAAAGTTTATTTTCTGTACCCGTTTACTTCCCTCCGGTTTTTCAAACTTTTATGCCCATTTTTACACCTCCAAGTGGAGGTACTATATCAAGTGTTATATCAAATGCCAGGTCATTGTTTTCAAACTTCAAAACTATTTTTTTTATAATCTTATTATTTTTTAATAATTTTAGGTGACCTACTTTCAGATTAATGGCGAAGTTTTCTGATCGAAATAATTAATTCATACCGATAGATATTTATCCATATTTTACAGAGAAAATAAAATTAGGTAACCAAATTTAATTTTTGTGAAAATAAATAATCGTTTTAAGATCCGTAGACAATGATTTGACATAAATAATTTGTCTCCTTTTTCTAATTAAATTACTTGGAGATAAATAATTAAAAATATTTTTGCACTTCCTTTTTTTGTTGGTTTTTTACCCCTTTTTTGCCTATTTTTGAATTTTTTACCATGTGGATTTTATTTTCATATTATTTTGCTTTTTTTACCGCTATTTTAACTTTTTTGGACATTTTTAATTTTGTTTTTCCCCTTTTTTCCGTTCTTTGACCTTTTTGCCCTTTTTAAATATTTTTTTGATTTACTCTTTAACCTTTTTTGCCTTTTTTTGTTGCTTTTTTACACCTTTTTTTTGCTTTTTTAAAACTTTTTTTTTACCTTTTTTACCATTTTTGCTTGTTTTGCCTGTCTTTATTTTGGCTTTATTTTAGCTTTATTTTGTTTTTTTTGCCTTTTTTCCTCTTTTTTGCCTTTTTACGCCTTTTCGCCCGGTTTTAAATTTTTTTTTGACTTTTTTGTCTTTTTGCCTTTTTTGTTGCTTTTTCTACCTTTTTTGTCGCTTTTTTACCCCTTTTTTGCCTATTTTTGAATTTTTTCGCCATTTGGCTTTTATTTTCATATTATTTTGCTTTTTTTTTTTATTTTGACGTTTTTTGCCCTTTTACCCTTATTTTGACTTTTTTGGATACTTTTAATTTTGTTTTTACCCTTTTTTCCGTTCTTTGACCTTTTTGGCCTTTTTAAAACTTTTTTGGATTAACTTTTTAAACTTTTTGCCTTTTTGTTGCTTTTTTACCCCTTTTTATGACTTTTTTTTTGTCTTTTTTTACCTTTTTTTGCCTTTTTGCCTTTATTTTCTTACCATTTTGCTTTTTTTTTTCTAATTTTTGGTTATTTCCCTTTATTTGGTATATCTTTTGGAGTTTTTCAAAACTTTTTTTGCCTGTATTTTTCCTCTATTCTGCTTTTTTTAACTTTTTTGTATGTTTATTTTTCTTTTTTGGCGTATTTTCCTTTTTCCCTTTACTTTGTCTTATTTGGCCTTTTTTTGACTTTTTGCTGATTTTTTCCCTTTTCCCTTTTTTGTTGCCATTTTTGCCTTTATTTTTCCTCTATTTTGCCTTTTTTTATTTTTTTTCAACTTTTTTGGCGTATGTTGTTTTTAGTTTTTGAGCTTTTTTGACCATTTTTTGCTTTTATTTGCTTCCATTTTGCCTTTTTAATATTACCTTACTGGGCTTTTGGTCTTTTCTTAATATACTTTACGATAATAAGATTTAAGTTTATTTTGACAACATGGAAAGTGTATTAAATATACAAGAAAATTCAACAAAGAGAAACAATAAACTGTTTGTACAATTTGTAATTTGCTTATAAATATAATTACTGTAAAAAATGTAATTCTTCCGACTATTTCTTTTATTGTTGAATTAATATTTACTCTAATTTGGAATATTTCGTTATACTTGTATTCTTTAAATATTTCAGATTCCAAACAAAAATATTTTGTCTTAAAAGGATCTGTCTTTTTCAATTTTTCCATGACTGTCCTGATATATAAAGCAATTTCCTCTAATAATATATTTGGTGACATTTGGTTAATGGACTCATCCAGTGTTTTTTTTAATATTTTTATTTTATAATTTTAGCCCACCATAACATATTGCACCGGGTCCAGCCCTTCTGAGACAGATCCTGCGGCTGTCATTAATTCTTAATATTTGAATATCGGGGCTATAGCGGCTTGAGACGTGTCCCAATTGAAACAGATTATATTTGGCTATGTTGTCATTTCGATAAAACTGGCAACTCTCGTTCTCATTTGTTAGGATTAAAAGAAGGAAAGAAGTATGTCAACTTATTCTACAAACAAAGCTCGAATATTGGCAATGCTGTAGAAAGTAAAACTTTAATTATTGGTCAAGAAGCAGCGCCACTTTCAAAATATTTTAATTACTTTTTATTGATTTTTATTAATTAATGAATATTATAATAAGAACAATGAAAATCAACATTAGCAACTAGGTTCTATAAGCTATTCATTCATTAATATAAAACCAATAAATTCGTTCCTACTGGATAAGTATATATATATAGATATATTATACGCTTACTTTATATAACCAGATCTAACCAAGTCGATTAAAAAAATTTGCTTCACATCCACAAAATGTCAAATGTCACTCTAAATTTGTACGTTCCAAGATCAAAGAAGCCGCTCTAGAGTGCCACTACTGATTGTTACCAGTATAGGTAACAATCAGTAGTGGTACTTATTAATAATGACAAGAGACATATTAAACTGACGTTGACAAACGACATACGCGACGTTCGTCCAAGGGTCCGAACTACACCAAATTGAACCAAACAAATCATAAATTTTAATAAATAGTGTAAAATGGGGGAAAGAGCCATACTCGACAACCAGGGTCATAATCCATACAGTGGTCCGAAGAAACCGAGCATAGTTGGTTGGAAACTAAAATGAAATCAACAAACTTAAGAGTAGAGTCAAGGGCACTAACAATAGATTAATACTAGGCCAGAAGCTAAAAGGGCAATGGCATGACTAGACCATGACCCATACATGGCACCTAGTCGAAGGATGAAGGGTAAAATAGAAAAAATTGACAAGGATAGAAGGAAACGACGAATCAGTGACTGAGTACTCTAGACCTCCCTGACCTACCAAACAAGTAACCTAGTGTAAATGATCTAAGGTTCGGACTCTTGGAAAAACGACCCCTATGTCATTTGTCAACGTCAGTTTAATATGTCTCTTGTCATTCTTAATTAGTACACTCTTGTCACCGACCAGGTCGTGTGTACAACTATCTAAGATCTTAAAAATCATTTCGATATCAAGTATTGGTTTTTCATAAAACTATGTATTGTATTACTATTTGTTGATTTTAATCCATCTTGGGCTTAATGTTTCTATATTTTTACTCTGTAAATGTCATGTTTGTTAAGATTTCTTGTGGTGGTATCTTATTGAAGTAAATTTTCACTTATATTTTATTAATTATAATTGTTAAATTAACGCCTTTTAGGAATTCTTTGATAATGGCTTTGTAATAAATGATTTAAATTTTACACACTGACGTACTCTTTCCACTCTTCAACTTACATTTAGTGAGTTACTATTTTAAATAGTTTTTTGTATATCTCAAAAACTGAAAGAGTTGTGGAATATTTAAAAACATATTTTTAAAAAAGAAGAAATTTCCAAAAAAAAATTTTTTAATCTGAGAACTCTATCTCAATTATTATTACCTTCTTTTTAATTCATGCTAAAAATAGGGCTTTGTAAGTGAAAAAAAAATTCAACTTTTAAATACTAATTATAGTATCATCTAAATATTCCATCCGGAAAAAAAGTTTTTTACTGATTTCTTACCAATTGTAAATTAACTATTTTTTAGTTTTCTTTTACATTCCAAGTCCAATACTTGTTAAAAAATCTGATGTGGCCAGCACATGACCTCTCGCCATTTTTGAATCAAAAATCTACAGGTTAACACAAAAAAGTATGAAAAAAAATTACTTTCTTGTAAATCTGGCAACAATGACCAAAGTTTTGAAAACTTTAATAATACAAAAATAAACTGTAGTGTATACAAAATAAATGTGTAAAACTTTATTGCCTTTTTGTATAATAATGACGTCATCACTCATAGTAACTGCCACTTCCGGTTGTACAATTGGCACCAAAATCTAATCAGATCTAATCTAGGGTATCAGAATCCTGTATGCAAAATTTCAAATTTTTTCATTCAGTAGTTTTTGAGTTATCGTTACTACAACATCCATCCAAACACACACACTAACACACACACACACACACTAACACACACACACACACACTAACACACACACACACACACACTCAGACATCATCGCGAAAATATTAAAATCGTATTCTAGGGACCCCAAAACGTGTTTATCCATTGAAAACTCACTACCCAATTTTTAGCATGATTCCTATACCTCTCTTATCTGAAGGGCGAGAGGTAAAAAGAAGTACTAAATAGTATATTATATACCAAGGGACTAAAGTGCATCTTTTAATCCCGAGGGTGAAGATTGCCCCCTTAAAATTCAAATAATTATTTACCTGTTAATTTTGTAAATGTTTAAACGTAACAATCAATTCTATTATTTGTAAGTTTCCTACTTGTGATTAGGCAATCATGTTTGATATTAAAATATATATTTTTGATAAAATACCGTCTCTTAAAAAAATTAAAAAAAAAGCAAAGTTCCCGGATGGGGGGCTCGAACCCAAACCAATTCCCCGCGGTGTAAAAAATATTTTTCATCATTAGAAATATACCTAATGAAGTTTATAATATTGTAATATTTTTAATTTAATTATATTAATAACTAATTTAATTATCTAAGATATCCTCAAACTGAAAAATGGAAGGAATAAAACGAAAACTATAAAAAAAACTATTGTACGCTTTGTTAGCAAAGCAGGTCGCTACAGCTTTACATAAAAATCTGTGGTAGTACCATAAGCTTTTTCGCTTAACTTAATTTGTTTATTTAATATTTATTCTTAGCATTCTTTAATTTTAATCTCACCATGCTTATGTAAGAACTTATAAGGCAAATTTTATTCCTTTCACTCTTTCATAGTCGTGATTTACGCGTACTTTTCTTTACACTAATGTTTTACTTGGATTATTCAGCATATTTTTGCTGCCGGGAGCAATATGGACAAATGTCACTGAAATTTACCAAGAGCTTTTCTGAGATTTCAGATGTATTAAAATTGTGAATATTATTTTTACAGTGATGGTGACCGAGAGCAGTTGCTCTATAAACAAAATGAATTAAAAAAAAATGTAAAATTAACGATTTTGTTAATAACAAACGGGTGAATAAATAGCCCTTACAGGTTCACTTAAATGATTCATTTTTGTTAGGATAATAAATTCTGAGACTCTGTATTCACGTTAGTCCTTCGATCTCATGATGGTTGATGTCAAAACGTCGATCGCCTAGTACCATTTTCAAATATTTAACAAAATTTAAATTTGCTGATGTTTATTTTGATTTAAGTGTATCAACTTTACAAATTTGTAATAGTGGAATGGCCCATTTTTTTAATGTAACACCCTGTATATACGCATAATCTCTTGCCCATAATATACATGTAACCGTTGAGTTTCAAACTTCCTCTTCCTTCTCCACTACTCCCTTTCGGTGAATACAAATGGAATGCGGGATAATCCGCGTTACTGACCCAACTTACGTCATCAGCATTCCTGTGGAGCTCATATAGAGATGCCTACCTCCTTCTCTATTGTAGAATAATAACCCTGTCGGATGCCATTGGATGGGATTTCTCACTATGGAGCTAAAACAGCGCTGGATGTAAAGCTTAGGATAATAAAAATATATTCGGGAGGTGTGCTGAAATTATGTGTGTACACACATAGAACAAGGAATTAATTACACGGGCAATGTTTTGAAATAAAAGAGGAATTTAGTTATTAAAATGAAATATTTGAACTATAGGTATATCAATATCCTCTTTGTCCTTCTCTTCTCGATATTCAAATTTTAATTGGTAATATATCCTTTGTTTAATATTAATGAAAAGGAAAACTTGTTTATCCCTTTCGTGCAAAATGTTTTTAATGGTTTTTGTAGATACCAGGTAACTCAAAGATGTAAATTATTTATCGTCTTTGTTTATAAATGGATCCTTAACAACATTTGTTACATGTTGTATGCGAAAAATATAACTTTCATTTTAATGTCCCTTCTTAAACTTCACTGTTCAGTTCCCCACGTGGTTTTCTAATTTAAATACATTTTCGTGCAGCGGAAAAATAGAAACACAAAATCTAATAATTTTAAAAAATCAAGCCATTCATCATTTTTTAAATGATCGCCCTCTCACCATTTTTTTAAATCCCGTAATTCATAATCATTTTTTTTATTTAAAAAATTTAAGATTAACCCCACCCTACAAAATAGTCAATTTTATTTGGATATTGTTATGAACACGATACGAAAATTAATTCATTTACTTCATACAAAATATAACCATTTTGATTATATATTTAAAAGGGCCGAGAAAACTATTTTCTGATTGAGCTAGTTTAATAAAATTTTACCCTCAGTAGCAATTAATCTAGTATTTATCTACAAATAACTATTTTCGCATTTAGTGTCAGTTTAAATATATTAGTGTAAAATAATTGAGAGTGATATTTATTACTTTTCTATATGAATATTGGTTAAGCTTTTTCTCTGTTCAGTCCCTTCTTTTAAAGCCGTTCGATCAGAAATTTTCGTTTAAGGAAATAGTAAAATACTGAAACCATTAGGGCTAACAGTAAAATATAGGAGAACAGATTTGTTGAAAACCCCGCGGGGCACTAATAATGTTGACATATGGCATAGTCAAGGGGGATAAACCGTTGGACCTGTCGAATTTCTATAAAAATATATTGAAGACCGACCACAGTAAGAGCAATGGTCCTGAATTTGGACCTAAAAAGAGTGGATAATGGATTGATTTCAAGTTATATTATTGGAAATATATTTTCACAGAGTCTCAAAAATATCACAAAAACTACTTTCATCTTAAATATTTTAAATGTATACCAAAAGTGATTTTTCTTATGCATGATTGAAAAGGAAAATAACCACAAAAAATATTCAAAGATAAAATAAATTAAAACAAACATTGCAATATATTAATAATAAGAAATTAATTATTTGTGATCATTGGTTTACATTAAATATTGAATGCACATTGTATCAAAAACGAATGTAAAAAAATGACGAAAAACTTTTTGTAACACAGTTTTTTCTTTACTATTTAATTCTAATTTCAAATCTGAAATTTAAATTTTAAATTTTAGGAAAATAAAAAAAATCCCCACTCCACCTTTCTACCAAAAAAAGAAGGGAAAAAATAGAACAAAAAATTTAATTAAGAAAATAACCTTGTTGTTTCCCAGATAGCTACTTCAAAACAGAAACAAAATTGGGAAAAATGTATGAAAATAAAATTGGGAAAAAATGGGATAAAGCTAGATAAAAAAAGAAGTAGAGAAATAAACGGGAAAAATATGACAAAAAGTATAAAAAAAATTAGGAAAAAAAGTGAAAGCTGAAATATGTAGTAGAAAATGGAGAAAAAAGTGGGGAGAAAAGTAGGAAAAAAAGGAAAAAAAGTGGGGCAATAACGAATAGTGGGAAAAAATAGAAAACAAAGTTGACAAAAAAAAGAAAAAAAAATGAGTCACAAAAGGAGAAGCCTTGTTTCGGTGAATTTTCTCACTTCGCTCGATTTCCACACTTCCTTCAAAATTCCGACTTCACTCTTTCAAGAAAGAAACAAAATTGCGAAAACGTATGAAAACAAAAGTGGTAAAAAATGGGATAAAACTATGAAAAAAAGAAGTAGAGAAATAAACGGGAAAAATATGACAAAAAGTATAACAAAAAATTAGGAAAAAAGTAGAAGCAGAAATATGTAGTAGAAAAATAGGGAAAAAAGTGGGGAAAAAAAGTAGGAAAAAAGTGGGAAAAAAGGAAAAAAGTGGGATAAAAACGAATGGTAGAAAAAAGTAGGAAAAAAGGAAAAAGTGGGGCAAAAAGAACTAGTTTGAAAAAATAGAAATCAAAGTGGACAAAAAAAATGAGTCAAAAAGAAGAGTGGGAAAAAAAAGAAACCTTGTTTCGGTGAATTTCCGCACTTCGCTCGATTTCCCCACTTCCCTCAAAGTTCCGAATTCACTCGATCAAAAAAGGAACAAAATTGCGAAAAAGTATGAAAATAAAAGTGGAAAAAAATGGGATAAAAATATGAAAAAAAGTAGTAGAGAAATAAAAGGGAACAAAATATGACAAAAAGTATATAAGAAAAAATTAGGAAAAAAGTGGAAGCAGAAATATGTAGTAGAAAAATGGGAAAAAATGGAAAATTGGGAAAAAGTGGGGGAAAAAGCTGGAAAAAAAAGGAAGAAAAATGGGGCAAAAACGAATAGTGGGAAAAGTGGGGGAAAAGGTAGGAAAAAAAAAAGAAAAAAAATTGGCAAAAACGAATAGTGGGAAAAAATGGAAAATAATGAAAAAAAAGGAAACAAAGAGGCAGCAACAAGATTGGGAAAATATGAGAAGAAAAATGAGGTAAAGACAAGAGTGGAAACAGAACGGAGAAAAAGTTGGGTAAAAAAGAGAGTAGGCAAAAAAGGGACAAAAAAGGGTGAAAAAGTTGGGGTGAAATAAGGAAAAAAAAGGAATAAAAGTGGGCCAAAACGAATAGTGGGGAAAAGTGGGGAGAAAAAGTAAAGACGAATTCACAAATTCTTTTTTATAAACTTGCAATTACACTAGATAATAAAATTCAAAGCCAAATAAATCAATTAAATCCTTCAATTAGTAATAAAAATACAAGAAACAAAAGAGGTCATATAAATGGGTTTGGTAGCGTAATAAAATTCTTAACCGAAAATTTTGACGAGACCGACGGGGAAAAATATGACAAAGTAATAGAAATATTAACAAATATCCAAGAAAAAATTAAAACATTAAAAAGTGATCAAATTACTCTTTTACAAAATTTAATAGAAACCTTTAACACAAGTACGTCTATTTTGGTAAGCAATCAAGCTAGAATTGAATATGAAGTTAATGAAATAAGTAAATTCATCAAAACTAAAGATAATCAAAATTTTGAAATAATTAAATATTTAGTAATTCCCGAAATTACATTAGCATTGCAAATAATTTATGACATGCTAGAAAAATTGGAAATTGCAATAACCTTTTTAAAAATTAATACGTTCCATCACTCAATTGTTAAACCTGGCGAATTACTCAATGAAATAAAGTGAATTAGCGAACATTTCAATAAAAATTGAACCAGATATAAAAAATATTCTAATGTTTGAAAAAATAATGAACATTATAAGTTTTACTAAAAATTATCAAATTATTTTTATTATTGATATTCCCATTGTAGAAAGCCAAAATTATAATTATTATCATCTCTATCCTTTACCCACTCCTCAAAATGATTCCTTCAAAGTTATTATTCCATTTTACAAATATTTAACCCTTGACGAGCAAAATTATATGACGTCGCACACCAAGTGTCAAGAAATAATTTCAGAATAATTTATTTGTCACGAAAAGAAATTTCCAAAGAAAATCTACTATGTGAAGTTCAAATGTTAAAATTCCTTTCTAATTTGACGATTCCTGTTAAAATATCAGAAGAAAAATTCCAGAAGCTAGAGGACAACAAATTGATTGTAATTGTACCTAAACCTCAATCAGTAATAATTCAGTGCGGTAAAACTATAGACACTATATCATTAAAAGGAACGTTTGTTTTTAGAAATAAACACTTTTATACAGTGAAAATCAGAGACTTTAAAATTCAAACCTACAAAAATATTAAACGGGAATTCAAAACTCCTAATTTGCCAAGTGTGGACTTTAAAAATTCAGTAGACAATTCTATCATTCAAATTAAACCGTTAAAACTTAAAAGTATTGATTTAGACGAAGTTAAGAATGTAAAAGACTCTTTACATATTCAGTGGTAATATCCCTAGGACATTGATAATAGACGAGATAATTTTATGACAATCGAAAGCTCGTTACCAAGCAGCGAGCTTGAGAAATTTGTCATAAAATTATGAGGCATTTGTCAATGTCCGAAGGATATTCAACGGAAAATTTTTTGACAGAAAAATTTATAACTTTAATTCATATTTTCGTTCACAGCAAAATTCCATAAATATTCCCCAAATATATTTGTGACTGTATGTCGTATTTCTTGGAATTTTTTCTTTTATTAGCGCATTTATATTTTCAACAATCTCATTGCCAAAACGTGACATTTTGAAATTAATTTGAAGTGAAGTTGTCAAACTCAATAGTATTGTCATAGTGATTGATAATTGCACTGAATGCTGTTATCAGTGTAATGTTGACATGATTGGGTGAAATTGATTCACATGACACAAAATGACAAAATTTGATTGGTTGTTAGAACTGGCAAAAAATTTTCAAAGTAATAATATAAAAACTATTTTTGAAAAACCAATTATTTTTCATAGTATTAGTATATTGACAATTATTTTATATGTTCGTGCAGCATTTGGAATTGCAGCAACAGTTCATTATTTTTATAAAAAGAAATTTTCAAGACCACTTCAACATGAAACCCCCCGCGAGTTCTATGAAATTCTGCAACTACCCCCAGAATTTCTCTCTAAGTGCGGACGACTTATATGAAACCAACACCTTGAAGAACAAAAAATATATTTAATTTACTTTTTCAGGAAAATCTTATCTTTGTCAATTCAGCATTATAAAGTTTAATCTCGCTTTATAATTTTATTCTCGAAATGACTTGTAAACTAGCTTTGATAAATTCAAGTCATATTTTTAAATTATTTTTCAGTTTGTCAACCCAAATTTATAGTTTTCAAAATAAAGTTTTTTAAAAAGTACTTCGCAAACCTACATTCATTAACTAACATTATTAGTGGATAATAAATTACGTCAAAAGCAAGAAAATTAAGAGAGAAAACGGAATTGTAATAGGCAATTAAAAAAAATACATTAACATTAACATTATTAAACATATAAAAACAACTTAAGGAAAAATTATTTAGTCGAGTCATGCCTTATCCTAACCATCCTCAAATACTGTCTGTCTAACTCAAATTTTGATACGAGCACTCCCTTCGACTTTCGACATCAACACATGAACATCCTGCGCGCACGAGTATCCTTCTCCATGTACTTCCTGCAGGTCTACAGGACTCTTTCCGCCAAAGTTTAGTTTGTGGAAATGCCAACAGAGTGAGTGCCATTTCGCAAACTTTTAATAGCGAACGATGTAGGTTTCCTGCATCACTGGAAAGATAGCTCACGACTGGAATCAGTGGTGGAGAAATTAAGACGGAAACTTTGGCCTTTTTCGTTAATTAAGATAATGTTCTGGGAATATCGCATTTTAAGTTAGGTAGTAAATAGTAATAGTGGGTCCGATAATAAAAATACTTTTAGTGATTATTATTTTAATTTTAGTTGAAAAAATTTAATATTTAAAAACCTCATAAGAGCTTAATTTTAGCATAGTAAAATGTATCAAAGAATCAAAATATAACAAATTTGTTGTATTTGATTCTCATAAAAATTTAAGAATTAAAAAGGTACCTGTAATTTATATTGACATAAATAGATTTTTGACATACATATTTGCTCTAAGATGTAGTTTCATATGTGGTAGTAGAAAAAATATATACAATATAATATAGTCCAGTTGGAGTGATTTGGTCCTAGGTAATATTTTATACAATTAAGCATTCTTGAGATAGAGAACAAGGAGTGGGAAGCGGTTATATGTATAATAAAGCTAAGTCAATTGTGGAATCCAATACGGATTATGAAGTTAATTATATACTAAAACTTATAAATGTTTAAAAAAAGTTAGTTATTAATAATTTATTAGTTAATAAATTATACTTATAAATATTATTTATAAATAAGAAATTCGTTTAATAATATTTAGTTAAATACGTTTTTATTTGCGATCAATTTATTGTAAATCTACTGAATTTCAAGTTTAAATGTGAATGAGCAAGATAGGAGGTTGTTTGTTCCCCGAAAGTTGTAGATTTTATCAAAAATTTTTTATAATTTTCTTTACATATTATAGAAGGGGAACTAGTGGGGGGAAGGTTGGAGGCAAGTCATGAAGAAAACAGATTCACGGGACACTAGCAAACTTTTTTTATAATTTTTTTTCCACCTTATTTTCCCACTATTTTCACCTAGATTTTTACTAATGTCACTAAGTTTTAAACCTTTTTTTACGAACTTTTTGTCAAACTTTTTTCCACGGCTGTTTCTTCCATGTTATTTTTTTTTCCTCCTTTTTTACCAACTTCTTTATGTTTCAAACTTTTTTTCCAACTTTTTCATCCCATTTTATCCCGCTTCTTTCCCCCCCCCACTCTTTTTCCACTACTTTTTACTTTCCCGACCCACCTTCCGATAAGGGAAAGTATTGTCTATCTGTCTGTCTATCTGTCTGTCTGTCTGTCTATCTGTCTGTCTGTCTATCTGTCTGTGTATATTCTCCCACGATAGAGGCCACATGTTTAATACGATTAAGCTGAAATTTGGTAAATGGGTTTGGGTTACCCGTCAGAAGAACACATTTGTTTTTGTACGATGTCTATCAAACGGAAGTGCCACTGTCAAAAAATGGCAGATGCAATATGTCACAGAATTTGAATTGCAATATGTCATTTAAAAGCCCTTGAAAAACTCTATTCAGAATAGTTAAAATTATTTCTCCAACTGTCACCTGTCAAAAATAAAAAAATGTCAATGTAAATATCTGAAAAAGTATTCAGATTTTTTGTCGACTTTATTCGATTTTTTTCTATAGTATTTGACTTTTTTCGATTTTTTCAGTTTTTACAATTTTTTTTTATTCTTTCGATTTATATCGTTTCGATTATTTTTTATTTTTTCGATGTTTTTTGATTTTATATCCATTTTTTTTTCAATTTTTGTCGATTTTTCCGATTCTTTCCTTTTTTTTCGATTTTATACGATTTTTGTGGATCGGATTTGATTTTTAACTATTTATTCGATGTTTTTTAATTTTATCCCATTTTTTTCAATTTGGTCCCATTTTTTTCGATTTTACCCGATATTTTTATTTATTTTCTTCAATTTTTTTTCATTTTTTTTTTTTAGTTTTTTTCGATGTTTTTTAATTTTATTCAATTTGTTCCGATTTTTTCAACTTCTTTTAATTTTTTTAATCTTCATAAATTTTTGTCGATTTTATTTTTTTTTTCCATCGTATTTGTTTTTGATCGATTTCGTCAGAATTTATTTGAGTTTTTACGCTTGTACGATCTCACTGAATTATATTTGGTTTTTTACGATTTTGGTTGATTGTATTTGATTTTTTCGATTTTATCGATTTTGTTTAGACTTGTTTGTAGCTTTTATTTGAGTTTTTAAGATTTTTGTCAATTTTATTCAATTTTTCTGTATTGTATTTGACTTTTTTCAGTTTTTTTTTCGGTTTTCTCTTTATTTTTGTCGATTTTTTAGATTTTTATCGATTTTATTTGGTTTTTTACAATTCTTGTCCATTATATTTGATTTTATTCGATTTTTATCGATTTCGTCTCTATATTTGTGTTTTTAAAACTTTTGTCAATTTTATTCGATTGTTTTCGATTATATTACTTTGTCAATTTGTTCCGAATTTTTTAATATATTTTTCCAGTTTTTCTTTCGGTTTTTCTTCGTATTTGTTTTTTGTCTATTGTTATCGATTTATTTTGGATTTCATCGATGTTATTAATTTTATCCCATTTTTTTTGTCAATTTGTCAACTTTTTTCGATATTTTTCAACTTTATTCGATTTTTTCAAATTTCATTCATTTTTGTCGATTTTATTTTGTTTTACTTTCCCGACCCACCTCCGAGAAGGGAAAGTATTGTGAAGAGCTAAAAAAATTTTCAAGATACCTGAAATGATTAAGACCATTTCCAAATGGAAGTCTGTCTATATTCTTCCACGATAGAGGCCACACTTTTAATCCGATTGAGCTGAAATTTAACCCATTAGTTTTTTTCCCGACACCTGTCGTTTTCTTCTCAACGTTTTTTTCGCATTTTTGTTCCTTTTTTTTCACCACTATATTTCTAATATTTTTTACTGTTTTCATTAAGTTTCAAACTTTTTTTCCTACTTTTTTCCCCATTTTTTTCCTTTTTCCATACTTTTTTTTACTGTTCTCATTATGTTTCAAATGGTTTTCTTTTCAACGTTCGTTTCCCATTTTTGTCCATTTTTTTTTCACCACTATTCTTCCCCTACTTTTTTACTGCTTTCTTTATGTTTCAAACTTTATTCCCTGCTTTTTTACCATCTTTTCCCCTTTTTTCCATTTTATTGTTTTCTTTATGTTTCAATAGTTTTCTTTTCGACGTTTTTTCCCCATTTTTTGTTCCTTTTTGCCACCACTCTTTTATCCTACTCTTTTTTACTGTTTTCTTTGTTCCAAATTTTTTTTCCTATTTTTTTCCTCTTTTTCCATACTTTTTTACTGTTTTTTTTTTATGTTTCAATCGTTTTCTTTTCAACTTTTTTCCCCATTTTTGTCCCTTTTCTTCCACCACTATTTTCTTTATGTTTCAAACTTTCTTTCCTACTTTTTCCCCAATTTTACCCCTTTTTCCATAATTTTTTTACTGTTTTCTTTATGTTTCAATTGTTTTCTTTTCAACTTTTTTTCCCATTTTTGTCCCTTTTTTCCACCACTATTCTTTCTCTACTCTTTTACTGTTTTCTTTATGTTTTAAACTTTTTTCTTGCTCTTTATTCCCAATTTTTCCCCTTTTTCCATTTTACTGTTTTCTTTATGTTTCAATATTTTTCTTTTCAATGTTTTTTCAAATTTTTTGTCCCTTTTTTCCACCACTCTTCGTCCTACTTTTTTACTGTTTTCTTTGTTCCAAAATTTTTTCTTACTTTTTTCCCCTTTTTTCCATACTTTCTTACTGTTTTCTTTCTGTTTCAATCGTTTTCTTTTCAACATTTTTCCCCATTTTTTGTCCCTTTTTTAACCACTCTTTTTCCCCTACTTTTTTACTATTTTCTTTATTTTTCCCACTTTTTCCCCAATTTTACCCCTTTTTTCATTTTTTTAATACTTTTTTTATATTTTCTTTATGTTTCAATGGTCTTCTTTTCAAAGTTTTTTTCCCATTTTTTGTCCCTTTTTTTCTACCACTATTTTCTAAAAAAAGCATTACTGTTTTCTTTAGTTTCAAACTTTTTTTCCTTCTATTTTATCCTATTTTCTCTTACTCTTTTTTCATAGCTTTTTACTGTTTTGCTTCAGATTATATTTTTCTAACTTTTTATTTCCACTTTTTCCTTTATTTTTTTCTTCTTTTTTATTAATTTATTTACCGTTAATTTTTTTTCTCACTTTTTCCCGTTGTTTTTCCCACTCTTTACCCCTACTTTTTTACTACTTTATTTATTTATAATTTTTTTTCCCACTTTTCTTCCCAATTTTGCCCCCTTCTTTTTTTGCTGCTTTTACTAAATTCTTTATAGTTCAAATGTTTTTTTTTCTACTTTTTTCCAACCTTTTTTTTCTCATATTTTCCAAGTGTTATCCCTCTTTTTTCCCCCCAACTTCTTTATTGCTTTCGTTATGTTTTAAACTTTCTTTGTTCCAACTTTTTCTTGCTTGTTTACTATTAATTTTAACGTCTCTTTTCTGCTACCAGGGCTAATCTGGATGGGACCTCCAGCTTATCGTGGGCTCCAAACCACGGTCCTCAATCGGCCTAAAACTTAGTAACTATGCCTTGCCACGACCCGAACAATGACCAAGTATAAAGGCCGATGCCCTAACCAACCTGGCAGGTTAAACTATTTCTTTTATTTTCTAAAATGACTCAGATCAGGATTAGGATTCTTCCCTTTTATTAAATATAAGTCGGCCTGGGGTTAGAAAGTTACAGGCTGTAGTTTTTCTCTATTTAGATATACTATATCTTGGGCTTTTCCAACTTTTTCTTTTACTTTTAAAAATAACACAGATGAGGATCAGGTCTTTTCTTCATTTGGAATGAAATAAATAGTGAAACTTTTGCTATGTTAGATTTTATTTCATATATCGACTTTAATTTTTTCTAAGGTGACACTATATTGGCGCCCTTTAAAACCTTGTCATATATACTTCCTAAAGTCTAAAACCCCTTCTAAGAATAAAAAAAAAATGTATAGCATTCAGTTAATCTTTTATAGTAAAATATTATAAATGCACCATATTATCATTTCGAACAAGAGGAAACAGGTTTCAAAACTATTTCATTTGCGTGATAAACAAACATCGAAAATTAAAAAGATTTTGTACGATATATGGAGGACCGGAATTCCGCAGGCCATCATTATCTTTTATCTCTTTCGCAAATAGATTCATCTGGCATTATCTATTTCGCACACCATATCCACAGGCATTCAAAATATTTCGACGATTATTGTTCGAAAATGGAGTTTCGAAATACAACGAAAACTTTCCGGGAACGTTGTTGTGTGATGTTTTAGAGTTTTAAACTAAACGGCATTTCAACAAAATATATATCCTTTCTATTTTAAATGGAAACAAAGAAGTATTGCAAATGCTATCACTAGAAATTTTGTTGTTTGTGAGATTGTTTACTAACTTTTAATATATTTAGTTGAGTTATTGATGTATCTCAATCGTAAAATAACAGTTTAGTTCCGGCATTTGTCGAGAGTAAGAGGTAGATCCAGGATATTTTTGACCACCATAATATTTAAAAATATACATAATCAAAAAGAGAAATAGAAGTAATTTCGGGAGGGGGGGGGGGGGGAATTGTAACCTACTATTTTTATTTATGCTATGTCTGTGATTGGTACAATTGTGAGTTATTTATTTTTGTTACATTTATTAATTATCATACACACATTCGTTAATATAATAGATGACTTTTTTTCAATTTAAAATCCGATTTTCTTTTTCATTTTTAGTATGATGTTTTTTTGTAATTTGTTTTTTTTTTATTTGAAATCTGATTTTTCAGAGCCGCTCTCTTAACTTAGTTATTTTACATATTACAAAATAATGTTAAATACAAAAATTGTAGTTTTTCATTCGATCTCTGTAATGGCTAAACTTTTATTTATACAGGGTGTCTCAAAAAAACGCAACGACTTAGTAGTTTTTTTTCATCATATCATGTTATATCACAAAAGTTAATAGTTTTGGTATTATGAACACTTATAAATTATTATTTTGACTACTTTTGCGCCAGTTCAATAAGAAAAGCATAACAAATGGAACACAACAGATTACACTTTCCTATCCTAACTTTTTGAAAGTTATCTGATGTTGCTAACTGCTGATGGACACCATGTATATGGTACTTACCTCGTCGTACCACTTTAAAATTTTACTTTCCCGGCCCACCTCCGGGAAGGGAAAGTATTGTGAACGAGCTAAAAAAAATTTTAGACATAAAGATGGAAACATCCATTTTGAGGTCACCTGAGATGATTAAGACCACTTCCAGATGGTAGTCTGTCTGTCTGTGTGTATTCTTCCACGATAGAGGCCACACGTTTAATCCGATTAAGCTGAAATTTGGTTTATGGGTTTGAGTTACATCTGTCAAACGGAAGTGTCACTATCAAAAAGTAACAGATACAATGTGTCACAGAATTTGACTTGCAATATGTCATTTGAAAGCCATTGAAAAACTCTATTCAGAACAGTCAAAATTATTTTTCCAACTGTCACCTGTCAAAAATAAAAATGTCAATATTTAAAATTTTTACATTAAATATCAGAAAAAATATTCGTGGATACTCGTTGGGAAAGTTTTTTCTATTTTTGCCTATTTTGAATATTTTGTCTTATTTTCTCCTATTTTTTACTATTTTCCTATATGTTTCCCTATTTTCCAGATTTTTCTCTCTCTAATTTCCCTATTTTCTTATACTGATTTTTTTGTATTTTTGCCATTTTTGCCATTTTTGCTATTGTTGCCATTTTTTCCATATTTTGCCCCATTTTTCAGTTTTTCATAATTTTTCTGTTTCTCCCTATTATTTTCAGTTTTCCGTTTTTCCATTATTATCCTCTATTTTTCCCTATTTTTTCCTATTTTTTACGATTTGTCCCTATTTGTGCTTAGTTTTCTCGATTTTGTGCCCTGTTTTCTTTATTTTTTCCTTATTTTTTCCTATTTTCTCTTATTGTTTTCCTTTTTTTAACTACATTCCCCAATTTTCTCTGTTTCCCTATTTTACCCAATTTTTCCTATTTTCCAAGGTTTTTCCAATTTTTTCTATTTCTCCATATTTTTCCTACTTACTCACATTTTTCCTGCTTTTCTCATTTATCCTTATTATTTTCTATTTTTTCCAATTTGCCCTATTTTTCTCTATTTTCCTTATTTTTCCTATTTTCTTCCTGTTTTTTTCCTATTTTTCATAATGTTTTCCTATTTTTACTATTTCTTTCAAATTTCCCCATTTTTCCCTAATTTGCCATATTTCTTCCTAATTTTTCCTATTTTTTCCAAATTTTCACAATGTTCCATTATTTTTCTCTATTTTTCCATGTTTCTACTTATTTTTCAATGTTTTTCTCTAGTTTTTATTATTTTTCCTTATTTTTCATTATTTTTCAATATTTTTTTTCCGTTTTTCACAATTTTTTTTCTTATTTTTCCCTAATGTCCCTAATTTCTTCAAATTTTTTCCATTTTTTCCTTTTTTTTTCTATTATTTCCTATTTTTTTATTTTTCAAATTTTTTCCATTTTACTTTCCCGGACCCATCAAAGGGAAAGTAAGGTTAACGAGCAAAAAAAAAATCGAGATATGTCTGTGTGTCTGTGTGTCTGTGTGTAATCTCCCACGATAACTGCCGAACCGTTTAACCAATCAAGCTGAAATTTGGTATGGAGGGTCGGTGTGTGCTAGAATGCGACCATTAGATTTTGGTTTAAATTGGTACAGTAGGTCCTCAAGACCGCATTGATAAAATGCACATGCAACAATTTTTTACTTTTTTTAAATTTTACGGACAAACTATACACTTTAGTGCAAAATGTTGTAGTACAACGTTTTAGAGCATAAAATTCCCTACAACTTTTGTCTTAAGCTTTTTCCGGAATTTATGTGCAAAATATTGTAGTACAAAGTTTTAGAGCATAAAATTCCCTACAACTCTTGTCTGAAACTTTTTCTAGAATTTCCAATATTTGCGCCACTAGAGGGCGCGTAAAAAATGTACATGTAGGTTTTCTCTAGTTTTTCTTGATTTTGAGGATAAACAAAGTCTTTTAGTGCAAAATTGTCTTGTCCAAAGTTGTAAAGCATCAAATTTTCTTTAACTTTAATATTTAACATTTTATAGAATTCCTCATAGTTTCGCCGCTAGATGACGAGAAAAATACACATTTAAAATTTTCCATTTTTATAAAATTGGAGGTAAATTATGCTCTTTAGTGCAAAATGTTTCAGTGCAAAGTTGTAAAGCATAAAATTCCCCACAACTATTGTATGAAGAGTTTTCCCGAATTCCCAATAGTTTTCACACTTGATTTTAAGAGATCATAATTGTAGCAGTGTAATATACAACGTGCGCATGCGCAGTTTATGTCATTATCAACATTGAAATGTCAATTCGGTAGACATATTCACCATCGGCTCGCTGTGTTTAATGTGTTCATCATAATACTTTCCCTTCTTGGATGTGGGTCGGGAAAGTAACAGAGGGGATGATATTTAATCATTGTAAAAATATAGTTTTAATGTAAATAGTTATCACAAGGCCTCCATCAGGTGAGTGATTAAATGCACTTTGCTTACGTGTAGGAAACCTGATTATACTTTCCCGACCCACCTTCGAGAAGGAAAAGTATTGTGAACGAGCTGAAAAGGTTTTTCAAGATAAAGATGAAAATATCCATTTTGAGGTACTCTGAGACGATTATGGCCATTTCCAGATGGAAGTCGGTATTCTTCCACTTCAGAGGTCAGACGTTTACTCCGATTGAGTTGAAATTCGGTATATGGGTTTAGGCTATCCGTCCAAAGAAACCATTAGACTTTGAACGATATCTGTCAAAAGATAGTCTCACTGTCAAAAAATGATATGTCACGGAATTTGACTTGAAATATGTCATTTGAAAGCCCTTGAAAATATCTATTTAGAACAGTCAAAATTATTTCTCCAACTGTCACCTGTCAAAAATAACAAAATGTAAAAGTCGTCGGGAAAGTTTGGGGCGACACAACCGATTTTTTCCAATTTCTTAAAATATAGAACATAAAATAATAATTTTTGCTGTTCGTAATATTTATATTTATCGATAATAGAAATTAATTATATTGAAACAGTAATTATTATAATGACTTTTAAACAAAATGTTAGACAATATTTAATAATGTAAACAAATGACATAACCTCACAAAAAGGAAATGGCTGTGCGTCTGTGTGACTGTCAATGTATGTGTCCGCATGCGCGGAGTGAATAAAAACCTTTTTTCTACTAGCGTGCATAAAGTATCTACTTTACGCACGCTACGGAGTCTGTAAAGTTTATGGCGGAAAGTAAGATAAAATTTGCAAAATAACTTCTTCTCATTTTTTTGCAATATCCTTATGTTTATTAACTTGCCAAGATTCTATGTGCCAAATATCAACTTCTTGTAGTAGATTGCTTATTTTTTACTTAATACCTACATATTTTTTGGTAGTAGAAAAAATATTGTATGCATCTAGTGTGTAAAGTGCCTTTTTTTACTCATGTGATTGACAACTTTACATACTTGTTGCATAAGTAACTATTAATAACTAAAAACTCTTTTAATCACTAGTGATTAAAAGATGTATTGTGGTCACTCATTTCACTTGATAAAAGTAGAATTTTGTCAACGAAATTGGAAAAATAAAATTGTACTTGTTGCTTTTTTCATTTGTTCGTCTAACTTAAGATATCTGTACACTCAAATAGGACAGAATAATTATCTGCATTGTTGCCAGCTTTCACAATTTGTCTAAAATTTTTGTAAAGTATAATTAAATTTTTTCTAATAACAAACATTTTTTTAGAAAATTTTGCTACAATTTCTTTAATAACAAACATTTTTTTACAAAATTTTACTGAACATCTTTTGCACTCTTATGAATCCAGTGACCTACTTCTTATTAAAAGAATCGCTAATATGATTCAACTATTTTCAATTTTTTATTCACGATTTTTAAAATTTCACACCCCAATAACTTTTTATGCTGAAGCCAGATCTAAAATTAGAACTTTAAATTGTATACAAATTTAAAAAAATTATATCACTATAACTCGAATCTAAAATCAAAATGTCAAAATTTGAAAATCTGAAATCAAAATTTGAAAAAAATTCTACTTACAGATAGTAACGAATTCATCGAAAATTAATAAAAAAATAAAACAAGCAGTAACAAAATAAGTTATCCATGAAATTTTGTAAAAATTTTTGGAAATGTTTATAGAACAAAGTAAATATGGTTAGAAGTTAAAAGTTATAGATTAATATAAATCTGAATTTATAAGGTTATTAAAATAATACGTATATTTATAAATACGTAATATAAAAAGTGCTGGATAGATGATATAGAAAATAACATTAATTCTTATCAAGTATCAGATTTATATAAATCAATAAAAATTTGGTTACAATAAAAAAAACTGAAAATTTCGATAATCAGGACTTAACACACAAATATCCAACTATAAATAATAAACGTTTTTGATGTATAATAAATTAAGCAATTATTTAGTATACATTTGGAAGGAAAATTGATTAAAATTAGAATTTAATTAAATTTTTTACATGCCATCGACATTTTAATGGATACCTGAGGAATTAATTTTATGGGAAAGGTGAATTTTTACAGAAACATTTTAAACTGCAAATATTATAAAAGTAAGAAAAATATTTGTAATTATTCATAAAACGTTTTATGAATAAGTGCAGGGCGAAGTTACAAGTCAAATAAAATTTTATGTCAACTGAAGGATAGAAATTAGAAAAAAAGTACTTACTTTTAATGTTAAAACAAATAACAAACACAGTGACATGGAAAAGTATATAAAATTTGTTATATTAAAAATAAGAAAATTTATCAATGGAAAAATTTTTATGAACGAATATTGAATAAATTTACTAATAAATAAAAAATTGAACTATCAATTTCCACAAAATAAACAATTTTATTTCATCTGCAATTAAGTTTCATAAAATTTGTGTCGTTATTTGTAATATTGTTTTTTGCAGATTTTATTAAATAAATATTTGTACTGATTTAAATTGACCTATTATATTTAATATAATTCAATAAAAGGTCTTATTTATCCCTACTCTGAGATAAGACAATCTGCTCCGGGCAATCAGTTAAATTAAAATAAAATATCATCGTCAAAATTTTTTTACCAAGTTCTTATTATTAAAAAAAGATTGACGCTCAAAAACAAATAAATACAAATACATACATTTTCATACTACTTAAAAAATAAAATGGTATAATAAAAAACGGCCATTAATAATTATAAAAATGTATAATACTGTGAGAAAATTTTATTTAATTTTGGTTTAGGAAAATATTTAATCATGATTTGGAGAAAAGTGTGTTGAATTTCTTTAAGCAAGCTATTTTTGACATATTTTGGTATCTTCATTTAATACACTTAAATATGTCAAACAAGGTATTACTTTTATATAAAATTTTTGTAAATAATTTTTTCAAAGCTTTTAAATTATCTTTTTTATTGATTTTTTATCAAGTAAATAAAATTAACAATAAATGTGGCAACTTACAGTAATTTTAAATAAAATTGTCATTTAAATTGTAATTTTTATTACACAATGTTATTTGCTGAAATAACCGTATCATTATTTTTTCACATGTGAAAAAAATAATGATATAACACACCATGATTAGCTACAATTACGTAATACTAAATGACAAAAACGTCAGTTCTTTACAGGTGAAATAATTAATCAATAATCCCTTTTTCTGGTAAAATCGTATATTATAGGATAAATTTTAGTTGTAAATTATTTCTAAATTAAAATGCACACTTTTAGTTACTGACTTCTTACCCCTTTGCAATCACTATGCAAATCGTCTTTACCCTAAAAACCTACACGACCGAAATCGTTCAGTTATCAATATCAGGTCATTCTGATTACCAGAAAGGCACTAGTAAAAGAGCAATTCCACCCCCTAACAGACTCCCTCTCCCGTTCGTAGGGCGGTAGAAGGCTCGAAGGGTGAAGGGCTGGGACGGCGGCAAAGGTACGATATGATTATGATCCTAGGTTGCCTAGAGACGCGCAGTTTCCATCCCCTCTACACAGTATAAAAACCGGGGGCGGCATGCTACAGAGCTTGTTGTAGTTGGCGGTGCCTGCCAAACGTGTCTCCCGAAGACTTTCATCTCTGTGATGAGTTTTGTGTTGTGGGGATTTTTTTTTTGGTTTTTTTTTGGGTGAATTTCGTTTCGTTTATTTTTGGGACTTGAAGTGGATACGGGTGGTTTTTTTTTTGAACTTTATGGACTGATTTTAATTGTATTTTAACCTGAAACATGTGGCGTGACTTTCGACCATATGGTGAGTTGTTGATTTTATTTATTTTTATACTATAGTTTTTAACATTATTTAAAACTAAGTAATTGGAAAATAAATATGTAAAATAATAATAAATAAATATATTTCAGATGTTTTGTTTATCGTAATCAACAGAAAAAAAAATTGTATACAAAACGATAACAACCAATTTATTATATCTCGTAAACTTAATTCGGTTAAAAAAGCAAAAATTAGAATTTAAATATTTATTACAGGCAATAATCAGCGTCATTTTACCATATACAATTTATTATAAATGAAATTCACAAATCGTCAACATAAAAAGTGTGTAATTAAAATGAAAGTATAGTAATTTGATTTTTCAATTATGTACTGCTCTCCTTGATATGCTTTTTATATTCAATATCATCTTGTATGTATATGCAGAAGATAAGCTCAGATTTTGGTCCTCACGAAATAGGTATATTAAAATGCAGATTTTGCAAAAATAAGATATTAATTATCTGGTTACTTGCCACACTTATATTACTATTGTGAAATGCATTTTTTACAAAATGGTTCGGAAACTTTAGTGTCGTAAGATACCTTGAAGATAAATAGAAATTTTATCAATGCTGACTATTTAGGTAAAAATATTAAATTAGCACCTAAATGTATCTTATTAAATATGCTTACAAAACATATTTACTATTTTTAAACTCATATTATATTTCCATAAAAAAATCTACATTATTTGGTAATATACTAGCTGAATTCCTTATTAAGTAATGTCCATACAATAAAAAAAATTAACAGAATGTATATTCTTCAAAAATATGAAAAGAGGTATGTCAGGTACATCTGACTCTTTGCAACAAAATCTGCCATTGCACTTAAAAAATTCTATTTAATCTGAACACAATAATATATTATATTACATATATGAAAAATCACTTTCCCCTAAGTGATGTACACTATTTTTCATACGACCACACGATAATTTTACCAAATAATGTGCATTTTGATGTTTTTTGGTAGGTTCTATGTTTGTTTGTTTTCAGTTTATACAAACATTCACTTTCGTATTAAAATAAACATAAATATTGGTAATTAACGTTTATTTGAAAAATTAACAACAATTAGGAACTAAAACTGAGAAACAATTGAATTATTTTGAATAAAAGCCACTTTCCGTTGTACTCTACAGTATGATAAATGTTACTTTTCTATGTGGTCGTAGAAAAAATATATTATTTCTTCTCTTTTTGACACAGTCTAAACTCCCAAGGTTAGTAATACTCAACAGATGAATTGTGTGGTCATACATTCTACATGACTTAAAACAAATTAATAAATGTAGCTCACATCACTTCGAAAATCCAAAATTTATTTCTTAGTATTGGTAGTTTAATTTTTAATAGATTTCTTGCTTCATGCCTAAAATAATTGTTATGCGACGATCCCATAAGTGTTGCATATATAGTATCTTCTAGAAAAATGATTTCATTTTAGATCTTAACAACGTTTTTTTCTAGTCTGTATGTCTAATTGACCTCAGCAAAGCTAAAAATTCAACTTTCCAACACTTCAATGTATATAATCATGAAATTTCCACTCTTTTTTGATACCTACTAGTGCTGATGGAAAACTGAAGTTTTCGTGTTTTTCTCACTTTTTTCGAGACTCGCAGGAAACAGGCTACAGGTCTTAGTTTTTAATCAAACCTCTTCAAATTTCGTAAAAGATACCTTGAAGTAAAACTGGAATAATCAAAAAATTCTTTGTGGGTTTTTCCAAAAAGTCATAATTTTTAAAAATCTGTATCTGAAAAACCGTGAAAGTTATTCGACAAACAAAAACACACAAAATTAGGAAACAAATAGCTCAAAAAGTTATATTTGTACAATTTTTCCAAAATTTGTTAAAATGTTATGAAAAAAAATAAAATTTCTCAAAATTACTTGTATTGCATATTTACCCTTACGGGTATAATGCGTGTCAGTTGGATTGCTTGCGGGACTCAGGATAGATCCTTGCTTTACCCCTAGCCCGGTTTCTGACTTTTCTTGTTTCCTTCTAACGTAGTTTATTGTCTTTTGGTATAAGCTTTCTATTCCCTTTTTCCTAAAATTCTCCAGATCTTTCTCTTCCTACTTTATCGAAGACTTTCCCTAAACCAATAAAACAAACGTATACGTTATTTCCTTCAATTATCGCTTTTTTCGTTACCTGTCGTACAAAAAAAACCCATCATTTACCTGAATCCAAGCTGGCTCGCTTTTTGTGTCTTCTCCATGTATTGTCTGTATTTTTTGCAATTTCTGCCATCTCCGTTTATCGGTGTTATTATTCGTACCCTCCAATCTTTTGGTGTTTCTCCTTTTTTATAGACTTCATTTTTTATGTCTAAGAGTTCTGGTATAGCTAGTTTCGATTGGGTCTTCATCTCCACAGGTAACTGGTCGTAGCTTGGTGCTTTTCCCATTTTTGCTTTTTTCACTGATTCTATAACCTCTTTTATCCTTATATCTTCTACTTATCCCCAATATATTATTTTATCCTTTTTCCTACTGCAAAGAGATTCTGATTTTCGTTATCTGCTACTTTCATTTTATTTCCGAATTCTCTCATCAAATTTTCTTCTTTTTATTTTTTGATTGTGGTTTTCACGTCTGTTCTTTTTTTCCTCTATTCTTCATAATCTTCTTTTGTAAGTAAAATATATTTTCCATACTTTGTTTTAGTTTGTAACTGCTGTTTTGACTTTCTCATTCCACCAATTCTTTTTTTTATTTCTGTTTACTATCGGGTCCATGCTACATGCTCGTTCTGTATAAGCTGCTGATATAATTGTATTTTTATATATGTTCCCGTCTTCTTTAATAATTTCTCTTTTATTTTGTTGTGCCAGTATGCCATCAGTTTTTCTTTGGAAATATTCTGCTATTTCTAGTCTCTGTAACTAAGGGAAAATCTGCTATAGTATCTTATAGAAAAATTTACCTGCAAATTTTGAACAACTTTGTTGTAGTTTGTGAATGTCTGTGGCTTAAAAACCTTAGAACTTTTAAATTTTGATACAAAAGAAGCGGAATTTAAAAACTGAAAATTTAGTTCATTAGAAGAAATTATCAGGAAAATGAAATAAGAGAAATTTATTAGAGAACGAAAAATAGGAATAATCGAAAAATTCCTTGCAAGATTTGCGGGTTGTTTTTCCAAAAAAAAAATCATATAATTTTTAAAAATCAATATCTGTGAAACCGTGAAAGATATTCGAAAAACAAAAACACAAAAAATTAGTTAAATGGACCAACAAGTATTATTCTAACAACTTTCCTAAAATTTGTTGAGAACGTTAAGAAAGAAAATAAAATATTCCGAAATCACCTAATAACTTATCGAAAAATGTCAACAGTATTGTTTTCCTCTAATTGAAAACATCTATTAAAAAAGATCTAATCCATTTTCCGATATATTTTGAAAATTATCCAAAATTAATGTAAAAAGCAAGGATATATTTATAAAAAATAAAATATATAAGCATAGTACTTACAAGGATATATTTGGAAAAAATAAAATATATAAGCATAGTACTTACTCAACGTTTCAACATGTGTACGGAATATGTGTATGCGGAAGAAACGGAGTGGCGGGGAATCGTTGTAGCATCCATAATACCCTTGTGGTTAATTTTTTTTTAATGTCTAATTTGTGTAGATCAATACACAAAGTTCTAAAATTATTCAAAAAGTTAGAGCCCAAGAAGACATACCAATAACAAAATTCCGTAGAATAATTCTGAGTAGATTCCGCAATTTCAGTTTTACGACTGGACTCATCCACCATTCCTAATTCTTTATAAGTATTAATATATTAAAATGTTTATTAAATTTATTACACATTTGAAAATATAAATTCTTAGCTATATACGTATTTTTATCTTTTATAAAATATGTGAGGAAATAATTTATTTCCTTATTTAGAGAAATAGAGACAAAAATAATAATATCAGTAACATAAAATAAATTAAAGTAATGCGCTAAGTTCTTTCTATCATTTTCTCGTGTTTCATCTTCCTAATAGTTTCACTAATTACATTCTCAGTTTTACCTTCAGGTTTCTGTCTTAGCCTTTTCTTACTCTATTTATCTGTCTCACTTGGGTTTATCTTTTCTATCTTGTCCTCTTGTTCACCTTTCAGTATTATTTAGTATGTCTATATTTTATTTTTATGTGATTAAATTATTTTATTTGGTTTTTGTTGTTCCTTGTTAATAAATTATTTTATTCCAATTTCTCTTATATATTTCACAAACCTTTTATTGACATATCTCCCAAAAAAGTCTTTTCTCATAAAATTATTTACCGTAATGGGTCTAATTTATAATAATCCACACGAACTGAATTTGTTATATATGAAGATAAATAAAATAATATTGATAGGTTTGAACGTAAGAACGAAATTTTCAGGAGTTGAAGCGGTATCCATGACAAAAAATATATCGTCCGAAGGATACAGATGGTCAAAATCGCCTTTTGAAATTAAAATTTTGCGTCTTACATAATACACAAACTTAATTACACAATCTGTAAATATTTCTGGACATTAGGAAATTAATAGATTTTAGTTTACAGGAAGTTTTTTTACAGACCATGTATTTTAGATTTTAATGGACAATTGAGATAAAAATTGATGATTAAATATCAAATCTATTACAGCTTAAATGTGTGATATTGAAAACTTCCAAATGTTTGAAGACCAAATACAAATAAATTTGAACCTTGGCCGTAGATATAAATTTAACTTATCCTTAAAATGTATGTTTGATTTTCAGTACCTCATTGGAAAATAATTAAAAATTAATAGAGGTTTCTTAGACCATGTCAGATATAACAACAATATGTAGTAAATGGTACAATTATTTACAGGAAACTTTCTCATAGATTTAAGTAAAATGGGCTAGTCAGCAAGTGCTTTTTGGGTCCAAAAAATATGAACGAAGTGTCATTTGATTCGGAATAGGGTGTAGATGATTTTTGAAAAAATTCAAGAGCTTCTTACACAAATTGCAAAAGTTATAAACAATTCAGCGGGAAAAAATGGGGTTTGGTTTTTGGCAAATATCTCAAAAAGTATTTGACATTTTGTAAATTTGAAAAAAGATTCAAAAAGAGGAGGAAATTTCCCAAAAAAAATTTTACCTCCTGGAACTGTAGGACCAATATTTATAATTTTTACAGAGGATTGAAAATACTTTCGAAAACGGGGCCTTCGGCTTGCGTAAGCGCCGCCGATTTTGGATCTTTAATGAATAAATATTATTTAAACTTGTTAAATATAAAAATTAAGAATTAAAAAGATTGAGGCATCTACTGTATAGATTTATGAACAATAATCCGCTGTCAAAAAAATTTTATCGCGATTTTTCTATTAATTATGCATTAGTTAGTTAACAATTTTTTCCTTCTTCAACATAAACATTGCAAGTACGATAATTGTTAAATAACAAATCTGAGATTTTTTTCCTTTTTTGTGCCTATTTTTAAAATGTTTTAGAAGAGATTTCCGTCGGAAAAATTAAAAAATTGTTATTTTTCACTTTGTTATTAACAATTTACTTAGGTTAAAAATTAAAAAGCTTGATTAATCATTGAAAAAATTTTTTTTTTCATATTACGACTGATCCGTTTTTTATGATCAGAAATGATTTTTAAAAATTTTTATTTTCTATTGTTTACAAAATTTTTATAAACAAATGCATTGTTTATAAGATAGTTTAAATTTTTTTTTGGAAACATAATCTTCGATACAAATTATGATTTTTTTTAAAAAATCGTTCCTTAAAAAAAATGTTTTATTGCTTGAAAGCGTATGTGTTAATTAACATTGTTTTTCTATCACCTGTAAGTATTATTACGGAACCATTTTTTTATCATAATTCATCTTGCTCTTTGATAACTAAAAAAACTTGTTTTTATTTAAATTTTCATTGTTTATTTAATAAACAATTTCTTATAAACAATTAAATTTTTTCTATATTTTTATTCTTTTTTTCTACTTAATGAAACAAAAACAACCATGTGTTATTTTTTGAGAAAAATAATTTATTTATATTTTTTATCGACGATTAAAAATTCTGTTCTCATGGTTTTTTTATGTTTAAACTTATTATAGCTTATAATATTATTAAGATACTATAAAAAAACTAAGACTTATTTATTCTTTATTAATTAAAGAACAACTTAAGCCCAAAATTCAAGCTGTTGCCCAATTATTTATTTGTTTATTTATTTACGAAAACAAATTTCAGAAATTTTTTTTATCAACTTTTATGTTTAAATATCTTATAAACTATAATAAATATCTTATAAACTATAATAAATATCTTATAAACTATAATAAATATCTTATAAACTATAATAAATATGACTATAATACTTATACGTGATTTTTAACTGACGTATATTTATTAACAATTTCAGCTCATAACATTTTAGTCTCGCAATATTATTCTCTGAATTATGAATAAAAATAAGTTAACAAATATTTTTTCCCAAAGTTTATTAGCATCTTACAAACTAAAAATGAACTAGAAATTCTGTTTAATTTAACCAAGGTTAATTATGAATAATTGTTTACACCTAATAATAAATTTTTTTTATTTTTTAAGCAACGATTTTTTTCAAAAAAATCACTATTTGAATAAAAGATTATTTTTCCAAAAAAGAAATTTTAAATTATCTTATAAACAACGCATTTGTTTATTAACAATTTTGTAAATAGGAAATAAAATTTTTTGAAAATTATTTTCATGTGACTTCTGATCATAAAAAACAGATCAGTAATAGGAAAATTTTTTTTTTCAATGATTAATCAAGCTTTTTAATTTTTAATCTAAGTAAATTGTTAATAACAAAGTGAAAAATAAAAATTTTTTCTAGCTGGAATCACTTCTAAGACCTTTCAAAAATAGGTCCAAAGAAGGAAAAAATATCAGATTTGTTATTTAACAATTATCGCACTTACAATGTTCATGTTCAAGTAGAAAAAAATTGTTAATTAACTAATTCATAATTAATAGAAAAATCGCGATAAAAATTTTTTGAACGCGGATTATTGTTCAGTATCCAGTATTTTTATTTGGGAAATTTCCTCCTCTTTTTGAATCTTTTTTCAAATTTTAAAAATGTCAATTTGAGATATATGCAAAAAACCAAACCCTATATTATTTTCAGTTAATTGTTTATAACTTTTGAAATTTTTGCAAGCGTCTCTTGAATTTGTTCAAAAATCATCTACACGCTATTCCTAATCGAATGACACCTCGTTCATATTTTTTGAAGTCGAAGAAAAAGTTTGACCCAAAAAGCACTTGCTGACTGGACTAAAAATGACATTTTAATATAAAATTTAAGCATTAGTATTCCCTAAAGTAATTTGAAAGTCTAAATATAAAGATTTGTCAGTATTGAAACCATCATTTGTCCACATATATTTTTCTCAATTTTTTTACACAAGCCTCGAAAATAACGTAAACAATATATACTTATTTTGGAAATGAGGAAAAGGGGCAAATTAATAATAAAAATATGTTTTGTCTATCATTTTTATAAATGAATGTAAAACTGAATTGGATAAAACTCTTAGACCATCTACTATCAGACATCAATTTTCCATCCTTGTCTTGTCTTTAAATTGTAAACACTTCCCCCGCAGACCCCTCACAATGAGAAATGTCATGAGAAAGAGACAAGATGTGTCGACTTCAAAACATTGTATACAAAAATGTAAACAAGGCATGTCTAATAGTAAATGTTCTAATATAAAAAACGCCGGCAAAATTAACACTTTTAGTAGAGTCATACATGGCAGCGCAAATTTAATTGACCACTATTGGGGTTTCGTAAACCGTTTCAGATTCATAGTCAAATAAGTGGGAAAAAAGATGCGTATTTTTAAGGTTTGTTCAAAATTAAAATATTAGGCCCGGTTCGCACGTTTGGCCTTTGAAGGGCCACCCTCAACTATTTTCTTTAATACGGACCTGTACTTTTATTTCATTTTTGATATCTCCATGTTTTTTCTCTATCCAACCATGTAGAATACTTATTTTTTATTATTAGATCTTTACAATGAACTATACTTAAAAAACATGTCCAAGGTAATTTATAATTCTTGTACGCATATTTTAAGGATAAAAATGAACAGGACCGTACTTAGAAAAAATCCTAAAGTACAGTTCATTGTCGAAACCTAAAAAAATGAAGTGTTCTACATGGTTGGGGAGAGAAAAAAATTAGGATTTCAAAGATGAATTAAAAAGTACATTTCCATATTTAAAAAAAATGTTTGATCCTTCAATAAAAAATTTTTTTTATATCTTTAAAAATTAAGGTGTTAATTAAATAAAACAAAAATCGTCAATTTTGATTTTTCCCAAATATCTCGGAAACCAGATATAATATTTTAATTTTGAAGAAACGAATAAATTCTTCTTTACAAATACACATATTTTTTTCCACTTTTATCTATAAATGGTTTACGAAATCCCTACAATGTTTAATTAAATTTGCGCCATCCTGTATATCAATTTGCGATTTTAACGTATTAATCTTGTCAAGTGGTGTTAATTTTTTCCGAAAAATACATGAATAAAGATGGGTCTATAATATTTTTTAATATTTACTTTTAATTCTCATTCGCTTGTAAAAATCGGTTAAAGTATATCGAAGTTACAGTCATTTTTTGCATAAGAAGACATGCTACCCCCACCTCTAAAAAATAGTTCATACACAAAAAGCTTTAAACAAAAGTTGTAGACTGATAACAGTAGGTTCTCATATTGATACTTTTCATCACACTTAAGTAATAGTAGTTTGTACAAGTGGGCAAAACCAGATTTGCCGCACTCGCCTTACGGCTCGTGCCACAAACTTCTGAGCTTGTGGAAAAAGTGCTTTGCGTACAATTTGTACACAATATTTTTTCTACAACCACATTTATTAATGAAAGAAAAACAGTAAAATTGACAGGTCATAGCTGTATTTGACATTTCCGTGGGGAAAAATGTACTTTTCGCACTCTAAATTATTACTTTTCCAACGGATATCACAGCAATTAAGAAAAGGCCTGCTTTGCGTATAATTTGTGTAGAAAAGCGTGTTTTGCATAGTGGTTGTAGAAAAACAATATATTTCTCCACGTAGCGGAAAATTGCAAATTTAAAAACATTTTTAACTATTTTCTATTAACCTTTATTACAATTTTGATTTGTTTTTCCACAGTTTTGATTTCTTTTCAAATTCCATTTTTTTTGTTAAAAATTTGTATAATTATTAAAACTTCACGTTTTCAAAATTTTGATTTTTTTAAAATATCGATAGTTTCCGCAATTTCATTTTCTCTACAATTTTAATTTCTATTCAAAAATTATAATTCATAAAGATATCGATAGTTTCCACAATTTTGATTTTTTTTTCAACTTTCCATTTTGATAATTATTAAAAAAAATTACCTTCTTTAAAATAACTTTGGTTTCCACAATTTCTCTTTTTTCCACAATTCTGATTTCTATTCAACTTTTGTTTGTTTTAAAAATTATAATGAATTATTTTTCGAAAATCACTTATTTTGAATTTTTTTACTCACAATTTTTCTGTTTCCACAATTTTGATTTAATTTTTTTTTATTTTAATAGTCATTAAAATTCATTTAATCAAATATCCATTTTTATGTTTAATCAAATATTTTGATTTCTTCAAATAAAAACAAAAATTCCACAATTTCTCTTTTTTCCACAATTTTAACTTTTATTCAATAAAAATTATAATAAAATCTATCATATGGCCAATTATTTGATTCCTTTGGAAATAGTCAGATAAACGGTGGTGACCCTGTACATAATTTTTTTTTAAATAATATTGTGCGTGAAAAATAAAAAGGAACTAATGTAATAAATAATACACATAAATAGTGGAAAATCAGTATGTATATTGAAAATAAATAATTTTAGTCATAAAACAAACTGCATGAAAAAAATTGAAAATTGATTTTTTTATAACAATTCATATAAATGCGATATTATGGAATGCTTGAAAAAACATTTAAATATTTAATATCAAAGTCAATTTATTAAATTGGAATGGGAATTTCAGTTAATTCATTATACAGAAAATATTTTTTTCCAAATACCTATACAGAAATAACGGGATTATGGTATGGAAATTATATCAACATTGATCAATAATTAATTGTAATCTATTTTTTTGTTCACGTATTCCAAATCAGCTAATGATCATGGATGGTCACAGAAAATATAATAAATCCAAAAATAGTTTACTTATCAATTATGTAGAAACAAAATGTAGGTGTGTTAATAATAAATTAAATCTACTTTTATAAACAAAAATTGTTAATTAGATTGCAGTTACCTTTAAGCAATATTTCCTTATCAGATTTTAAAATTTGATTCAAATTTAATATATAATTTTAATTTACCACTGACATATTTATTATTATTATTATTGCATTATAATATAATGTTAAATTCACCGGAATAAACTTTGGTTCTTTGATCCAAAAATATTTAGTAACAATACAATTCCCAATAACATTTTCGTTTGAGTCAACAACAGACGGAAATTTTTATTTATTTGTATATTTTATCTTTTATACAAAACAAAATAACAAATAATAAACGATAACATTGAAAACTAATTCTTTTGTGTACTATACCTATATAGATTCGGATATCATTGAAAATATAATTAAATGAAACTGCAAATGACAATTTAATAAAATTAGTTGCAAATATTAAAATAGTTTAACCATATTGGAGATTAACGATCTCTAAAATAGGTAACAGAGTTGATCAAATAAATTTGTCAAAATAAAGGACAATAATTAAACAAATAAAGGACAATAATTAAATATTGATTTACTATATTTACATTAATAACATAATAATTATAATAAAATAACTTTTTGACAAAATTATTTTTCATTTGAAATTTATTAATTAAAATTAGTTATTACATAAATTAAATATATCATTAGTCGTAATATTATTTTCTTTTTTTTTTAATTTTTTGTGGTAAATTACAATCACCCTATATATTTACCAATTATAATTATGTTTTAAGTTACGCAAGGTTATTCATGTATATTAACTTGATAATTATGATAATTCCCGTTAATAACTACTTTCCAAATAAACTCCCGTTTTAATAATGACTTATTGTCTTTTAATTAATTAATTAATAAGCAAGTTTGTACATGTGCAAACTTCCGGTCGAACTTTACTAATAAATCCGCATTTGGCGCCGTTTTCATTCCACCTAAAGTTGGGGAAAACTTCGCCGCCTAATATTTATTAATTCGAGTAGCTTGTTACAATTTCTAAATTAATTGTGGACAAACATAATGCAGCCCTTTTGAGGCAATTAAAATGTAAAAATTGTAAAAAAGTTTTAAGAGGGTTTTCAAATAACGAAAATTAAAAACCTATAATTCGAATTAAAATATAAAAAGTTCAAGAACGAATACAAATTTTAATTTAATAACAATTTTATGCATAATACACTTACAGAACATTCTTAGCATGTTTAATCAACGTTTTCACTTATATAAAAATACTTTAATTTTATTTAAATTATATTTATATTGTAGTATATTTTGTAAACATGACAATTATGTCAAAAAAACCAAATTTGAATCTTGAACATCTTTTTATAAAATTTATATTGTAACATGTAGAGCATGTTTGGTAAGAAATCATTAAAAAATTTTAAACTCGGATTTAAAATTTATGTTAATACACATCGTACCTTATGGAACTATATCATAGAATAATCTAAATGTCACTCAAACCTTCGTATTCAGATCACAAACAAATTTGGTTGAATAAAAATCTGTTGTCAAAAGGAAGTACAGAAATGTCAAGAAGTTCCTCAGGAATGCCCTCAAGGAAAGTACAATGCCGATCAGGATATCTATTCTTTATTGATGTGAAAGTTCTTTCCCTTGAGAAAGTGGCCAGGGTCACTAAAGTGTAACTTGCTTTTACCCTAGTTTGCGCATGTCAAACCGGTACACAGTCATTTAATTTATTATATTTTATTAATTTTGTACTCGTTTAAATGCAAAATAAAGAAATTGATATTGTTGATCTATTAGTTATTGATGAGGTAGTGGAGAACTTTAGGAAGCTGATCAACAAGAGCGGCAACTGTTACCTAGAACCAATGCCTTCAATTTAACAAATATGGTATTTATAAAGATTTAGAGTTTCTCGATACATTATAAATCTTGTCACTCCATGTATGCGAGCCCCACAAAAGTCTGGAATAACAATTGAGGATAAAGTAAATGCAATGCAATTAATCCCATGCTTTTCCGGCACCTGCTTTTGAAAATTTTTGAGTTAATTTCCCACTTGAAAGAAGTGACAGTTTGTGTATATATTGGCTTAATAGGTTTTTTGTTCTCCGTTCATTGGATTTGATATCAATTTGTTTAGAACTATAAGGTTACGTCCAGATTGACATTGGATATTTAAAGTTGACTGATCTGTCTTTTGCGACTCTTCTATTGGTTCAAATATAGGAATAAATACTGGCAACTCTGCGAAGATGATATTACATCACGGTAGGCTCACTGTGATTGTAGAGTAGCGTTTTACATTACCTTAGGTGAAGATAGTTTGAACTTGACATTCAAACAGGTTATGGTCGCTTACATGCGAAATTTATTCAGAGAAATATTACAACCACTGGGCGAGTGTGGTGAAATAATAACTTACAAAGGTTTAGGACCGAGGTTCCACAGCTATTTATTGATACCAAAACTAACCACACCTACGCAGTACAACATAGAAATCCGAAAATCCAAAAGATACTTGTGGATGAAGTATTGAGTAAATGATACTTGGGCATGTTTAAGAATCCACAAAGTTCTATCTAAGAACTGTAAACGACGTAGGCTACATAAAAAACCTATGGCAACTGACAGAGACACAGAAAAAAGTCTTAAGGAACTACTAAAAGTTCACTTTACGGCTTTCGTCTATCATAAAAAACAGGTCCATACTCGCGAGCCAAAGTCAAGAAGGTCAGTTGAATCAGATTGCAATGGAAATTGTAGGACCAAATAGGATCAGGTGGGTTATAATCAGGTTTTAATTGTTCACGTCTTAAGAGACGAACGATGCATGGCAAAAGATAAAGGTCATATACCTGTTTAAAGTAGGTAAAGCACTTAACGCCTAAGTCATACAGGACAAACCAGTTCAACTTTCTTTATACCAAAATTTCTATAAGGACTGCTGGATAGTCATAGATAAAAGTGTAATGCAACAACCACTCAGCTGGCATACCAGCATACCGTTCTCAGCATTTCGATGACTTAAACAAAGTTATCTTATTCGCTAGATAATACAGAGGTGGCAATTACAACCTTCTTAATTATAGAAGGAGCAACTTTGCCTAGAAATATCCATAAAACCCATAAAATTATGGTTATGATATTATAATAATGCACACAAAACTGAATTTAATAAATAATATGAAGGAATAAATAAATTTAATAAGCTTATTAATTTTTTCAACGATTCATGGTAAAAAAAGGTTCCGAAAGTCGATATGTCTTCGGCAAAATGGTATATCTTCCAAAGGACAAAAGAGGTCAAATTCGGTTTTGTATTTAACATTTCACTCCATAAGCAATAATAAAATTAATTTCGCGGGAAATTTACCTCAAGCTGGATTATTTTTTATTTAGATCAGTTTTAGAAGATTGATTAAGTCAAGTACCTTTGTAAGAATTGTATTACATATTGTAAATTGGACTTTTCGTCCTTGGACGATTCGTCCAGACCTCTTCGGCCAGTGGAGGATTTATCTAGTATATGATTCGACCAACACAGTTTGTCGAATGAAAACTTTTTTTTCATTTAAACTATTATTTACAGTTAGGTTAGGTTCAATGTGAGTGGAGCGTTTGCTGGCCCCTCCACTGCGGTCAGCAGAGGCCTATTGTGGCTCACCCCTATGGGCTATAATTCACCATACAAACCACACCTTCTTACGAAGTCTATGCTTGATTTAGGTGAAACTTCCTTGAAGTCCGTAGGCTCCAGCTGTACGAAACCCAACGTACGAAGCCTATTCATCTCCAGGGCAGGACAGGAGCATAAAATATGCTCCGCCGTTTCGTCTTCCACACTGCAGAAGTGACAGTCCGATGTTTGACTCAGACCTAGCTTCTTCAGATGATAACGCAGACGACAGTGCCCTGTAAGCAGTCCAATTAGGATGTATAGATCAGTTCTACTCCATTCTAGGATATCTTTCCAGTGCTGGAAGGTTTTCGTCTTGGCATATTTCCAGATAGTGTCTTTGGCACTGCTTTTGGCTATGCCGAAAAATGGTTCCGGTCTAATGAACTCGGATTCTGCACCTGTTCTTGCAAGAGTGTCGACTTTCTCATTACCCTCCACCATTTCGTGCCCAGGTACCCAGAGTAGGGTTACTCTGTTACTGGTAGCAATGCAATCTAGGGATTTGATGCAGTTCCACACCAGCTTCGAGTCCAGCCGGTTGGAGCTCAGTGCTTTTAAAGCTGTCTGGCTGTCTGACAAAATGTAAATACTTTTGTTAACAAGATAGTGATTTGCTAACTCTCTTACACACCATTCTATACCTAAGATCTCCACCTAAAAGATGGTAGCATAGTTGCCGAGGTTTATTGTGATGTCAAGTCTCGGTTTTCTGCTGTCCCGCACCATTTGAGGTCTTTGAAGCATCTGTGTACAATACATAAGCCGTCCCTGGAAAGAGGATCTCCTCCTTTTTTCATTCGTCTCTTCTGACATGGCTCTGTAGGAGGTCATTCTGGCCTTATGCTCCAATAAGGAGAGGAGTAAGACCAAGAGATCTTTCCATTGCCACTGTCGGGGTAGTTGACATGATGCCTGTAATAGCCACACAAGCTAATCTCTGGAGACTAGATAATTTAGCTGCCGCAATATACTGGAGCACCTTCGTCCACCAGGCTACTGCGCCTTATGTGACCATTGGTTTTATCACCGTTTGATAAATCCAGTAAATCTGCTTAGGGTTCATTCCCCACGACTTGCGGCACACCCTTCTGATATTCCAGAGGGACGTCCTGACTTTATTTATTATTCTTTCCAGATGGGAGTTCCAGGTAAGTTTTCTATCTAGAATAATCCCCAGATATTTTACCTCCTCCGCAAACGGAATGGTTACGCCTTCCAAAATTGGATGACGTAGCTTATCAAGCTTCCTCCTTTTTGTAAAAGGAACTACTACCGTTTTGTGGGGGTTAACAGACATATGTTCCTCCTCACACCACCTGTATACGATGTTAAGGGCTTCCTGAATGATATTAGAAATAATCTCTTCAAATAAGCCTCTAACCATTATTAAAAGGTCATCGGCATAGCATTGAAAATCCACCCCGCATAGCATTGAAAATCCACCCCCAGCTGGGAGAGCCCGTTCAGAAGGGGGTCGATCAGGGGCGACCAAAGAAATGGAGACAGCACTCCACCTTGAGGACACCCCTTAACCGCCCTTAATCTAACAGTCTCCTCCTGCAATGATGATGTCACAAAACGATTTTATTGTAAAGAGTGGCCTATCTTTCCTACGAGGTTATCTAGAGCCAAATCTGTAGATTAGCCAACCTGGTAGACATATTGTCTGGGATTGAGGGGAATTTCCTTGCAGTTCCCGTCCCCAATATGCCTATCTAGAATTCACTCTAGCGTTTTTAGTACGAACGAGGTAAGGCTGATCGGTATAAAGGATTTAGGCAGGGAATTGTTTACCTTCCCCGCTGTGATATGTAGCTCCACACCAGGCTCCACGCCAGGCTCGCACGAAATAGTTTCATGAGAAGAGGCAACAGCTCCTTTGCCCAGTTTTGCAACAGGACAAATACCATCTTCTCCTGGTGATTTGTATGGGGAGAAAGACTTCACCGCCCATAAGATTGAGTGCAAACCTTCAGTGTTCCTTAGTTGGTCGTATAGACGGGCAAGGTGGAAGTGGAAAGGGTTGCGGGCGATTCTCTAGAAGCAGGCTACCCGGGAATTGATTCCGCATGATGATCTCTAACGTCTGCCTTTTAGAGTCCGTAAAAGAGCCGTCCGGTCGTTTTATCGACCCTACCCCTTGATTCGGATCTCTAGAGAAGATCTTGTGGAGTCTTGTTCCAGCAGGTAAATCTTTTATACTTTGGTAGAAGCTCCTCCAAGACTCTCTCTTCGCTTTCTGGATATTTCTCCTGTATCCTGTTAGAGCCGATCTATTAAAATCCCAGCACCCTGTTTCTTTAGCTCGATTGAAGGGACGTTCTTTTCTTTTTTGTCCAAGATTCTGCTCCACCACGGTGCACCTCTATGGTCTCTCTTTTCCTTAAATGGGCAGTTCTCTTAGTAGGCTGTGAGAATGGCTTCCTGCAAGTGGTCGCTCGCCGCCTATATTTCAGCCTGATTCTTTATAGATGCAATGTCGTTCTTCAGGAACGTTTGAAGGCAATTCCTATATCCGCTCCAGTCTGTACACTTTGGATCACGGAATTGCACTATAAGCCTGTGTCATTCCCTCATCTCAAATCGGATATGTCGATGATCCGAGCATGAGGGTTCCGTAGACACCCACCAATTAACGATATTAGTACTCAGATACTGAGTACTTATCGTTATATCAATAACTTCCATGCGATCTCTACTCACGAACGTTGGTTCGGCCTATTCGGTATTAATCGAAAGACCCTCCCCTATTATGTAATTATATAGAGACTCACCTCTTTTATTTATGATCCAAAATTCCTTTCAAACAAAGCCTAAATTTTATATTTAATACTAAACAATTTTTTCTCAAATTAGATTTTTATTTTATTAGCAAACATCCTGATAAGTAAAAAGTTAACATATGAATACTGATATTTTCCTGCTGACGGTATTATGTTATAAATATTAAAACACAAACATCCGAAGCAGATTTAATTTTAAAATGGGGCAATTGTTTTTAAATCTGTCCGGGAAACTATTATAGTTAATATCTGTATAAAAGAAGAGTTAGAAAAATAATATGAGCCCCATCGGCATAATTTAAAACTTTTTAACATTTTACCTATTTATAAATCAATTTCTTATATCCAAATAAATATTATGCGTAATATTTTGACAAATTGTCTTAGTTCTGAAATACCCTATATAATTAACAGATATTTTATATTATGTATTAAATAATAAATATGAATTATAATGTATAACGTATTTTTTGGTGCATTTTAATGTCTATATTTAATTAGGTAAATTTCTATATCACGTGTTTGGGGTAAAACACGAGCACAAAATAATGATCGTGTTCGATGGGGACCACTTTTAATTAATTTAATGTTAGGCGAACGAGGAGCAGTCAATAAGAACCATTTTGGTATAAAAAGAGACCTCCCTTGAATCCCTGATGAGCCCTTTTCAATTCCCTATCTCTGGGTTAATCTTATAGACGAGAATTTTAGTCACAAATATGAAAAAAACCAGAGTTTGAGGAAAATATTAATTTTTCAATATATAAAATTTGAGCATTAAAACACAGTTCTGCTTTTAAAAATCTCACGAAATTTTGCAATACGTCAAATATATTTTAACGCTTATAACTGCTACACTTTATTCAATAATAACTTTTCCTACCACATAGGAAAGTAACATTTATCGCACTGTAGAGTACAACGGAAATTTACTTTTATTCGAATGTAGAATATTTGGTAAAATTTTGATGTCACTTTCTGCACGTAATGTAACATACTATTTTAAGCCAAAAACGGGGTGCGTCAAAAAATATAAATTTTGCTTATTTTAAAAAATATAGAAAAATGTTATTTGAAAAACTTGTTTATAATCACTATTCACCTCCAAATCTAAGATCACAAAATCATATTTTTTCTAATTTTGGGACTTTTCGCTGTTTTTCCAACTTTCCGGGAAAACTATGCTTTTTCGAGAAAAGCCTAATGAAAATCGATTTTAGATAATTAAATTATCTACAACCTTTGTATTAAACTTTTTTTTGAATTACGCATAGTTTAGCTGCTGGAGGGCGAGAAAAAGTAAACATGTAGGATTTTTTAGCCATTTTTAAAATTTTGAGGATAAACAATGCACTTTGGTGCAAAATGTTCTGTAGCAAAGTTGTAGAGCATCAAGTTCCCCGTAACTTTTATTTCAAACTTTTTCCCGAAGCCCCAATAGTTTCACGGATAGAGGGCGCGAAAAAAAATTGCATGTAAGTTTTCCCGATATTTTTCAGATTTTGAGGACTGAAAATACACATTAGTGCAAAATATTTTAGTGCAAAAATGTAGAATATCAAATTTCCTATAACTTTTATCTTAAAATTTTTCCACAATTCCCCGTAGGTTCTAAATACACATGTACGATTTTTCGCCATTTTTTTAAATTTTGTGGACAAACAATGCAAAATGTTTTATTACAAAGTTGTAGAACATCAAATTTCCTATCATTTTGTATTAAATTTTTTCCAGAATTCCCAATATTTTCGCCGCTAGAGGGCGCGAAAGAAAAATGCATGTATGTGTTCCCGAATTTTTTCAGATTTTAGGAACAAACAATGCAGGAATTAATATTCATACCCAATATTTTAATATTGAAAAGAGGATTTAATTCGTTTTGAAAATGCTCAATTTTTTTCCCATTTAACCATATTTGTATATATATAACGGTTTACGAAATCGATTAAATATTTTGTTTTGCTTTCATGTTTATTACACTTATTAAGGCATTTAACAAAATTAATCTTTTGTGAAACAAATAATAGTATATTATAGACTTACGTTGTGAATTAAGCTATTATTTATCAAGCGCCGAAGGATATAATGTGCGTGGTTTATAATGGCCTTCTCAACCGATATGTATATATAATTTTTTACTACTAACACTGATATATTACCATATGTGATTTGATTAGATTTTGATAAACCTAGCTTTAGTTATTTCCTACTTATTTTTCAAATATTTCGAAATATCAACTATTCTTTAAAATTCATTAAAAATATGGTCAATGTTTCAGTATTTACCTAGGTGTTTTTTATTATCATTATTTACCTATAGTGTGAGAAATATTAATTCTCATTAGAGGAATGAGGTAAATAATGGTAATTTCTCATGTTAGTAGTAAAAAAATATTTTATTAAAGTTTACAACTTTGATCTTTACTGCAGATAGAACGTCCAATTTATTGGAATCCAATTATATAGTTTAGGGTTTGAAAATGTCATCCCTAAAAGAAATATTAGGGTGTTAACTCTTGGGAATTCGTCTGATCCTGACTTGTTAGAAAGTACGAATACTTAATCCAAATTAAAGACATTTATCTCCCTTTAAATGCCACCATGTTAGAATTTGTACTTCAAAAAATATGCATCTCTCAACTTTAAAGTCTTAAAATATATATGAAATACTGGTTTTTATTTTTCTTCCTCTCACAAAAGATTCCTACTGTCAAATCATCTAAAATTTATAACATGTTAAATTAAAAAATATGTAGGTTAAGTAGTATTTATTATTATGTGAAATTTTAAAAACATTTAACGTAATAAAAAATCGGCTGTGTCGCCCCAGAACTTTCTCGGCTCGACTGTAGAGAAGAAGATTATTTTAATTACAAACTACTAAGCATTGCGTTAATTTTTGGAACACATTAGAAATAGCGAGCCGATGGTGAATACATCTACCGAATTCATATTTCAATGTTGATTACATAAGAAGGCGCATGCGTACATTGTATAGCACACTCCTAAAATCATGTTTGAAAACTATTGGGAATTCGGGAAAAATTTTGATACAAAACATTTTGCACTAAAGTGAATAATTTGTTTTCGAAATTAAAAAAGAAAGTCGAAAATCCTAAATGTGTATTTTTTTCGCCCTCTATCGGCGAAACTATGAGGAATACAAAAAAAGTTAAATATAAAAGAAAATTTGGTGCTGTACAACTTTGCATAAGAACAGTTTGCACTAAAATGCATTGTTTGTCCTCAAAATCTAGAAAAACTAGGGAAAATTACATTCACAGTTGTTGCGCGCCTACTAGTGGCGCAACTATTGGAAATTCTGGAAAACATTTGAGACAAAAGTTGTAGAGAACTTTATACTCTAAAACTCTGCAATAAACCATTTTTCACTTAAATGCATTGTTTGTCCTCAAAATTTGGAAAAACTAGGGAAAATTACATGTACAGTTGTTGCGCGCCCTCCAGTGGCGCAACTATTGGAAATTCTGGAAAAAGTTTGAGGCAAAAGTTGTAGAGAACTTTATGCTCTTAAACTTTGCGCTGAAATATTTTACACTAAAATGCATTGGTTGTCCTCAAAATCTAGAAAAACTAGTGAAACCTACATTCACAGTTGTTGCGCGCCCACTAGTGGCGCAACTATTGGAAATTCTGGAAAAAGTTTGAGACAAAAGTTGTAGAAAACTTTATGCTCTAAAACTTTGCATCAAAACATTTTTCACTTAAATGCGTTTGTCCTCAAAATTTAGAAAAACTTGGGAAAATTACATATCCATTTGTTACGCGCCCTCTAGTGGCGCAACTATTGGGAATTCTGGAAAAAGTTTAAGGCAAAAGTTGTGGAGAACTTTATGCTCTTAAACTTTGCACTAAAACATTTTGCACTAAAATGCATTGTTTGTCCTCAAAATCTAGAAAAACTACGGAAAATTACATGCACAGTTGTTGCGCGCCCTCTAGTGGCGCAACTATTAGAAATTCTGGAAAAAGTTTAAACAGAAGTTATAGAGAACTTTAAGCTCTAAAACTTTGAATAAAAACATTTTACACTAAAATGCATTGTTTGTCCTCAAAATCTAGAAAATCTAGGGAAACCTACATGAAAGTTGTTGCGCGCCCTCTAGTGGCGCAACTATTGGAAATTCTGGAAAAAGTTTGAGACAAAAGTTGTAGAGAACTTTATGCTCTTAAACTTTGCACTAAAACATTTTGCACTAAAGTATATTGTTTGTCCTTAAAATTTAAAAAAAAGGCAAAAAATCTTACATGTGTATTTAAACCATGTCGTTACTGAGAACCTTCTACTGCCCCAATTTAAAGTCGATTAGTCAAACGGTTCAGCAGTTATCGTGGAAGATTACACACAGGCACACAGACAGACCTTACTCTGAAAATGATTTCAATTTCCATCGATATCTCAATTTTTTTTGTTCGTTCACCCTTTGATGGGACCGGGAAAGTAATAAACAAGTTATTTCATATTTTATTACTCGCAGATCTGTATCTTGAGGTCTGTTGGCAGATAGAAATATAAAGATGTGTAACCACATGTAAATAGAGTTTTTAAATTTCATTTGAAATATTTTTATTGTGATATCTGACAATTTCAAATGTCCGTTAAATAACAATATAATATAAGCATGAAATTTAGAAACTGTCCTGCAAGCATCATACATCTGACGTTCCAGAATATCTCCAACAACGATACGATGTCCCGATTTTCCATTTTCTCTATATTCGTAGGATTTCTATCACAAGGCAGCTTATACATAATCCCTTAGACGCAGATCCCTGCATTACCGACACTTTCATTCATGTATTCACCCTCTATAGCGATATTTCGCAAATTGTTGCTGTCATTTCGCATCTCTGGCAATTTGTCATCTTGCTCTATTCCGCCATGATGTGAATGAAAAAAATGATAATGGACTAAAAAGAAAGTTTTAGAGGAGTTGTGAAACTCCATAAATTTGATTTACCTTCTTTCGGCCTGTAGAATGGTGTTTGTCAGATGTGAGGAATTGGGTCGGGAATGGCTAAATTTGCGTGAAAACATTGCTCGATTTAAGAATTCATTGCGTTGGGTTGCGGTATAATCATTTTAAAAGCTACCAAAATTTCCGAGATAAAAAAACACATACCAAGTTGCAATTTGATTCTATATTTACGAATTTGATGATAATTAAATAAACTAAATTTGTGATTGATTAAAGAGAACTTCAAGGCACATATAGAGGACCTCTTTTATTTGTTCATTTTATACATCAGTTTTGAAATATTTTTAATGTCGTTTATTTGAGAAGGATTTGATATATAATTTATTACAAAATGGTTGAAAAAGATTTGAACAGTTTATTTGATCTGTGAATTCGAAGAGAAAAATAAAGCAAATAATATCGAAATTGGCTGTACAAAAATATGGAAAAAGAAAATGATTGTGGAAAGAAAATAAAAGAATCCCAAATGCCTAAAAATAAACGGAAAATAATTGGAAAGGGTAACAGGAACTTAGATAACCATAACAATTAAGAACATAAAATCGGATAAAACGGCTTACATGTCCCTTTCTTGACTTTTTGAGTTCTACTTGGTGACATAAGAACAAACTATATCAAAGTTTGCGTACTTTTGATTTATTTAATAACTTACGTGGTTATACACTATGACTAAAAAAATTGCAATGTATCAAAAAACTTTGATTTATTTCCCAGAAAATTTTGTTCTTAATAAAAGTTGATGCTTTGTCTTTTAAAAATCAGTTGATAATGCGCAAACTAGCATTGCCAAGACGATTTGATATAAAGTATGTCTCCCTAAGTTGGAACCATATGAAAAACGTTTTTGAAATGTCTCCCTAAATTGGAACCATATGAAAAACGTTTTTATTATTGGATTAATGACTAAAACTTTTTCTTGATAAAAAGTTTTACATGGCCTAAAACCCAAAATGAAATAACCAGATATCAATTTTTGTAGTCGTATACGAGGTCCGTCAAAAATAGTTTTGTTCAAGAATAAACTATTAAAAAAAAATAGAAAATGTTATTTGGAAAACTAGTTAAGAAACAATATTTACGTCCTAATATGAAATCAGAGCCTACTATCTTATATAATATTTTTTCTAATCTTTCTCTGAAAGAAAATTTTTGCATAAAAAAATAATTTCCACAGGCCCATTTAATAGTATAGTTACAATAATAAATTTAATCTAGTATATTTGTTTTTAACCCTAGTTGACGAGGTAATTTAGTTCCAGAGAAAAGAGGAATATGAAACTGGATGGTTTATAAATTTACTCGTATTAAAATTGATAGATTTTATTGTATTTTGTGGTTTGGTACATTGAGAAGTGAAGTGGCCAGACTTTTTACAGTTGTAGTAGATATTATAGTATGTTGTATTATCATAATCTATTGGTCATAAGTCTGGTGAGGATAGGGGTAAACTCAGGTAGCGTGGAGATATGTTTGATAAACATAAAGGAGCAACGAGGTATTTTCCCAATTTTTAGAGCTCATCTAGTACTAGGTTGTGCGGTATTGAAGGGCAAACATTGAACATATTGAAGGGCAAATATTGAAGAGTTACTAGTTTTCTGGCTCTTAGAAATTCAGTTTATAATTTTATGAGTATTAGCGATTAAGTACAATCTTTTGAGGGAAATTGTATTTTTGAAGTTGCTGCTGCTGCTGAATAAGAATTGGTGACATTTGTTTGAATTTGAAATTGGATAATTCTTAAGTATAACTATTGTTAGGTTCCAAAACGAGACGAAATACTAGGTGTCGGACAAAATAAATACGACCCTGGTCAGCTAATGATCTAGACATTAGAAATGTGCTACGAGGCGATAGTAGGCCTTGTCTTCCGATAACAATGGTGAAGCTATTATTTACTGTGTAATTTTGCAATTTGGACTCTTACTCTTCTTACGAAAGTTCTCACATAAGATTTAGTGACAAAAGATTCGATTTTCCGTACTAACCAACAAAATCGGAAACCACGATAAACAAGGTTTAAACAAATAAGCAAATTTGTACATTTCTTTACTTTCCCAATCCGCCTCCGAGAAGGGAAAGTATTGTGAAGGTACTAAAAAAAATATCGAGATAAAAACGGAAATATCCATTTTCAGGTAGTCTGAGACAATTAAGACCATTTCCAGATGGAAGTCTGTCTGTCTGTGTGTATTCTTCTACGATAGAAGCTACAAACAAGCCTAATCTGATTAAGCTGAAATTTGATATATGGGTTTCGTTTATTTATCAGAAGAACCCATTAGTTTTTGTACGACATCTGTCAAATGGAAGTGTCACTGGCAAAAAATGACAGAAGCAATATGTCACTGAATTTAACTTGCAATATGTTATTTGAAAACCCTTAGAAAAACTCTATTCAGAACATTCAAAATTATTTCTTGAACTGTCACCTGTCAAAAATAAAAAAAATATCAAAATTTAAATATGTGAAAAAGTTTTGGGGCGACACAACCGATTTTTTTAAATATAGAGAGCGTTGTAAATTTTTCTCGATGATCACCAAAATCCCAAAATCGGTTTTAGTAGTTTATTACAATTATACAAATCGTTCTCGAAAATTCTGTGCTTATAAGTACGTCATTGAACACTATTGGGATTTCGTAAATCGATATATGTACAAAGTTGGTTAAATGAGAAAATGATGAGTATTTTCAAGATTAATTCTATAAAAAAATAGTTATAGAGGCCATTCAAAAACGAAGCCATTTATAAAATTGGATACGACATATTAGACAATATTTGGCCTCGAATACAGATGTTTTTTTTTTAATTTAAGGTGATAATTAAATGAAATAAAAATCAGCAAGCTCGGTTTCCCAAAATATCTCAAGAAACCGGTCCTGATATTTTAACTAAAAAAAAAACAATTTAATTCCTTTCACATCTTTTTACCCATTTAACCAACTTTGTATCTATAACAGTTTACGAAATCTCAATAGTGTTCAATTAAATTTTACCACCCTATATATGTACTTTTAATATATAAATATTTAAACTTATTCTATAATTTATTTATTGAATAAATTTTATAAAACTTCATGTAAACAAAATCACTTCAGGCATCTATAACTTTTTTCGCTTAATAACGGCAAACTTTTCATAAAAAATGCATTTACTTTTCAATGCTAATTCCAAATCTAAAATCAGAATTTTAAAATTCTATGGTATACAGAACGACAGACTTACAGAATTCATTAACGAACTTTTTTAAAGTTTGTCAAAAAGCAACCAGCTGTAAATCAAAAACAGTTGATCACCATCTATACATTTTTTCATCAAGTATTTCTGATAAGAGCATAAAATCCGTTTTATTCGATTTCAAGTCGATTAACCCAAGCAATCACTTAAAATAAAATTTTTAACGAGAAAAGAGTTATTTTCAAAGAAATAAATAATTGATTCCTTTTTACCTAATTACTTTGAATTTTTTTTGCTGAAGAATAAATCGAATGAAATTAGTTAATTCGAGGTCAACACAATAAATAAGAACAAAATTACACTAAAAACTTTTCACTCGTTGCTATGCGATTTTGACATTTCAAATATTTAATAATTTAAAAATGTCATGATTTGGTTATAATACTGACGACAATTTTAATGAAATAATCGAATCAAATACACCAAAAAATAGCGATTACAATAAAAAATTTGTATGGAAAACATTTATGGACTTTTGCCATGTTTGAAAGTATCAATTAGATGGAAATCGAACGGTGGCAGAATTAGCAAAAAAAATTTCAGTCCGAATTACCCTCGAACATTGATAAATGCTCAAAAATTTTATAACAACTTTCCCTAGCTTGTTGCTTATAGCAACAAGCTTTCGAAATCTGGTATAAAATTTTTTCGAACAATGGGGTGCTCGCATAATTTTTTTTCTGATTTCTTTTACTTTAATATGTTTATTGCCCCTATTGACTAGCATAGTCTAGAATTTAGGAATTTTTTGCCCTTAATTTGAATATTAAATATAGGTGTGACGTATTTTAAGGAAGCTGAGAAAACAGTATCCATGAATTCTCTATTTATGTGAAGATGGCGCTATAATCGACGTTTATCACTATATTCTTACTTTTTAGTACAAAATTCCTTATAATTATTGTGTCACAATGTTCAAGAATAGTATTTTTAATACTCATTGAAAAACTAGAATAAATACGTACCTTCGACGCTAACTCCCCCTTGCGATGATTTATAGTATTGAGACGTAGTTAATTACCGACACATTAGAGAAAACTGTCGGATGTAACCTGAATTGAGATAAATCAGAGTGGCGCCATCTATAGCATATGTTTTTAACTGATCTACCTTAAGTCGTCACAGATTTTAATTTTTTTGGAATTATAGGGCGAATACAGGTTTAAAAAAATAAAATAAAAAAATACGGGTTAAATATTTATTGGTCAGATTTTTAATGGCCCATTTACCTAAAATCATGCAAGCACCCCATTATTAATGTTCTTGGGTAACTACTATTAGTTTACTAATTATTTATTAGCCCTAATATGATGAAAATAATTAGAAATTTTAATATTAGAAAATTATTTATTTGAGTAACTCATTTTAACATTTTGTTCCCCAGAATTACATCAATTTAAGAAACAATATGAATTGCTATGTCAATTTTTTTATACCCAAAATTTACTTTCAGTACATAAGTATCTGAAATTAAAATTATAAATTTTTAAAAAATTAACAAAAATATGACACTTCAGATACCATTTTTGACTGTCTCTTGTAAGGCACATACCTACCATATGAGAGAATCCTATACTACTGTATTTCGACCAGGAATCCGAACCGGAAGTCAGAATTTTGAAATTTTATATTCGACACACAGAATTTTCCAATTCATATACAATATTCTTTTACAACCAACTATGTATTTGACTTAAAAATCAATTTTTTGTCATAATAAAATTGTAATTTATCATTACAGTTTGATCAAAAAGATGATCCTAATAAATTAATTTAAAGCTTTTTTTTGTTAAGAATCTTCAATAAAATTGGGAAATTACTAAGACATAACTTTTTAATAAAATATATTCTCGACTTTAAAAAATATGATAGGTATACAGGGTGACGCAAATTTAATTTAACATTATTGGGATTTCTTAAACCGTTATGGATACAAAATTGATTAAATGGGAAAAAATATGTATTTTCAAGAAGAATTGTATATTTTTTCAAAATTAAAAAATTTCTGGTCCGGTTTCCGAGATATTTGGGGAAAACCGAAATTGACGATTTTTGTTTTAATACCTTAACTTTGAATTACGCTGCTAATATTGTCATTAAAATTATATTTCTGTGCATGATTTAAGCGTGGGATATTTTATTGATTTAGTATTGAAACAATATTCTTATTATTAATTACATATAACGTTCACTATAGACTCCTCGGTTAAAATTGATGAATCATGCAGCGTCTCCAAATCCGATTACCGAATAAAAAAAAAAACAAGATTTACTACTTAAGGCAAACTGACACAATAATTTTTAAAAAATTGTATCCTTGTATTCGGATAAAATAAAAAGGTAAAATAAAATTTTAAATCTTAAGGGTAAAGCCGTTGTGTTTCTACTTTAAACTATTAATAGTAATTAGAATTTATTTCAGCTGCTTTTTTATTTCAATTAGGTTTATTATTCCATCATAGAGAATATATGTTTCACCTTCAGGACTAATAAGCTTCATTTTGTAACTATGTCTCGATTAATATCTTTAATCTACTTTAGGATTAAAACACGTTTAATTCCCTGTACCTAGGGTAGAACGAACGTAGACTATCTACTTAGTTTATATGTCAAAAAAAATTCTATCAAACACAGTTGAAAGACAGAACTTTAATTTATTATTATTAAAGGATATAACACTTCTCTTAGTGTACAGCAAAAATTTCTTAATAAAAAGGTATTAAAACAAAAAAATCGTTGAAATAAAATCACCCAGTATAGTAAATTCTAACTAGTATTCCATACATAAAAAAAAGCAATTTCTCCATATTGAAACTTGATGTTGTGTCTCGGTAAATGAAAAGTAAGTTTTTTCAAAAATCGCCAGAAATTTTTTAGTACTTTCAGAAAAATATCCAGTTTTTACTAGAAATCATAAATTTATGAATATTTTCAAAACTCTATTTGAAAAAGTTTAAAAAAAATAGAAAATGGTGGATATCTTTAGGAATCTTCAAAAATGTATAAAAATAAAAGAAAATAAAAAAAATAGATATTTATAATGTTATTTTTATAAATTTTCCAGTATTTTTTAAAAATCACCAGAAATCGAAATTGACAAGAAATTCATAAAAAATTCAGAAAAATATCAAGTTTTTACAAGAAATTTATAAATTATACAGATTTTTAAGTCAAAAAAAAATATTTAATATTTGAAACAATAAATCTAAACAAAAATTAAAAATTGTGAAGAACTTCAGAAATCTCCGGAAATGTACAAAAAATAAGATTATTAATAATCTCAAAATTACAAATATTTTCAAAAATCTACAAAAATATCTAAAAAGTTATAGTGTCGAAAAAAACTTTTGAAACAATATTAAAATATTTCAAACATAAATCAAAAAATTGTAGAGATCTTTAGAAATCTCCAGAAATGTACAAAAGTAAAAGAAAATAAAAAAATAGATATTTATAATGACATAATTATAAATTTTAATTATTTCTCAAAAATGATTAAAAGCCGAAATTATCAATAAATTTTTAAAAATTTCATGTTTTTCATTAGATACGTATTTCTAATTAATTTATCATTAGGAAAAAATAAGCAGTTAGAGACATAATATATAGGATGCTAATTTTTAAAGCAAACAAAAATCATAAAATAAAAAGTTTATTTGATTTAAGAATATTAAAAATATTTAAATAATCATTAGTTATGGGATGTTATTTTTTTTAATGTATTTTATACAAAAAAATTTAATAAATATTAATAATAAAAAAATATAAAAATATAAACATTAGTACTTATACATATAAGAATAAAAAAAAAAACAAATTAAAATATCACCATTATACTTAATTTCGAAATAAGAGATATAAAAAACGCAAAAAATGGATTTGGGATTTCCTTGAAATTGGCGTAAAAATTGAATTTTCAAATGGAACACAAACAATATATTTTTATATATTCTCTGAGTATATAATCCATATGTCCAATGTCATTTTTACTGCCAGGAAAAGTTATAATTTTTAAAAATTATGTTTATGTACCTAAAACCTCCATTTATATATTAAAAAAAATTTGCATTGTCATAATGTTTTCAATTTTGAATGTTATCGTATTTTAAAACCCTGACTTTCTCAAATAAAAAAAAAATTAGAACATCATTAGATATCACATGATGGTCCTTCGAACCGGATAATGGAACTAGTTTTCGGTAAGCTATAGTTGAAAATTAGGAACCCGATCTAACAAAACAAAGATTAACTAAAAAACATTATTGTTATATAGATTTAAGTTTAAACTGTACCGTAGGTGTTTTTTATTTTGAATACATTATTCCCTTTATATTTTTAAGTGCATATTATTTCCAATTTAATTCATCTTTCATAATTGATCTACGAGATAACGTGATTATTTTTACCTCTTTGTTTTTCAATCTATCAAGCGTCATTTATGGAGACGGGAAAATCTAAAAATTTCTCATTTACTGCCAACTCAGTTTGCTGCCCCAAACCGCTTAATATCAAGCGACAACCGTTGAATGTCATTTGTTCAATGTTATAGGGCTTACTGGCTGAAATTAATAATTTGCGACATTTACTTTAAATTCATAAAGAGGTGAGCTCTAAAGGAAAATTACTTTCAAAATATTTTAACGGGAATTTAGATGCTTTGTTCGAATGAAAGGTCTTTTGTGAGGGGTGTTACTTTTAATTTTTAATTTAAAATTAGTGACAACCTCAGTATTATTTCTCTTTTATACAATATTGTAAATAAATAAAAATTAATGGTTATAAATTTTGTTTCATCAAATTTAATTTTTTATTTTTAAAGAGTTTTTACTTACATGTATTTCAGTTCATATTTAAATCTAACTATAAACTACTTTTAACGCACTCACCGAAAGGTCGAGAATTTAGATAAGTATTCAAGAAATTTGGTCTTGAAGGATGACTAGATAATATTAGTCAAAGTCGTCAGTTAATTACATTAAATTGGTTCCAAGAGTAAATAATGAAAGACAATAAAAGAAAAGAAATTAGGGAAGAATATAAAGACAGATCAGATAAAGAAAAAAAAACAAAATGTTAATTTAGTTAAACTATCATAACAAACATCGTGGAATATAAATGACATATTTTATTACAAAATTATGAAATACCTTAAAATGGTTTTTCGTTAAAGATAAGTACAAAAATCATTGTAATTCTCGATAAAAATCCTAACGCCTAAATTATACCAGAAGGTACAGAATACGAAACAAAAAAAAAACAACCAAAACTATGGAATATTATTTACATGACAATAACAAAATTTAATTCGATAAAATGAAATGAAAATCATCGTATCACTTTAACGTAACTAAAAATTAAGCAAATGAAGCTGGTTAATTAAAAATTTCAAACAATCGTTCCCCTAACAGTACGTTCCTATAAGTGGAATAGGCAAAGAGATAGAGGTGGAAGATAACAAATTAAAATAAACTTTAAAAGTAACCGTTAAGCTTCCACGACAAACACCAATTAAAGACAAAATGTATTAGGATAAAACATAAAACAATTATTTTTGTAGTAGTATACCTATGCCGGTTCTGCGCCACGTCCATCGAGCTCCAAAGAAGTAGCTACCCTTATCCGAAGAGAAGATACCGTTAGAAGAGAAGAGATTAGCTTAGCCTCGTTTAACCACCCCAAAGTATCCCTAAACGAAGTAGATAAGGCCTTGTGGCCATGAAACAACCCCTGTGTAAGGCCTTTTGGAAATAAAACAACCCCGAGACCGACGACAATGACCAGAAGCAACAGTTGAAGGCGGTCCCCCTGTTCGAAAGCTGTTTTGGACCTGTTCGAAAGCTGTTTAAAGCTGTTTGAGAGCTGTTCGAGACCTGTTCGAAAGCTGTTTTGGACCTGTTTAAAAGCTGTTGTGGACCTGTTCGAAAGTTTTTTTGGACCTGTTCGAAAGCTGTTTTGAACCTGTTCGAAAGCTGTTTTGTACCTGTTCAAAAGCTGTTTCAGACCTGTTCGGTGCGCGCGAGACCTGTGGTCAAAAGGTACCACCTTCAACTACCGCTTCTGGTCATTGTCGTCGGTCTCTGGGCACTACACAGGGGTTGTTTCATGCCCAACAGGCCTTATTCCGAGAAGAAGAAGAGATCAAGCGATAAGCGATGAGTTTTGCATTATACAGGGGAGTCAAAAAGTACCGCCTTCAACTACCGCTTCTGGTATTTGTCGTTGATCTCAGGGTTGTTTCATGGCCAAAAGGACTTACACAGGGGTTGTTTCATGGCCAAAAGGCCTTATCTACTTCGTTTAGGGCTACTTTGGGGTGGATAAACGAGGCTAAGCTAATCTCTTCTCTTCTAACGGTATCTTCTCTTCGGATAAGGGTAGCTACTTTTTTGGATTGATGATGGAGCTCGATGGACGTGGCGCAGAACCGGCATAGGTATACTACTTTTTGGTATAGATAAATATTTACTAACAGCAAAACTGATAAACAAAAAAAAGTATCTCATAAAATAGTAAAAGGTAATGGAACAAAAACCAAATTGTAAGATAAAAAGTAATGATCCACCTAATAAAGTACATTAAATGCAAGTTAAGATTATTAAGTAATACTAGAGTTAGAGAAAGAGGAAAAAAAGAAAAAACAAGAAAGATTGACTAATTAAAATCATCATATGTCAATCGAAGCAAGATTGGACCTACATATGCAAACGATTTATTGAACAGTACCAAAAGTGGAAAAGATAAAGTAGAAACTTTTTGAAAAATAGTGTTTGTAAAATTTATTTAATTATTGTTTTAATATTTTCCAGTTGATGTTAAGTAATCCTCTAGTCCAATTTATTCGACGCAGAATAGGGTAGAGCGCCACAAAACATGATTTTTCGTTTTTGGACGAGATCTTGCCTAATATAGCAACTTAATATATACGCGTCTGTGCTACTTTTCTCAAATTTATCTAGAGAAAAAAGTTGATAGTCGTATTACTTTTACTAAAAAAAAAAATAAAAAAAGCGCTACAGACACACTCTTCACAATTAAATACAGAATCGTTTCTTGAAAACCGCAGCTTCCTATCTTTAATATTAAAGGAGCGCCAGTCCAAGAAAAATTTCAGGCAAGATATCATATGGTATTGGCGCCTCTTAATGTTAAAATATTTGTAACAATAAACCTATAAAAATTAAAATCAAAGCAAAAACTTTCAATTCGTTACTGGTCTCTATTCCATTGTAAAATTCTGATTTTAGATTTAGATTCAGCATACGTTTGTGCCTATTATGAGATTAAAAGTTATATGGGTCTGAAATTTAAATAAAAAACATTTTATATATTAAAAGTCGTCTTGAAAATGCCAGTTTGAGCATTCTGAATCATTTCTAAAATCGACAATTCAACCAAATTAAAATAATTATTGGTGCAAAAAATATATAAAGTGACATATTTTTCAGTAATAAATTTTTATCCAAAATTATAAAAAAATCTAGTTTATCATATTGACGATTTATGAATCCAATTAAAATCAATGAAAAAAATTTAAACTCGACGGATCATTAGAAAAAAAAAATAGTTTTTTAAAAGTATTCAGTTTCCAGTTTTTTGTGTTTAATTATTTTTTTGATATTATTCATTTTTTTCCAAAGCTCTTAATAAACGGTATTCATTAACCAAACACCCTGTATAATTCGTTATAAATCCGATTCTCTTTATGCAATGATGAAACGCACTAAATAATAATAATACTCACCCTATATTCCACCCCATTACGAATGAACCCCAGGAGCCAAAGCTTGTGCGGGGAAGGTACGGATATTATTATTACTTGCCGTGACGCTTCGGGGCGTCTTACTGAGGATTGATGGCGCCATTTGACAAAAAGTGCAGGAAAACCTCACCACCATCAGTAACTACTAATGAACACGAAGCCAAAAGGAAGGACATTCTTTCGTTTGGTTTAAGAAATCTTAGAACAGAGTACTAATTTTAATTAATTATTTAACTAATTAAAAGTTAAATATTTTGTTTAAATTTAGACAGAATTAAAAGGATGTTGTACTTAGGCAAACAGCTAGCGCCATCTACGAATGGGAGACGGTATCACTTATTACTTGAGAAGAAGATTCCACCTATGTAATAAGTGCGAGTACAAACTGGAATCGACAAAGAGCCCAATCTCTATAGGGTAATGAAATTGTTTAATTTTAAAAATTATTACAAACATGCTTACATGTTACAATTGATGCGAAAAAGCGTATTTTGAATAGTAGAGAAATTATTTTAACTGATTATTAAAATATTTGTTATGCCTATAGATCAGCAAAGTTTTGATTCTTTAAGCATAAAAATTAATTATAGTCCATTTTGTCATAAAACTTGCTTATATATGATATTTTATGATACTTATGATAAATGTATGATATTATTATTATTAAATTAAATAATAATCACTTTAACAAAAATTATGAGAGTTGCTGCAATTTTATTACGTTTATCTTTCAATTGATTAACCTTATCTCATTTCACAGTTAAACCTGTTCATACATGATATGTGAGTATAATTTTGTAAATACAAAATCTACTTTGTGGGCACATCGTTGTGTTGCGGCATAACTATCGTTGTTTCGTTGGTCGTCCAGGCTCCCGCATACCGGAAGTACACCCGCCATTTTATCAGATCCTGCGGCCAGGTGATAATGACTCTAATGACTACCCCAAAACGACTTCGGGCCTTTATTATGTGCTCTCCGCCATTTTACCATCCACTTTTCACTTGTACTACATCAATTTATGGCCATCGACCCCCTTATCTGCTAAGCGGTAAAAGTTTACTCGCTGTTTTTTGATGTAACAAGTGTGTTTTTCGGGTTTGGTAAGAGGTTGGGTTGGATGTTTGTTCGGGAATTTTTTCAGATAATGTATGTATATGAGAGTTTTATGGAATAAACGAAAAAGTTTACTGTTTTTAGCCTCATATTAAGATTAATAATATATGTACTGGGTTTTTTCCATATATATAATACTTGAGTGTTACAAGGAATACCTAGAAAGCAGATATTCTGGATGCATCCTGTATTGTCAGAAAATAATTTTCTCCAATTCTTCTTACTTAAAAATTATTGTTAGTTTTTCTATACTCACTGCTTCAAATTTGTGTTCTTTCACATAATTTTCCAGTTTTCAGACATCTTTATTTTTATCTTCAGTATCTATATTTAACATATCATTTTATTAAATTATTCTGCAATTACTCTTGTATTTTTTTTTGTATTCACCGGTCATTCTCGCCATTATTTTGTATTTACTTATGTTTGTTCGTTTTTAATTCTCGAATTTTTCTTTTATTTCTTTTAATTTATTATTATCTTCATCTGTTTTCCAGATTCTTACTATTATCCATTTTCTTTCCATATCCTTATTGATATTTTTTTCAATATTCATATTATTTTAATTCATTTTTTTTCATATATTGCATTTCGATTTTTACTTTCCCGGACCCATCAAAGGGAAAGTAAGGTGAACGAGCAAAAAAAATCGAGATATCGATGGAAATATCCATTTTGAGGTCCCCCAAGAAAATTGAAACCATTTCCTTTTTGTATTATAGGCCTGATGATGGTCGTTGAATGGCCGAAACATGTTGCCTCACGTTTAAGATTCTTAATCAGCGTATGGTCTGTCTGTGTGTCTGTGTGTCTGTGTGTCTGTGTGTCTGTTGTGTGTCTGTGTGTCTGTGTGTCTGTGTGTAATCTTCCACGATAACTGCCGAACCGTTTGACCAATCAAGCTGAAATTTGGTGTAGAGGGTCGGTGTGTGCCTAGAATGCGACCATTAGATTTTGGTTTAAATTAGTACAGTAAAAGGTCCTCAAGACCGACATTGATTAAATACACATGTAACAATTTTTTATTTTTTTTAAATTTTAAGGACAAACAATACGCTTTAGTGCAAAATGTTGTAGTACAAAGTTTTAGAGCATAAAATTCCCTATAACTTTTGTTTCAAACTTTTTCCAGAATTTCCAATAGTTGCGTCACTAGAAGGCCCGTAAAAAATGTGCATGTATATTTTCTCTAGTTTTTATTGATTTTGAGGATAAATAATACACTTTAGTGCAAAATGTTGTAGTACAAAGTTTTAGAGCATAAAATTCCCTATAACTTTTGTTTTAAACTTTTTCTATAATTTCGAATAGTTGCGCCACTAGAAGGCGCGTAAAAAATGTGCATGTAGGTTTTCTCTAGTTTTTCTTGATTTTGAGGACAAACAACGCATTTTAGTACAAAATTTTCTGTTGCAAAGTTGTAAAGCATCAAATTTTCTTTAACTTTTATCCCTAACTTTTTATCAAATTCCTCTCAGTTTCGCCGCTAGATTGCGAGAAAAATACACATTTAGGATTTTCCATTTGTTTAAAATTGGAGGTAAAATATGCTCTTTTAGTGCAAAATGTTTCAGTGCAAAGTTGTAAAGCATAAAATTCCCTACAACTATTGTATGAAAATTTTTCCCGAATTCCCAATAGTTTTCACACATGATTTTAGGAGATCCTAATTGTAGCAGTATGACATTAAACGTGCGCATGCGCAGCTTAAATCATTATCAACATTGAAATATCAATTCGGTAGACGTATTCACTATCGGCTCGCTACTTTTAATGTGTTCAATAAATTAATGTAATGCTTAGTATTTTGTAATTAAAATAATAATAATAAATAACATATTCTCTACGGCCGAGCCGGGAAAGTTCTGGGGTGACACAGCCGATTTTTTACTTCTTTTTCATTTTTATATATTTTAATTATACTTTATTACATTATACTCAAATTTAATTGAACATTGGAATTTTGTGAACCGATAAATATAAAAAGTTGGTTAAATAGGAAAAAAGATATGGTTTTTCCAAATTAATTTTTTTTTTTTTAAATATCAGGTTCGGTTTCCGAGATATTTTAAAACAACCTAAATTAAAGATTTTCGTTTTTTTTTAATTAACATCTTAATTTTTAAAAATAAAAAAAAAACTTTATAGGGTTTTTTTACTTAAGGCCAAATACCGCTTAATTTTTTTTTAAATAACGTTTCAACTTTGAAGGGTCAGTATCGATACGAACCTGTACTTTTTATTTCATCTTTTTTCTCTGTCCTACCATGTAGATTTTGACAATGAACTGTACTTTAGAAATATTTCTAATTACGGTCCTGTTCATTTATACACTAAAAATATAATAACAAGAATTATAAAATATCTTGGACAAGGGAGAGGACAATATTTTTTCCTCTTTAATGAACTTTGTATCTATCACGGTTTACGAAATCCAAATAGTGTTTAATTAAATTTGTGCCAGCCTGTATATCTCGTCCATCTATCTACTTCATAAATACAAATACACCTTATCACACCTGTCACTCTTCATCATTAATTCTATAAAAATTCTATAATAAAAAGTAAAATTCATTCGTCGCTGTGTTTTTAAGATTGTTTAATTATTTTATAATTCGAGCTTCATATTTCCCAGCATGTTTGCTTTTTTTCTCATATTTTTCATTAATTGTAATTCTATGTTCTCTCATTTTTTATCATTTGCACAACTGTTGTATCTTTTTGTAAAACACCCTGTAAGTATAGGCTACATATGATTGATTTTTAGTTTGAAACTTCTTTTTAATCTTATTAATTCTAAGTTAGTACTAACAAGTTCAATTACCAACGTCTGTGAAATTTCCAAAAAAAAAAAATAAAATAAACGAAATCCTTAAGAAAACCCATTCGAGAAAGCTTTAAAACAAGGAAAATATAAGTGACGACACAGATTTTCTAGCTCGTTATGGCCTCCTTCAACAAAGGTCTTTGGACCTAAGTGGTGATACTTCGTCGAGAGTTGTTAAAAGCATTTCCTAGTTATAAAGATGTGGTGGAGTTTTTGAAATGTCCCTACTTCGCTTGCTAGTGGAGATTTCCTCTCGCAATCCATTTTAAAGTATACATATTTAAAGAAAAAATGTAAATGTATTAGGTCTCAGAATACGAAAATATTTGTGAAACGGTTTAAGGCTCATTGATCATTTTTAGTTTATGCAGTTGCATTAATCTTATTACAGTCCATTTTCATTTTCTTTCGTTTATTTTGTGTCGTATTTAATTTGCTGTCTTCTTTTTAAAATGAAATGGCTACAGTTAGACTATTTTACTTTGAAGATCAATAGTTTTATCTTACATTGTCAAATATGCTTAAATGTCTATTAAATCAATACTGGGAATCTAGAAGAAAAATGATAAACCAGTATCGAAGTCTTAACGCTATTTTATTTAGAGAAAGACGAAAGATATATTCTTAGTAAAACTCGTCTTAACTATAAAATTTTTTAGAAATACGTTTTTCTCTGTATCAAACATGTTAAGTGCGACTCTGTATTCGCTTGACGCTTAAAACACCAGAACGATGTCGTTGCTTCCATTCTGTCTCCGTTTTCCGGTTAAAACGGTAGTGACGCACTCAATTAAGTGAACACGTGACTGTTCCTATTTCTATCTCTCGCACAATTATTCACCCTGCATTAGCAAATGAGGCTTCAAATCCAAAAAACATCTGCTCTCGAGTCTTGGACGATTAGAACGTGATGCCGGTCGGAAAATGAATTAAGAGACGATTACGGAAGAAGCGGAAAAGATTTGTACACAGATGGTAAATAATTTAAACTTGTCTCGTGGCTTAAAATGAATGTTTAGGTTGATTTTTTACTTTCTCGACAAAATAAAATTATATAGAAATGAAATGAAATAACTTTTATAATGATGTCTTAAATTCAATACCTTCCACGTTGTATTTCTATTCATTTACTTCATTCTTTATAATTGCTTTAGTAACTTTTCGTTTTTTAAAATGATTTTTTTTAAATTCACTGTTTCCTTCAGAAATATTTTCGTTAATGTTATAATTATCATTAATATCAATTTTAGCACTATTTACACTTCTTTCGACGCTTTATACCATTTTACACCATTTTTAATGTCTTTTTTTGAGTATCCTCATCTTCATTATGGACAGATCAAGAAGCATAAACAATATTTCCTAGTACTAGGTTCTGGAAAACTTTTAAAGCAATTATAATAACTTCCGTTAGTACAACCCCTATGTCCATATTAGGAGGACTTGCTGATTGACTAGCACTTCGTTTCTGATTGACGATTGGGACTTTTTTCCCAACAGCCTGCACATATCTTTGCATTACGTTTTAATTACTCTGTTTTCATTTTAACATGCTCTTTCCATTACATCTTTTCATTTAGGTTCATACTTTTGAATTGTTTATTGGCTGTTGTTTCCTTTATCGTGTTTTTCACTGCTAGTACATTGGATGTTGCTATTTGATTTTGTATGACGTGTCACACGTATATAACATAAATAAACACTGGTCTTTAACTAGACGTCATGCCAAACTTTGCCACCTCCAGGAAAATAGGTGACCATATTTTTTTCTTATTCAAGCATTTTTCTATTAAGGTGAAAGTATTTAAATATCTAGCAATATAAAAAACGGATCTTCAATAATGACTAACTCTGATGAACTAAGTTATTCACAACTACATATGGCCATCAAGATGAAGAATAGAGGATTTGGACTTAAAGTCAAAGAGCAGATTTGGGAAACCGAAAGACTAATGGAATACAAGAAATCCGAAATACGAAAGAAGGACCCGGAAATCATTAAGAATAACCGCAGAGATCGACCGAAGATCAGCCAGGAAATGCATCGGCAAGTCCCAAATGCCCATTCTTCGACAAAATCCACAAGTCCGAGATCTAGATTGTCGAGATATCGCTGAGTCGGAACAAACTCAGATCTACCAAGAATCCGAGTCCAAAGCCACCACCTTCTTTGCTGAGTTGTCCTACAGGAATTGGGAGAACTTCACACCACCAAAAACTGTTTAAAATAAAAAAATGATATAAAAAAGGATGCTCAGTAAAATGGTGGTATAGTCGCTTTCACCACTCAAAATTTCGGTCAAAAACGGTATCAAAGTCGCCCTAATCGTTGACGCAACTCATCTGAACTTGGTGAAAAATTTGTCAAAAACGGCGATCAAGTGACACCACTGTCCTGTGTTTGATAAAAATTTTGCAAAAATGGTGATCACCTCGCCCATATTACTCTGAAACATTTATTATGAACTTATAATATGTATTTATTGTATACAGACTAATTCTTTGTATTTTATTTTCTCTTCTTCAAAAAAAATAAATCACAACTGTCATATTCAAATTTATCAATTTTTTCTGTTCGTCTTTGTGATTCTTGGGTTTTCTTCTAATTGTCCCTTCAAATTAGGAAAATTTACTGAATTTTTTCCTGTAACAAAGGGACACGGGTCAAATCAAAGGTATTCATTTTTAACGATAGAAAAAAACTTTATGAGGTTTTTTAATTGAAGGTCAAATACCGCTTAACATAGCGAATACATTTTTTTTAAACAAAGTTTCGTCTTTCCAATTTTCCGGGAAAACTACGCATTTCTCAGAAAAATGTAACCCAGGAAAATTTTAGATAATTAAATTGAATCAATTTGTGTATTAAACTTTTTTTGGAATTACGCATAGTTTAGGCGCTATAGAGGCTGTGAAAGGAATTAACATTTGGGCCTACTTAGAGGCGAAACTACGGGGAATTCTGCAAAAAGTTTGACAAAAAAGTTGTAGGGAGTTTTTTGCTCTACAATTTTTTACTAAAGCATTTTGCATTGTTTTTCCTCAAAATAAAAATGGCGAAAATCCTACATTACCTTTTAAATAATTGCACTTCGACATTATGGTCCTTCCTCTTCTGATTTATTATTTCTACTCGATTTATTTAAACTATATAAAACAATATAACAATAATAATTGAAGTGCTGAAACGAAAATAAAAAAAGTTTTGTTTTAAAATATTTCATTTAAAGGGTAAATAAAGCAAAAACCGAACCTTGGGGTGATTTGTAAACAAATATTTTTTTCGATGATGAAAGTTACCTTAATATCCAAACAAACAAAAATAAAAAGATAAAGTTAAGGAAAAAGACGCCATTTATTACAAATTTACTTTCAAATAAAAAATGAAATGTATTTATGGAAAAGATAAAGTTAACGTTAAAATCAATAAAAGATAAGAGAAAAGAAAATTGAATGTCACTAGTTGTTACATTTAAATTGATTTATAAAAACGAAAAAAAAATAAACGTTTTATTTTAGGCAGTGATAGGATATTCTTTTTTATAGTAATCATAGACTCTTAATTCTAATAGGTGAATCAGAGCTCTAGATGGAAATTGGGTGAATCTTTTATAAATTATTTTCTGCGACTTATTTGCTCTCTTAGGTGATTTTTTCCGTTGGAACCTTGTATATTTTTGTGGGCTTTCAAGTTTTAAAAATGTGGCAATTTGAATGGGCTTAGAACTTAGTATTAAATAATTAAAATAAGTCTAAATTATTTTTACGTCATTGAGACCTTAATACTTTCACGTCATTTCCTCTATTTTAACATATGCAGGATTGAGATGTACATCTTAGTGTGATTTGAACACATCTGCTTGACTTATGGAGTAAAATACTCCAATATTTTCATATATAACTTTTTTGTCCCAATAAACACCATTTTTTTGTAAATTGATGTTTTCTTGGCTTTCGATGCAAATCTGAAAGTAAAATATTAAATTTACAAATTTCAAAATTGCTGACATTTATAACTTTTCGTAACACAATTTTTGTTTACTTTTTTATGGTGAATCTAAATTTGAAACTAAAATTTAAAACTTTCCATAATTAAAAAAATTTTAAAATTTCAGACTTGTTTATGGTAAATCAAAATCTAAACTCCACATTTTAAATTTTATCAATATATAAATTGCTAATTTTTAAACTTTGGGCTTTCATATTTTTTTGTTGTATGAACCACACACTTTTCGTGATACATTTTTTTGCAGATTTTCTTAGGCTAAATCTAAATCTGATATCAGAATTTCAAAATTATATGGGATATATACTTCATTTTGTCTTTTGTATTTAATTTTTGAATAAAATTATATCCCATGGTAACTGTAGTCACGAACGTTGAGAAAGGTATCATTTAACATAGTAGATAATATTACCTGAAAATCTCTAAAATTTGGTTAATTACACTCAATTGTAGCAGGGCACAACCTGAATCTTCTTCATGTTAATGATTGTTTTCCTCATCTATCAAAATGTACTCACTGATAATAAACTACATCTTCCTCGTTGACAGTTCATTAAATATAGGCAACACATTATACGTGCATTTTTGAGATTGTTTAAAAATCGTTCAGTACTGTTATTCGTGGGGACAACTAAAACGATCCCAGCGCTCGTAGTGGTCAAAATTTTGTGAAAATGGCTCTTGTCATAAATAAACACGTCAAAATTAAATATAAAAATGGTTCATAATATTGGTTGTGTTGTAATTGCAAAAATACAGGAAGAAATAGCAAGTGCAGATTTTACACATTTTCAAGAGCTAGTTGGAAATTAGGGAAAAGAAAGAACTAGATAGTTAGGAGAAAAAGTAATCAATGTACAACCTACTTCTGTAGCATGCTGACTTAGAATGTGTGTTTTATTCTACAATTATTCGATGTGATTAAATAACTTTTGCCACTATGTCTCAATTCTTTCACATCTCTAACGTGATCAGCCGCGACAAGTTGCTTCCCTTTGTCCATCGTTTGGGGTTAAAATGATATTTGATGAGTATTTGACTCCAATCCGGTTTGATTAAATAGACTAAAATCGGGTTTGATTGAATAATTACATTAATAATCGCCTAAAAATTATTTTAAAAAGTATGATAAATGTGACTAAAAATCTAGCAAATATTCATAAATTTTTATTATTCTAGTTGTCATGTATTATTTGTTTGGATGTCACTGATTAATCTAACCAAAAAATCATATTTTTTGATATTTATTTACATGTTTTATAGTTACATCACAACACATTTTACTGAATTTTTTCTTTCAAAAATATAATCACGTTTTTTATTTATAATGAGATTTTTTTATAACGAATTTTTATTTTTTATACACAACTTAGATACTTCTCACAATTGTCGAGCCAGATATTATGCAACCAGCAGATGGCGTGTTCGTCGCGCTCCCTGCTAATAGAAATTGATAAATTTCTAAATGAAAATAAAAAATATCAAAATTTAAGAAATAATCTGATCAAATATAACTCGACCATCGTTTAAAAGCTAATAATAATGTTTTTTTAAATAGTTTTGTTTTAGAAAATTCAACTTAAATTTTAAGATTAAGTTCTTGTTATATTACCCTCAAAAATAGCAACTGAATGTTCACAAAAAGTATTTGCCAGAAAGAAAAAATTTAAAAGATGTTTTACTGTCTGAATAATTATTTCCAGCTAAAATTGTTAAAATTAACGTATTCTCTTCGCCTTCCATTCTCCCTAGGTAATGTAAGAAAAAATTTAAAGTGAAAGCACGAAAAATAACCCTAAAAATTACTCACATAAACTCTCCTCGTCATTCAGACCCTCTTTTGAACTATAAAATTTGACCTTTCAAAGTAATAACTGTGAAATGTCAGCAATGCGACATTTTATGTTTTACGCTCTGAAATGATGCTTGAGTACTTTTGTTCGCCATTAACAGAGCTATACAAAGGATGTAAATCCAAAATTATGGATAATTTCCAATCAATCTGTCAAATAAATAATTTAACAACTGTAGAAGGATAAATCAATGTCAACAAAGCAATGAAAACTGAAGAAATGTGAAAAATTGTTTAATATCATGATAGTGCATTTATTAAATTTCAAAAGGAAATGATGATAATGCAAATGAAATTAGAAAGGTAGATTGGATAAAAAATATCTATTGATTGTTACAATTGTATGTACAATATTTATTTATTTTCTATTAATATATATCTCCAGTATCAAATATTGACTACGATGAATATTAAAATAAACAATATTGTTTAGCTGATTCAATTCGTGAAATTATTATGCCACTGATATTTATTAATTTAACATACTAAAGGCATTTTTTATTTGCTCTCATTTTAATTTATTTTAATTAACATATAAAATTTATAAACTGTACATATTCGGCATCGAAAATGTTTTTGAATAAAACGGCGCCAAATGAAATTTATTTACATGAAAATGCTAATGTTTAACGTGTTGGAATTGTAAACAATCGAAATTGAAAACTGTATTTGAAATAAATCCAATAAAACAATATTGTTTTATGAATATAATATACACGGCTTTTCCAAAAACAGTGATATTAATTGGCAGAAGAGTTAATTTATATATTTTTTCCAAAACTCATAGTTTTCGTTCTGTAGTATTTAACATGTAAAAATGTTTTATAATTCAATTAAAATTAGTGCCCTGGTAAAATAACTTCAGTGTGTGTTTTATGTGAAACGTATCGTTTAGTTTCTGCTCTATGCTAGTGATTCATTCATTTATCTTGTTACTATCTTATTTGGAATTTTATTTTTCGTTTATGCCTCTTGGCTGAGTTTGTTGTGTCTTTACCTCCATGATTTCGTCAAAAGCGTTCTCCTGGGGTGCTAGGGTGTTGTAATAGTAGTTTGCGTTTTCTTTTTCATCAACTCCTCAAGGGATGTTACTTTTACTTTCCTACCGCCGAGAAGGGAAAGTATTGTGAATGAGCTAAAAAAATATTCATTTTAAGATCCCGTTGTCTGTCTGTCTGTGTTTCTGTGTGTCTGTGTGTCTGTGTGTCTGAGTGTCTGTGTGTCTGTGTGTCTGTGTTTCTGTGTGTCTGTGTGTCTGTGTGTCTGTGTGTCTGTGTGTCTGTGTGTCTGTGTGTCTGTGTATCTGTGTCTGTGTATCTGTCTGTCTGTATTCTTCCACGATAGAGGCCACACATTTAATCCGATTGAGCTGAAATTTGGTATATGGGTTTGGGTTATCCGTCGGAAGAACACTTTAGTTTTTGTATGACATCTGTCGAACGGAAGTGTCACTGTCAAAAAAAATGACAGAAGCAATATGTCACGGAATTTGACTTGCAATATGTCATTTGAGAACCCTTCAAAAACTATTTAGAACAGTCAAAATTATTTCTTCAACTGTCACCTGTCAAAATAAATTAATGTCAAAGTTTGAAATTTTAACATTAAATATCTAAAAAAAGGACGGATTTGAACCAATTTCGATAAAATGGGTTTCGGTTAATCCAGTTTGTTTTTGTTTACTTTTTAGGTAAAATCCAAATCTAAAATCTGAATTTTAAATTTTACATGAATAAAAAAATTTTTGGCCAAAATAATATCTTTGGCTTAATAGGCTTAAACTTTTCTTAGTAAAATACTGGGTTTACTTTTTTAAGCTTAATTTAAATCTAAAATCAGAATTTTGAATTGGAAAAAAATTAAGAGAAAATTTCAAAATAGAAAATATGGGGATGAAGGAAATTATATTAAGAAAATAAATTCTGCGAACAATTCAAATAATGTAGTGAAACAAAATTGAAGGAAATTAAAAAATTGTGGGAAATAAACCAATCGTGGAAAAAAATGTGTGACATAAAGAAATTATAGGTATTCTGGAGTCTAGAAATTATGGGTAATATAGAAATTGTGTGGAAAAAATGTGGAGAAGATAAGATTGTGGAAAAGGTAAAAATTGTAGAAAGTTATGGGGAACGTGGAAATTGCAGGAAGTATAGAAATTATAGGGAACGTAGAAATTATGAGGAGAAAAAATATTTTGAGCAATGTGGAAATTATGGGGAATGTACAAATTGTGGTGAATGGTAGAAATGGTAGAAATTGTAAAAAATGTACAAATTGTAGGAAGTAATTATGGGGAAGGTAGAAATAGTGGGAAGGTAAACATTGAAAGGAATGGTAGAAAATGTAGTGGGTCAAAAATAGTGGGAAAAACGACGGAATTAAGGGGAAAATTTTTAAGGACATTAGAAATTGTGTGGAATATAGTGGGGGAAAGGTGAAAATTGTGAAAAGAAGGAAGAAGACAATTGTGGAAATTTTGGGAAATGTAGAAATTGTGAGTTCAGGAAAATATAGGAAACGTATAAATTATGGGGAATGTAAAAATTATGGAGAATATGAAAATGAAGGTGAATGTAAAAATTATGGGATACGTAAAATTTTATAGGGGATGTAAAAATTATGGGAAATCAAAAAATTTGGAGAATGTAGACATTTTATAAAACGTAAAAATTATAGGAAATATAAAATTTAATGAGGATATAAAAATTTAAAACTTCAGGCCTAATTACTTTGTTGGCTTAATAGGTACAAATTTTCGTAGTACGATTTTTAGTGCTTTTTTATACTGAATAAGAAAACGAAGTTAAAATTGTCAATGGAATACAGACAGACAGACTTACAGAATTTAGTATCAAATATCATAATTGTAATTAATAGTTAAAAAAGTAATAATTTAAATTTAAAGAAACACCGAAAGGCAATGCTTAGAGTAAAAAAAGTATTCGGTTGTAGAAAATAAAACCGACGATCAGCCTCGGGCATAAAAAAACTTCTACGCAATGTTTTGTATTGTGAGCCGTTCTCCGTGAGTTTAAAAATGTTTTGATAGCCAATTAGTGACATTGTAGCTATTCTCCACTATTGCTAATCTTATCCGAGCGTTGCATGTTCAAAAAAAAAACAAATTAAAAAAATTGTTCATATTCGGTAAAATTTTATTTATACTAATATTTTTGAATTCAATTAATGTAATTTGCAATTAATTAATAATACTCCGAAAATATAGGCAGGTTCGACATTTTTCGTATTTTTTTTATTTTAACTTAAATCGAGAGGTTTTGTTATTTAAAAACGATCAAAAAAAAATTGAGGGCAAAATATTAATATTTACGTCCGCTATAAGAATTTTAAAATCAAGGATCGGCGAGAGGCTGGAAAACGTACCTGTGCGCGAGACTAGACTGTGTGACGTCAGTAGCCATGAACACTTCGCCCCTTGCCCGCTGCTGCGCGGTATTCACCATACACACATTTTAGAGGGTTACCATTTTTAGTAAATTTCCTACTAAATTAATACATTTTTAAGAAAAATGGGAGTGTTTAGTAGAATTGATAATAGGTTCGACATTTTTTTTAAAACTGAAATTGATATATTTTTTATTGAAAAAAGGTCAAAAAAAAAAACTGAGCGCAAAATATTAATATTTACGTACGGTTAGGTTAGGTTGTACGTAAGTATGAGCTCTAGTAGCAGCGTGGAATAGTGCTGGTTAGTGGTGCGATAGGTCCGGGATTTGGTCCCGCACACAGCAAATCTTTTTTTTTTGGGTTTTATCGTTATTTTTTACTTTTAAACGTTATTAAATAAATTTTTTTCATTTTTTTTAATACACAGGCTAGTTTAGGTAGTCAAGACTTCTTTTAATAAAATAAATACATATTCCTTGGGCAGGTAAAAAGTATGTACAAAATATTTTTACTGCGATGAGACACTCGTGATTTTGGTAGTTTATTGTCGAAATGTTGGTAGAATACGGTTTATTGACATATATTTAATAAGGTTGAAAAGTAAAATATGAAAATAAAAGGCAAAAAAAAAAGATATGCTGTGTGCGGGATTCGATCCCGGACCTATCGCACCACTAATCACCCCTATTCCACGCTGCTACTTGATCTCATACTTACGTTCGTTCAAACTTAATATTTAAGCGAATCACGTGTCACGTTTGGATGATACAAAATATTTTTTCTGCGGCGAGACACTCATCTTAAATATACCATAGATAGATAGCGATGAAATAAAGTTTTAAATTCAAATCTGAAAAATCTACTGAATTTTACAGCGGACTTAAATATTAATAGTTTGCGCTCAATTTTTTTTTATCGTTTTTTAATAAAAAAATATATTGATTTCAGTTAAAACAAAATGTCGACCTGCCTATTTTCAATTTTACTAAGGTTCTACCAAACACTCTCACTTTTCTTTAAAATCTACTAATTTAGTAGGAAATTTACTAAAAACAATAACCCTGTAAAATGAGTGTGAATATAGCGCAGCAGCGGACAAGGGGCGAACCGTTCATGGCTACTGACGTCACACGGTCTAGTCTCGCGAACAGGTACCGTTTTCCAGCATATCACCGATCGTTGATTTTAAAATACTTACAGAAGACGTAAATATTACTATTTTGCGCTCAAATGTTTTTTGATCGTTTTTAGGTATTAAATAACAAAATCTGTCGATTTCAGTTAAAAAACAATAATGTCGAACCTGCCTATTGATTTAGAATTGGAAGTGTTTTTTTTGCCAACATCAATGTTCTTATTGTTTTGAGCAATGCTATTATCACGAAGAATGATTGTATCACTATATACAAGCAACATCCATTGCTAATTTGCCTCCAGTCCAAATTGATTCCAGTATTCAAAAATATTAATGAAAAGCCACCACTCCATTCAGGATTTTGGAAGAGAGCGGCATGTTCTTGTGGCAGAAATTCCGTCACATCTGATGTAGAAACTCTCCCGATAATTTTTTTAAATTTGTTATTTGGGAATCTTTATATTTAATTACGATGAGATCTCCTGTGATCGAATAAGTAATTCACTCAAGGTTAATTCGTATCTGCCATTCATAAGTAATACATACTCCATATGGGAGAGTAGCTGAAGGCAAACGATAATGAGTTGATCATGCTGCTTTCAGGATAAAATTGTAACTTATCGACGTCTTTTAATTGTTACTCCACTGATTCTTGCTCAAGTTCAGGTGTTTCATTCAACTTAGCGATTTTTGCCGGAGGAAGATCCAATTGGTAAATATTTGATATATCTTCAACCCCTATGAAAGACGCTAAGTATTATTGGGTCTCCTCAAGCTTCAAAAGATCATTGAGTATTGAAACGTAATGCATAATAATATAATATACTTTAATAAGCATACCAAATCACACACATTTCCTTCTTTTGAGCTGGGATATTACTGATATGTTTTCCCGTATCGATATTTTTTAGAAGGAATTGATATTTTTCTAGATTAGATTAGAAAAGAAGGGACTTTTGGTACTAGTACCTTTTCCATCGCGACCTTGTAATAGTTATTAGACTTCATAATCTAGTAGTAGTTCTCCTGCATAGCATTCCGCATTAGGCTTTTCTTCGCCGTATAGTAGAAATCTTAGCCTACATATCCCCTCACAGTAACAAAGTATATATACTGCGGTTTCCTCTTCTTCTTGATAAGGCTTCCTCTGTCAGTCTTATTGTAAATATTTAGTCTAACTCACATTGAAAATACAGTGCGCATGAGTAGATTGACGCTTTCATTTTCTTCCTGCTCCAATGTATCTTTCGTTGCTTTTTAGCAACTTTTCTTGTGAGAGAATAAGAGGTCCAAAAAAAAATTATATTATCCCAAGAGCACCTTTATAGTCATTAATGTAGCAGTAAGCTCTTATCTCCTCGAAATCATTAATCTTGGGCCTATCAAGACTTTTGCCTCTAATTCCCACATTAATGTGATGAAGATCTTGACGAATTTGGACTTGTAATGGTTGTTATATACCAAGCTCACATTCCTGAAATACAGATATTTAATTGTACTTCTTTTCTTAATCTTATATTTGATAATGAGTTGAATAGCTATGACAGTTCTAGCCCATGGAAATCGCAAAGGTCCATTATGATAATTTTTTGGCTCATTCGAGGTCACTGCCGGTTCTGGACCACATCATCTCGAACAGGTCTCGAACAGCTTTTAATAGGTCTCGTACAGCTTTCGAACAGGTCTCGAGCAGCTTTTAATAGATCTCGAACAGCTTTCGAACAGGTCTCGAGCAGCTTTTAGTAGGTCTCGATAAAAGCTATCCGAGACCTGTTCGAAAGCTGTTCGAGACCTATTAAAAGCTGTTTGAGATGATGTGGTCCAGAACCGGCAGTGACCTTGAATGGGCCAAAAAATTACCAGAATGGACCTTAGCGATTTCCCATGTTAATTTCCATAAAAAGTGGGCTAAAACTGTCATAGCTATTGTACTAATGTGCCTCCAACTAACGTTATTTTTTTTCTTTTCGTGTTTACAATTGCCACGACTTCCTGATATCCAAACTATTTCAAGTTTCAAGAAATTCATATAGAAGTTTTTTGCCTTGAAAAAGATGTTTAAAATATGAAAATTTTCAACTTTCTTTGAGAAAAATCAAAATGTAAAATATTTTGATTTGGAAGTAACGACTATTGATTGTTTAAGGTTTAAACAGAAGATAGTGAAATCTACCGTGCGGTCCATTTTATCACGATATCGCAGAAGTGGAAGAGGAAAATAATAAAGGTGAGAAACAATAATTAAAAACAACTATGAAAACCAACTGTAAAAATAGGGTGTATATCCGAAACTATCACTCGATTGACCTCTAAAATTCCAATTTTTGTCAAAATATTAGATTACTATTAGAAATAGTAGAAATCGATGTGATGGAAACAAACATATGGTTATGTCAATCTTGTATCAGATACGATATTGCTTCTTATGGCAATTTTGAAACGAAAATGTATTAATTGGAAATAAACACTTACATACCAGATCTAGATGTATGTATAAAGAATATTTTAAAAATAAAGTCAACATGGAACAGGACAGGAATAAAAACATATAAATGAACCACAGAGACAACAAAAAGAAATTAAGATAGAGGAGGTAGAACCAACATTAGCAAAAATAAAACAGAGGAAAGCTGTAGGTCAGGATGGTATAACAGCAGAAACGATAAAAAAATGTAGGAATGTAGGAAGAAGAAGAAACTGTTTAATGGAACCCTTTGTAACTTTATTTCATGACATTTGTAGCAAATGAATTAAATTAAATTTTCATTTCTTTTGACAGTATCTGATTCCAGATGAAATAAAATTTATTGAAAATAACTTAATTTTAAGCAAGTCAAAGATCAAATACATAATACATAATATTTCATGCTCAACCATTTCGCGAATAAAGTATATTTTACCCTTTTAGCTGATATCAAGCATTTTCAATGCCTTTGGCATATTAGTATTTTAAATGTTACTGAATCTTCACAAAAAAAAATTTAAATAATTTTTAAATATCCAGTATGGTTAAAAAAAATATTACACTTAAATTCAGTTCGTTTTAGCCAGACAGCCCATTTATTAACTAAAAATTATTCAAAAAGGTCGGACTACATGGCGCGGTCGCTTAGGATAATTTACCTTGGACCTCGACAACCCACCCGACTGCTAACTCAATTTCCAATTCTAACTTCTGGAGCCCTATCGGTCTCATATAGATGGGCCATATCTCACTTTAACGGTTCATACAGGAAACGTTGGAAAGATTAACGACTTTTCGGTTACGCGGGAGTAAGTACTTAAAAGTTAACGTCATTTGCCTACGGCAGTTTTATGATTTCGTTTTGAAATTTTAAATGTCACTTAATGACTGAGAGAGGGCCGTTTGATATATATAAAAAGGGTAGGTATATTTTAAAGATTAAATAGTGTTTTTGCTACTGGCTTTTGAGAAGGGAGGTTTTTTTAATTTGGAAAACACGACTGAACTTTATGGCAAAGGTAATTACCCTTTTCGAGGATTTCATGTAATGTCGTCTCCACATACGAGCTTCTACGCTAACCTTATTCATGCAATTTCGCGTTCATGTGTACATTTATAGGGTATAAATCAAATTTGCGTATTGTCTAATTTTTCCCGAGAGATATTTTTAACATAACATTTATTACAGAACATGATATAAGATGAAGAAGAAAAATACTGAATGGATTATAAGTAAACAAATTTGCACAGTGTGTTTAAAATATAATTACATCACAAATCTAAATAATAAGATTTTCAACAAAATATTTAACCCCATTTTATTTAAATTTAACACGAAAAAGTTTTTTTTTATTATAAAATATAAGAGACCCTAAGTTCTACGCGACTCTCCCCTGCTTATTCTATTATACAGAGACAGGGACATTCTTGCTAAACCCTTCTCGGTACTATTTCCGCTGTTTCTATAACCCTGCTATAGAACTGGTATCCTTTTCAATGTTAGTACAAGGCTTTTCTTAGGCTACTGAAACATAAGATATATTATTTTTGTACTTTCGGTTCAGATTATGAATTGTATAGTTACGTGTGTGGTTTTCCAGAAGAAAAAGCTCAAAGAGGATGGTAGCGTCGTTGGCATAATTTGTAGGAGATCATCTGATGCTTAGCAGGACTTCTTCGATGAGATCTTGGATTGTAGTATCCTGGCGTTTGGTTGAAGACATTATTTCTTTGGTTTGCTACTTAAGGCTCTTCTATTCCTTTCAACTCTCCACTTTAATTGCATTGTCTCTTGGGCGTAGGTGTTATGATGTCGAGATTCATCTTGGAGTATCGTCCCTGTAGGTCTTTGAGTCTGGAAATGATAGGTGGTATTGTATTAGTAATATCACATATAAGTCTGGAGAGATATAGCCATACTAGGTTTCTCCAATCTGTAGAGGCAATAGCGTGTTGGTAGCGGGGTGGCAGGTTGGACAAGATGAGAGCTCCCGAATATAGAACGAATCTATATTTTGTACGTGTGGGAATTACATATCCCAAAGCGTTTACCAAAGGCTCCGAAGAGGGACGCTCACTTCCTAATTCTATCAAAAGTTTATTGAATTTCAGTCACTCAAATGGCGATTGACTTCATTAAGAGATTGATTAATGTTTTTAAATAAATTGGGGTGTTTGAATATAATAAGTTGAGTTTTTTGGGGTTTAGAGTAATCCTCCACTTGCTTCACCATCGGGTGAAGTGTTTGAGTAATTGTTGAGCAAGAGCAATAAAAGCTTTCGTGGTTCGGATTGTGGCGGAAATGAAAGCATGATTAGAGTATTTTGGTTGCGATAAAAGTGGTTGAGGGTGTTTTATGTTTCTATTTCTTGGGTAGGAGTGGATACATTTGATGAAAAAAATGGGAAGGTTGATGTCAAAAAGCTTCCGAACAAGTCCGGTAATGCCAGACCTGATCGAACATAAAAACCGACTGGCGATGCCCCAAGAGATCAAGGTTGACCGATTTTGTGCCAAAGGTATGAAGTCTTATTAGTGTATCTTGAGTGGAGTTTTCAGACTTTATATTGGAATTGGGGGATCATTTCATTATCATCCAAAAAAATCTGGATACTCACCTTGATGAGAGCTTACCCAAAACATTTGTCAGTGATATAGGTCTGTAGAAATGGATGTGGGACCTTCGTAGACTTTTGGGATTAGGATGGTGTTTATAGTTTTCCTGTTGATTGAAAAATATGAATGCTGTAAATAAGCATTTATGAGGATAGTAAGGATAAAAAGGATGGGTAGGAGGAAGGTTTTTGAGTGCTTCATCGGAACCAGAAGCGGAGTTATTTCCCAGTTGACAAGGCTTTGCTATATCATTTGAGGTAAAGGGATCTAGGATTTAATATTGGTCTGAAGGATTAAGTGTTTCTAATATGCCAGTTTTCAGAGTCGTTTTTAAATATTCTGTTAAAGTTGGGGTTCTTAGGATTGATGAGAATGGCTTGAAGGTGATCATTGTTCTGGAGAATTTATCCGTTGACGTTTAGGTGGAAATAGGACTTGATCTTCTCATCAGTAAGGAGTATGAATTTTTTCCAAAGATGGGAACTATCTCTGTGGTCAAGGTTTGAAGTTATTTCTATCTAGTTTCCTCTTTGTTGTTGTTTATTAGTCTAATTGTGGCGTTTAGACGGTTCCATTCGGTTTTTAGAACTATCTATACTTAAAAAAAATATTGTAGATCTTCATTAAATACAGACGTATATGTATAATTTCGACCCTATAAAGGATCCAGCCAGGATCGGACTTTAATTGAATGTTACTATTTAATTTGTGATTAGATTTGGAAATATTTTAAGAAGAAACAAAGTTTTATAAGTAGATTAAACCGGTCTCTATTAGTTTGTTCTGAAATATTAATAAATGTTTCTTAATTAATAAAACATTTTTCTATTATAATTTGTCTTTTGTGTACTAATTTATATTTATATTTTCCATATTTTTTTAAATTCCGGACTATTTATATATATTTCATTGGATTTTGACATAAAGATGGTTTTATTTCACGGAAAAAATATAAAGCGTTATATATTTAAATTTTGTTATTAGAAAGTTCCAAAATATTTTTTGATACTAATCAAATTTTTTTTCCAGGGTCTGAATCAATCACTTAGAACAAGAACACGAACTTGCCAGGTAAGTACTTTTTTTATACTTACAAAAACCCTAACTCTTAAATAAAGCAATAGAACCGTGTAAAGTGATACTTCTTTACACAGAAACACCCTGTAAAATGATTATTTCAAATTCTTATTTATAAAATTTGTAGATACAAAGAACGGTTATTATCTTTGCATGCTTAAATATACCCATCTCCACACTATCATTGACGGTAAACAATATTGGAATAGGAACAAGTGAATTTAGTCCGAAAGCTTGTAAATTAATTAATTTAATATAAAATTCTTGTAACCCTTAAACGGTGGTGAACCGTTTCAGGACTTCGGTCCATCGAGCGAACACTTTTTATGCTTTTAAACATTGACGTTACCTAGTCTAGATTACGTAGAGGTTCCTGGTACCTAAATGGCTTCTGCTATCCTGGCTAAAATTCTCACAATAATTTAGGGTAATATTATAATGATGTGAGATGGAAAAAATTATAAAAATTCTATACAGGTCCTGTCCGATCCTGCTCAAAACCAATTGGCTTCTTCCCTGAAGGAAATTAACTACTGTAGTGAAAACCCGAAATCGATCGGAGCTTTCGTTCGAGAGTTACAGTGTTTACATCCTGAGAGACAGATATTCAACCAGATTTTTTTTTGCATTTTCGGACTCTGTGAGCTCAGAAAAGTAATTAAAAGTGGAATAAGAAATTTTTTTGCCATCACCAAAGTAATACTCTGACTTCTGTTCCTATAAATGTAACTAAAGAAACTTTAAATGTTTATTTTTTTATATAAATTATAGCACGGCTCTAATATTATTTAAAACTGCCGGTACAAATCAGCTTATTTGACAGTAAACAAAACTAATATAAATATGTTCTGTCAATGTCATATCATCCCATTATTATACGACTTTACATATACATATAAACTAAATTTTGGTCGATTATAATAGAGCTATTTTTGGATTTTTTTACATAGAAATCTAATATGGCCGACATCCGGTTAGACCGGAAATGCCATGGAAATTGGAAATTCAAATAGAACACCCGATATATTTCTACATATTTGGATTCTACGACTTCAAAAATGAACAAGTCGACTGTCAAATGTCACTTGAGACGGCATTTTTATTTTATTTTTGATTTTTTTTATACATCCTAGGTGGTCATGATTTTTTCTAAATTACTTATAATTAACTAGAACTATCTAAAAAGTTTCAATTTTGTCAATTATTTATTTTTGTTTCTTTTATTAAACATTTAATTCAGCAAATCCAGTTTTTTTATTTAAAATCCAGTTTTTTTATTTAAAATAAAATGATGAACATAACCATTCTTCTTATTTTTTTAAAATTTCGATACAAAATTCCCTAAAGACACCCCTGTTAAAAAAATTAAAGGATATTTACAACATCATATTTTAAATATAAACAACAATTATTAAGAAATAAAAATAAATAATTTACAAAATTTATAACTTTTAGGTAATTTTAGTTTAATTATAATGAATTTAGACCAAATCATTTTCACCTAGGAAGGATAAAAAAAAATCAAAAGCAAAATAAAAATGGCGTCTCAAGTGACATTTGACAGTCTATATATTCATTTTTGAAGTTGTAGAATCCAAATATGTAGAAATATAATGGGTGTTTCATTTGAGTTTCCAATTTTCATGGCATTTCCGGTCGAACCGGTTATCAGCCATATTGGATTTTTATTTAAAAAGATCCAAAAATACCTCTATTATAATCGACCAAAATTTGGTATAATTCTATTAACCCGTTTAAAAGTTATAGGGGTGGCCCATGACCCATTTACACCCGGTATAGAGTGGCGCAAATTTAATTAAACACTATTGAGATATCGCAATCTGTTATAGATATAAAATTGGTTAAATTGGAAAAAAGATGTGCATTTTTAATACGAATAAAATACAAGGTCCGGTTACCGAGATATTTGGAAAAAACCGAAAATGATTATTTTCGTTTTATTTAATTAAAACCTTACGTTTTAAAGATAGAAAAAGCTTTTGTATTGAAGGCCAAATATCGCTTAATATAGCGTATTCAATTTTTTTAAACAACTTTTTGTCGTTGAAGGGTCACCTTCAACTAATTTTTTTAATAAGGACATGTTCCTTTTATTTCAACTTTGAAATCCCCATTTTACTCTCTAGAACACTTAATTTTTTTATTAGGTTTCAACAATGAACTGTACTGTGCGAATTTTTTGAAGTACAGTCCTGTTCATTTTACCCTGGAAATTATGTGTTCAAGAATTATAAAATATCTTGAACATGAGGGAGGACAATTAAAGCAATTGTTACATATTTAAACTAATTTACAATAATTATTAAGTTTAATACATAGTAATTTCTAGTTATCTGTTATCATCAATTTATGTTTTCCCCAAATATCTCAGAAAACCGATCCTGATATTTTAATTTTGAAAAATGCATTCAATTATTTTTGAAAATACACATCTTTTTCCCATTTAACCAACTTTGCAGCTATAACGGTTTACGAAATCAAAAAAGTGTTTAATTAATAGAATGGGAATAAATCAATAATAATAATAATAATAATACATTCAATTTTTTTTAACGTTTAGTCCAATTAAACATATTATTTAATTAAAAATCAGTCGAGAATTATTTAATAACAATAAAAAAATGCAACATGTATCTCAAGGTAGTGTGGAAATGGGTATATTTAAGTGAAGGTAACTTAATTTTTCTTTCGTCTACAATTTTACCAGGTAAAATGTTTGAATGATTATTGAGTATACATTTTTATTCGATTGTATATCCCTAAAATTCTCAAATAAAAAAAAATTGAAAATTGAAATTAATATTTAAGTAGTAACATAAAAACCACATTACTAAAGTAAATTTTTTAAGGTCTTTCCAAATACAGAAACAAATTTTTAAAATTCAGATTTACAGGGTGTTGTTCCCAGAGTGGATAAATATGAGAATTTTTTTCCAAGCCTAATCGAGATTTCGTTACAATTTAATACAGAGTGGTTCCCAAATAATTATGAGCAAGCAATCATGGAAAGACCTACTCTGGGTACCTGGGCATGAAGGGATGGAGGGCAATGAGAAAGCCGACACCCTTGCGAAAAGAGGTGCAGAATCTGAGTTCATTGGACCGGAACCATTTTTTGGCATCGCCAAAAGCAGTGCCAAAGACACTATCTGGAAAGATATTCCTGGGTTAGCTCACTCTAAGGCGTTTATAGTCAAACCCTCAGGTAGCACCCTATCGCAGATCCTAGAATGGAGTAGAAGTGATCTACGCATCCTAATTGACTGCTTACATGGCACTGTCGTCTACGGTACCATCTGAAGAAGCTAGGTCTGAGTCAAACATCGGACTGTCGCTTCTGCAGTGTGGAAGACGAAACGGCGGAGCATATTTTATGCTCCTGCCCTGCCCTGGAAATGAATAGGCTTCGTACGTTTGGTTTTGTACAGCTGGAGCCTACCGACTTCAAGGAAGCTTCACCTAAATCAACCATAGACTTCGTAAGAAGGTGTGGATTGTATGGTGAATTATAGCCCATAGGGGTGAGACACAATAGGCCTCTGTTGGCCGCAGTGGAGGGGCGAGCAAACGCTCCACTCACATTGAACCTACCTACCTACCTACCTAATCATGGAAAGAAAGTAGTCAAATCGATTGATATCTCGCTTATACAGAGCGCAAGAAGTATTTTGTGTGGAATTTTTAGAATCTCTTCGGTGACCACCATCCACAGTTAACGTATATCCGTTTCCTAATGATTTACCTTGTACATACGTATCAAGACGTGAAAAATGTATAAACAAGCATAAAGTGGTCAATTGTAGGAGAAATCTGTTTCTGAATAAAAAGTTAGTAAATGTTATCAGATTTTTATCATTTCTGAGTAAATTAACCATAAAGTTTAAAACTCATCAGTTTGCCCCTAAATTAAATAAACCATCTGTATTGATAATGGATATTTTTTGATAATTTTAACGCTATTATTATTTATACAAAATTAACAATAGCATTGAGATACTTCAAAGCTAACAATAACACAGTAGCAAGAATTTAGAATTATTAAACGCCCATTTCATGTTGTAGTGTAGTGCTATTCTAAACTCTCGCACACCATCAAATACATCCAACGCTCAACAGGCCCATTACACGAGAACGAATTAAATTGGCTCTCATCTCTAATCTCAAGTTAACTGATTACAACCTAATGAATTTACATTTCTATCCTGTAAATTGGTTTGAGGGACTCTTATCTCGTGCGAAACCGAGTCGTCCCTTGTGTACCCACCAGAATTAAAATGGCTCTTATATTTTGTCCTTAAAATTGTGGTCGGAATGCGGCACTTTTTAATTGGATTTTGGAATAATTTTCTTAAATGTAGGAATTGTGTCACGGGGAAATAAAATCTGTCCTTCTGAAGGTAATATCAGATTGCTTTTTAGATAGGAAGGAAAATATTTCAGAAAATAACAAAAATAAATAAAAAATAGAAAAAATGTGATTGTAATTGAGAGTCAATTTCAGTAGGCAAATTGGACATTGTAGAATTTAGATTGTCCCATTATTTTTTCTTAGTTTTTTGTTAACCTCAGAAAAAATCAACAATTAAATAAATAAATGCATTAAATTAATCTAGTACTAAAAACAATAAAATAGTTAGGGATATTTTATAACGCATGTATCGTTTTTTTCTTTAAATTATATATCTGTCATTTTATATGGTTGAATATACCGTTTACATTCTTCTTCTTCCCCATCAGTAAATTCTTATTGACCACTAGATGCCGCTTACCTAAGCCGCATATCCCAATAATGTAACACTTTAGGAAAAATCCTGAGATCCTAAATAATCCCGAACATCCGGAATCGTAGGAAATTCAGAGCTAAACCGACTATTTCCATCCGAGTCAGGTAAATTCAATAAAAGCTGGAAAGAAATAAAAATAGTGAAGTGTGCACAATGGCATGTACATTATCCGAGTATGCGGTGGAATAAATCTTCGCTTGGTTCTCCCTTACAGAGGATTTTTCTAGATAAAACGGCTAAAATGGGGTAAGATGAATGTTACTTTCTTTTTGAGTGTACTTTCTGATTTTTACAAAAAATATTAGCGTCTACAATACGTAAAATTTGAACTGATAAGATTTGGTTGATCCTGGAAATCCAAGAGTTTTAATCAGAAAACGGATTTGGAAATAGGGATTTATAAATACCAACAGGTATATAGACCTGTTGGTATTTCCATATCTGTTTAATAAATAAAATTCTTGGATTTCCAATAAAAATTTTAAAATAGAAAAATTAATAAAATAATAATCGACCAAAGTGAATATAAATGATATTCCTAGAGAAAATTAATTATTATGAATAATTAATAAGTCTTAAATACGCACCAGTCAAATATTAGAGAAAAAATGGAGAAAATTAAATTTGTAGGTAATATACAGGGTGGCGCAAATTTAATTGAACACTATTGGGATTTCGTAAACAATTATAGGTACAAACTTTGTTAAATTTAAAAAAGATGTTTATTTTCAAGACGAATTGTTTTCCAAAATTAAAATATCAGGTCCGGTTTCCAAGATATTTGGGAAAAACCAAAATTGACGATTTTCGTTTTATTTAATGAACACATAAATTTTTAAAGAAAAAAACTTTATAAAACTTTTTTATTGACGGCCAAATATTGCTTAACCTAGCGTATCCGATTTTTTCAATCAACATTTCGTCTTTAAAGAACCACCCCTCAACTATTTTTTTTAAATGGCAACGACACTTCGGTCGTTACGGGTCACTTGGCGCCTTAGTCCAGGTTTCGGATTGCCTCGGGCGCCACCTTCCGTTTGGAGTGTAAAAGGCCACTGCACGGGCAGCGTCAGTGGAGAAAGAAAATACTCCAGGGGTCGTTATGGTATCGACCAAAATCACTGGCGGCCAGAAGGGCGGTCTTTACTTGCCCTACTGAGTTTGAGTACCTGGGTATTAGCTGCTGGGATGTTAAAACTCAAAACAAATATTAATAAATAAAACTTTTATTTGTTACCAAAATCCGGCGGAGAAAAAGGTGTGTAACGGACGATACAGGCACGATTGGCTTGGCGGCGTAGTGTAGTCGGACTGATGGTTCTGGACTCCGGTATAACTTGAACTTGGCTTCAACTTGACCTGTCTCTAAAGGTCGACGGACTGCACTGCTGCTCCAATTGAGACGGCCACAGCAAGTCTGGCTTCTGGCTGCCTCTGCAGCTCCCGACAACGGTATGAATTGCCCTACTCGATATGAACTTCGGCGTCTAAGAAGCGGAGACGAGAGTGTCTCCATCTTCCTGGCCAAGGTTCAACTGGTGCGACTGGTCTTTTATTCACAATTTTAACTTAATTTTACTCCAGTGCCATGTGCGATTTAATTTATATATTTTAAATAATACGGAAAAAAGTAACTTTGTTACAAAATACCGACCTGTACTTTTTATTTCGTCTTTAAAATTACCATTTTTTCATTATCCAACCTTGTAAAATACTAAGTACGCTCTTGTTCATTTTTCGCCTGAAAATATAAGTACCAATATTATAAAATATCTTGAACAAGGGGTAGGACAATTTGAACAACTCGTTTTTTTTTATTTCCTAGTTAATTTACAATCTTTTCAAGAATAGAATAATAAGTAAATATTGTATATATAGAAAATGGGCTTGTGGGGTCAAAACTCTGTGGTTTTACCCCCTAATTATTTAGTTTATTGCATAAACTGCTTATGTCTTAGGACAAGATATGAGTTACAGCGACAGTAAAATTACATATAACAAGTTAATAAAAACATATAGGTTAAAATTGTAAAGGAAAGATGTTCAAAAGGGCTCAATTAACTAAATATCTATACTAGAATCAGTGAACCTTTTAAGTCTGCTTCTGATAATTGGTTCAGTCACTAAATTTTTGGCGAGGCTATTGGGACTCTAGTCTTTTGATATATTTTCCACTAAACACTTTAATTTCTTCTTTGACCGAGAGAACCTGAATATCACGTGCAATGATGTTATTAAACACAATCTGGGGTGCACTTGTTATCATCCTTAATACTTTGGACTGGAACCTCTCAATGATGTCGATATTTGGGAAAGATGCTGATCCCCATAGCTGAATTCAATATGTCCAAATGGGTTTAAGTACAACTATGTAAACCTATACCTTATTCTCGAGACAGTTGAGATTTACTTCCAATTATCCAATATAATTGTCCACGTTTTATTTCAAGCTGTTTTCTTTTTGCAAAGATATGTTTCTTCCAGGAAAGTCTTGTATCTGTCTGGATTACAAGATATTTGACACCTTCTGACTGTGGTATTTCTTGACCATTTAAAGTAACAGGGGGACAGTTTCCTCATCTATTTGTGAAGGTGCAATGATGAGATTTGCCTTCGTTGACTTTGATACGCCACATTTTTAACCATTCATGAGTGTGAGGCTAGTAAATCGGTATCATCAGCGTAAGTTGCAGTGACTGTATTGTGTGATGTGGGTAGATCAGATGTAAATAATAAATATAAAAGTGGACCCAAAACGCTACCTTGAGGGACCTCTGCTTTTATCGGATGAAGTGTTAAATGTTCGTCTAAATATTTTACCATAAAATGTCTGTCATCAAGGTAGGATTTGAGGATCAGGAAATAGTTCAAAGGAAGGAATTTTCTGATCTTGTACAGTAGCCAATGCCAGACTTTACCGAATGCCTGTCTAATGTCTAGGAATATGGTAGAGCAAAACTTTTTATCTTCCAGGTCTTGCATGATTTTGTTGGTGATCCGTTGTACCTGCACAATGGTTGCGTGTTGTTCTCGAAATCGGAATTGATGCTTTTGGAATAGCTTTTTTGGCCTCAAGAATTGGTACAATTCTGGTTTTGATTATTTTTTCCAACAGTTTTGTTATTACTGGGAGAAGACTAATTGGTCGGTAAGAAGTGACTTTATCGGTAGGTTTTCCAGTTTTGGAGATAAGAATTATTTCTGCGAGTTTCCATTTGAATTGGAAAGTAGCCAGTTCTTAGTATAACATTATTGATGAATGTTATTATCTTAACTGCTTTTTCAGGTAACTCTTGGAGAATTTTGATTGTTATCAGGTCATAACCAGGAGACTTTCTTGTGTTGAGAGTTTTAATAGCATTTTGAACTTATTTTGTTGCTATTTTTCAAAAGGAAGTTCAAATTGGTGTTAATTAAATGAAACGATAATTGTCAATTTCGGTTTTTCCAAATAATTCCGCAACCGGTCCTTATATTTTAATTTTGTATAAACCGTTTAATTCGTCTTGAAAATACACATCCTTTTTCTTATTTGGACAACTTTGTATTTGTAACGGTTTACGAAATCTCAATAGTGCTCAATTAAACTTGCGCCACCCTCTATTTTATAAAAATTGAGTTTAAAAATTTTAAAATGAATAAATGAAAAAATTTGATTAAAACTAATAATAATAATAATAATAATAATAAATAAATAAAACTAACGTACTTACCAAAAAAATTTTTTCATGACGCAAGTTTCTATTTCCAATTGTTTTTATTAAAATTAAAAAAATATTCAAAATATATAAGGTGATTCAAAAGATACATAAATTATCATTAAAAAAGATACGATTGTCATTGCACACTCTACTCTGCATTAATCATTTTTCAGAAAATATTATTCCTGATGAAAATTTCTAAATTTCATTATTTTGATTTAAACGAAAAAAAATTATTAAAAATATACAGATTGGTTCAAATAAATACGTAAATTATGATTAAAAAAGAAATATTTTGTATATTAAATTTACCAAAAAAAATTTTTTCATGATACAAAATCCCGTTTCCAATTGTTTTATTAAACTAAAAAAAATATTGAAAATATATAGGGTGATTCAAAGAATACATAATTATCATTAAAACACTTACGACTATGTTTGCACACTCTGTATTATTTATTTATCAGAAAATATTAATCCTGATAAAAATTTCTATATCCGGTTATTTTCATTTGAATGAAAAAAAGTTATCAAAAATATACAAAGTGATTCCAATAAATACCTAAATTGTGATTAAAAAAGTAATATTTTGTGTAGATACGTATTGACTAAAAAATTTTTTTCATGATACAATTTTCTATTTACTACTGTTTTTATTAATATGATAAAAATATTAAAATTATATAGGGTGATTCAAAGAATACATAAATTATAATTAAAAAAGTTACGATTGTGTTTGCATACTCTGTATTATTTATTTTTCAGAAAATATTATTCCTGATAAAAATTTCTATATCCGGTTATTTTCATTTAAATGAAAAAAATATATCAAAAATATACAGAGTGATGTCAATTTTGATTAAAAAAGAATTTAGTTTGTGAACCTGTATTTTTAATTTACCAAAAAAATTTGTCCATGATACAAGTTTCTATTTCCAATTGTTTTTATTAAAATGGAAAAAATATTAAAATTATATAAAGTGATTCAAAGAATATATAAATTATCAGTAAAAAAAGTTACGATTGTGTTTATTCATTTTTCAGAAAATATTATTGCTGTTAAAAATTTTCATCCAGTTATTTTAATTAAAAAAAAAAATTATATCAAAAATATACAGAGTGATTCCAATAAATATGTAAATTATGATTAAAAAAAGTAATATTTTATGCATTTTAAAATTGCCAAAAAATTTTTTTCATGGTGCAAGTTTCTATGTCCAATTGTTTTTATTAAAATGAAAAAAATATTAATAGTATATAGAGTGATTCAAAGAATATATAAATTATCACCTAACCTAATATAACGACTAAAAATATGCGGTTTTTTTCATGATATTAAAAATATTTATCAGAAGAGCGCGTCTGTGTTCCTTTTTTCAAATTTATCTACAAAAAATTGGCAGTCGTATCACGTTTACTAAAAATAATTTTAAAAATGTGTCCCAGACGCGCTCTAAAGAATTAACTACAGAATCTATTGGTGAAAACCGTAGCTTCCTATCTTTAAAATTAACGGAGCGCCCGTCCAAAAACGATTTCAGGCAAGATAACATATGTTATTGGCGTCTCTTAAGTTCAGTTTTTATTGCTGAAATAATGTTTTCAAATATGGTTTTGATAAGTCATGACGTTTTGATTAAAATATTCTGTCACTGCTTGGGCCTGGAGAGAAAATAAAAAAAATTAGGTGAGAATTTTTTAAAAAAGTGTAAAAACTCTTTTACAACGAATAAATTCATAATTATAATAAGATTTATAATAATAAGCATTATGACCTACTTAATATAAAATTTTTATACATATGATTATTTATAAAAAATTTAAAGATAAACTAAGTGCATTTTCTGCATTAATAAAATTTCTCTAATAAGAAATATTTTTATGATACCAAAAATGCTATAATCTTTGGAATTCTTTACAGTATAAATACATTTTAAAATTTATGATGCACTTAATTTAAGATTCATCCCTTTTATACTTTTTCATCTATCGCATCTCACGGTTATTGCCTGTAACTACCTGATATGACAAAATAAACCCAATAACTTCCAACCTATCAAATTTTGCCAAACTTCGTTTAATACCTCCAGGGCAAACTAGGAAACCAACTATTCAGCGAAAATTTACGTGAAAATCAGATTAGAGAGAGAAGGAGATAGTTAAACTTTCCACAAAGTATTTCGCACCGTTTCACTGTCATAAGGTTTTGTCAAGACAAACAGTGTTTAGTTTAAAGAGAATTTTAAACAGTCAATTTGATGTTGCTAACAACTTTTGATAGACACTAAGTTGGGAAAGTTTGGAAATTTGGTGTTAGGGTAAAAAAATGTGGATAACATTGTATAGAGTTGCTGAAGTTTTGTTAATTAGTACTTGTATACCATAATATGGTATTTAACCAAAACTTTGACAACTATATAAGTTATTTATAATAACCTTTGTACATTCTTCGACATTACCTGTTCTGTTTAGGATGGTTCGTCAATGTTAGTTTCGACGATCGTGCCATTTTCTTTTTTTATATTTATAATTTTCCTTCTTAGCGAAATATGTGTTTAAATAAACTGATATTAATGATCAGCGGCCACACACGAAAAATTCGTTAAAAAATTGAGGTCAAGTTTTTTTTGTTTGTTCATTAGGGTTCGTTCTACCACAACGAGACCTGTTAATTAAATAAAACCAAAATCGTCAATTTCGGTAGTTCCCAAATATCTCGAGATATTTTAATTTTGATAAAACAATTCAATTCTTCTTGAAAATTTGCATCTTTTTTCCCATTTAACCAACTTTGTATTTAAAACGATTTACGAAATCCTAATAGTGTTCAATTAAATTTGCGCCACCCTGTATAAATAGAAAAATCTTGTTATCATTTTAATGTAAATAAGGAATAAATAAGAATTAATTAAATAGTTTAACCTGGTTTAAAGAATATTCAAGAATTTCAAAAACAATCTTTGAGACAGGTACGAAAACGAAACTAATAATAAGTATTTTTACAGCAAATATAGTCTTTTTTGAATTTTAAATTATTAAATGTTTAAAATATATATTTTTTTAATTTAGTTTTTTAAAAGTTTTTACTAAAATTTGATTTTAAAATTTGGACTTTTGTCGAAAATTCCAATTTAAATAAAAAAAATCTTTTTCTTAAAATATATATTTTCTATAATTTAAATTTTATTTTAAAATTTGTTTTATTTTAATAGCTTTTTGAAAGCTTTTTTTTAAGTTTGATTTTAAAAATTCAAAATTTGGATATTAGTTCAAAAATTTTAAATTTTCATAAAAAAATTCACATCTTTCTTTAATTTCCTTTTTCTTAGAAAAGATTATTTTTGTTTTTGTTCATTTAAACTTTCTATGTATTTTTTGAAAATTTGGTATTTTGTCAAAAATTCCATAAAAAAATTAATTTTCTTTTTCTTAAAAAATCAATTTTCTATAAAAAAAATTAATAAATATTATCTGCACGTTTTTTCTTTAATTTAAATGTTCTTTTGATTTACTTTTTGCTTTTTGTAAGGTTTTTGTAAAATTTGAGTAAACTTTAAAAATTTCAAATTTTCACAGAAAATATCAGGTTTGATTTTCTTTTTCTTCAGAAACACAATAATTTTTGGTAAAAAAAAAACTTTGTTTAAGTTCCGAATTTTATGTGATTAAGTTTTTTGTAAACATTTATTATAAATTTGTAAAATTTAATTGTCGTTTTTTGTTATTTTTTCTGGATTTCGATAGTTAACCTAAAAATTGAAGTTTTATGATTTTTACGGTACATTTTAAAATTTAAATTTTCTAGAATTTGATCTAAATTGTAAACTTCAAATTTTTGATTGTTTCAAAATTTAAAGTTTCCTAAAATTAGACTATTTGACATTACAAATTTTGTACAATTACATTGTTGTCAAAAAGATCTAAATTTTATGGGATAAATTTTATTTGTAAAAAAGATTTTTCCTAAAAAAACGAAAATACCAAAATATTTTCTTTATTACAAATTTGTGATATTTACTTATACAGTGTGTCCACGGATAGGGTATCCTATAGGTGAAAAAATTTAAAATTTTAATTTTAGCGAAAAAAGTCATTATTGATAAAAAGTTTTGCTTGTTCTGAAATCTAAAATACAATCATCAGATATCAATTTTTTCCAGTAGTATACGAGGTTTGTCAAAAAATATGAATTTTACTCAACTGCAATTACATCCATTTACATTGAAAATAGGTTTTGTGCTTGTTTAATATTGTTTCTATTTTGAATGAACATTTATCTCTTGTGTTTATAAAAGTCATGATAACCTTCTCGTTTCTTAATATTTTCTAACAATTTGGCAATTTAAACACGTAACTACAGTAAAATTTGCATTGTTATTGTACCTAGAAATACATTATCTCAATGTAAATGGATGTAATTGCATATTTGAACTTAGTTTTTAGTTCTGATCAACTTTTTTAAATAACATTTTTCGATGTTGTCAAATTTAAAGGTACTTTACTGTCGAGTAAAATTCATATTTTTTGACAAACCTCGTATACTGCTGGAAAAAACTGATATCTGATGATTGTATTTTAGATTTCAGTACAAGCAAAACCTTTTATCAGGAATGACATTTTTCGCTAAAACTTAAATTTAAAAATTTTTCACCTATAGGATACCCCCTAGTATGAGACTTTTTAACGTGGCTTGTATTTATTTTTTTTTAAATTTCTAGATTTCAATTTTAAATCCGAAAAATTGGAATTTTATCACAGTTGTTATTTTCATATTAGATCTTTTTAAATGTTCTAGAATTTGCGCTAAACTGATTTGCATAAAATTTTTATATTTTTGGACAATTAATATTAATGTGCTTTTTGAACATTTCTTATAATTTTACTTCAAAAATTCAAATTTTGAATTTTTTTCAAAATTTTTTAATATGAAACTGGATAAATTTGAATTTTTATCAAAAATGCGTATTTTTACGAAAAAAAAAATTATCATTTTTTAGTTCTGTTTTTCAAAAAACATATTTTTCTTAAAAAAAATAAAAATTGCTTAAATATTCTCAATTTTATAGAATAAGTTTTTTACAAAAAATAATTTTTTATTTTTCCTCAAAAAAACTTTAAATATTTTTTTTTTCTGTATTAGGTTTCTTAATTGTCTTGTCAATTTTTTTCAACTAAATTTTAGCAAAAGAAAACGAAATTCAATTGCACGATACATTTATTATATATTTAAAATTATTAATTAAAAATAAAATAAACACTTTACAAGACAGAAAAAAAATTAAGTGAAAGATCAGAAGAGAAAGCACAAGGAAAAACCAACGGAAAAGGGAGGAATAAAAAAGTATAAAGACCACCCTAAAAAATAATATACAGTGAGACATAAAGTATTAACCTCTACGTCTGTAGGGAAAAATATTCTAGATAATACTCGAACAGATGGATTTTTATTTCTACAATTCGTACAATAAAAAATTTACCTTAACTTCAATCCCAAACTTTTTTTTTCGGAGCAAGTTTAAGTGGAGTAGGGGGTAGCAACCTAAGCGAAGTTCCTCTCTTACTAATTATTTTTACCAAGTATGATTTTTTTTGTTTTATTTTTCTCTTTTTAACTATTATCCTTTTTTCTCATTGTTGTCTTTTGTCCCATTTTTTACCTTTTGTCCACTTTTCTTTCACATTATTTTCACTTGTATTTTTTGTCCCATTTTATTTCCTCTTTTTGTCCAACACTAAAAGACATATATTTTTACTTTGTAAAGTATACAGGGTGTCCAATTTAAAAAATAACATTTATTGTCTTCTGAAAACACGCCATTTTTATAGCGGGCAAACTGGAAGTATGCCATATATTTAAATATGTTACAAGAAATTTTAGCCAAACTGTGAAGACTGCATCTCATTATATAGAACGATTTAGAAAACAGTCAGAATATGATGAGACAATACCATAGATGGAAAGGTGAACTAGATATACCTCCAGATAAAATTTTTCTCAAGAGGAAAAATATGCGAAGATGAAATAATTATGTCTATAAAGTTGTGAATAATTATCCCCAGATCAAAATGTATCCCAAGATAGAAATTTATCTCCATATGGAAAACGTATTTCCCTATATGACGACACAAAAAAGAATTAATAAAAAATATTCAATTTTTCAATTTTATAAAAAAATACCGTGCCGGTAGTTAACTGACGTGCCGTCAGTTAACTAGTCGTCATTTGTAAATTCGTTTTTTTATATTTATAAATAAAACAAAAACTTCTTAGTTTTTGCAGATTCGCAATATCTAAGCATTAATTAACATAGACTGTATTTAGTTCTGTGTATACATTTAATAATCGTTATTTGATCTTTGTATAGAGTGCTTGAATTTACCTTACAAAATAATTCTAAATATTTATTCAAAGATGATTTGTGAAATATTTATGTTAATCTTAAATCTCTTCTCAAAAATAAAAAAAATATCACTTTCATATGAGAAAATCAAATAGAAAAAAAAATAAAATAATTCACCCTGCAAATACAAATTGTGTACTGATTAATGGAAACGAAATAATCATATCTCGATGGCACAAATGAAGCGCAAACTTATCCAGTAAAAAAGCCACAAATCGTTACACACCGCTTTTATCGCCATAGTAATCAATTTAAATGCACGGCCGCGGGGCCGAAACGTGTGAGGGCATGTCATTGATCTGGTACGTACGACGCCGAGCGACGGAGGAGGCCCGACGTCGGTGGGATGAGAATGAATCAGGAGAGGCGTCGTCATGGCGACGCCGATGGTATAGACATCATCTGCGTATACAATATAAGGATCTCTTCACCTACCTGTGTCCTTGGATCACCTTTTATCGCTCTTTCGTGTCCTTCCAGGAAAATGGACAGAATGCTAAACAGTTTGTAGAAAACTATTTTAATAATAAATAATGAGAATAGAAAAAATCTACAGATAAAGGAAGAGTAAAGTATATTAATTACAAAATAAATTATTAAAAATACTGGATAGTATTTAATAAAAAAATATTTAAATATTATAGGAGTATATGTATAAAAATCACGAAAAATCACAAGAACTGTATCTTATGATGTTGTTCAATTAATTAAAGAAAAATTACTATAGACATATTTGAAGTTAGACTGATTTATCCTGAAAGTAAAAAAATCAAACAAACCAAATTTCAAAAATCGATTTATACCTGGTTGGTGTTTTTTTTTTTGAAATTTAAAAAAAATCCACAATTTGGTATAAAAAAAATATCAGGAAAATTGATAATGCCACATAACGATTATTTTGTGGTCAAAATATCAAAATGTTACTAGTCAAGTGATTTTTTGAATCGCAGTTAAAAAAATTTTTACAAAGTAATATTGTACATCAAAATGTTACTTAAAAACTAAAACCCATGTCTTACAATGAGAACTTACCCCAAAATATTTATTAACAAAATAATGTTAAGTTACCTAACAAAATAGGTATACTTAAATAACATGATAAACGAACTTAAACCAGGATAATCGTATAACCCCTAAATATGATATTTGTAAAGCTTCAAAAAAAAACTAACCCAAAAATAGATATCACAAGTTGGTTAAAAATTATTCATAACTAAAAAAGTAGTTCATATACTACTGTCAACATTATAACCAAATATGTATAAATAAAAATTTTTTTCGTTTAAATTTTGAAAGATAGTCCGAAAAAAGTAAAATGAATAAATATAGGATTTTACATCTACCTTGTACTAAATTTCTTGCGCTGAATTAAATATCGGTGAATTGGGATCTGGTTCTCTTACACAAAATCAACAGCAGTTCCAATTCGATGGTGTAGTCCTTTCTTCAGCGGAGGTCAAG